>OX103971.1:65820736-65838460 GCA_944470395.2 Schistosoma turkestanicum
AAATTGGAAATGTTAGCTAGCTCCAGGTATTCCAACTTGTACGTAAATAAAGTATGATAGTTGCTGATAAAACAGAATATTCTAAATTAGCTTAATAAATATATTAAACAATAGAAACTGTTATGCTCGTCAACTGATATGCCTGAAAGTACTACGAATTCACCTTAGTCGGCACCCACGATAGAAGAAGACAATGATCATAGTACACGATAGCTAATCTAATCCAAGCGTCCCAAGGCCCTACTAAGGAGGCAAGAAGTCTTGATATGCGTAGAAAGTGTATTCTACAAACACCCAGAAAATATGAGGTTTAACAAGCACATAAACCGGGTTTATTTATACATGATAGAAAGTTGCTTGAGAGAGCCACAAAAAATAATCCTGAAATAACACATTAACCAATGACTGTCAAGAATTTTCCTAGTGGGAAATGTAATCTCAAGGTCAAGTGATCAGCTCATGCGCAACAGCATGAAATCCTAAATAAGGACCTTTAATAAATGAGTTCTGGGGATCTAACTTTCCCAACAGGGACCCAAGACACCTAGTTATTAGTAATGCAGTGATAAGTCCTCTTTCACACAGATATTCAGACCAAAATTATTTCAAGTACTCAACAGTGATTGTACGTGATTATATGATCTGAGATACCAGCTGACTCACAATGGATGTGTTGTTATATAGAAGTTATTTAAGGTTATACATAAAACCATGAAGACCAGGAAAATAATTTCATTTAATAGGGAAAGCATTTTCAAAGGAAATTATGGTGGCATTTATGATATGTCAAATAATACATGAACATTTCATTAGATTTTTTTATGGTTGTGCATTATCCATACTGGGTGGTTGAATGCTAGCGAATATTTTGTTATTCTAGACAATAATATCCTTGGCATTAATTTATTGTGGATTGAACTAATAAAGATTATTCCGGAAATCCCATATAAATCCAGTATAATAATTTTTTTTACAGGTGATCTTTGTCAAATGCTTTACCTTCACATTGTCAGTTTTGTTAGCTTGATGGGGGGGGACTCTAACATGTATATGACAAACTCGTAAACTGGATTTCTATCGATTATCTTTTTGATTATATATCACTCTGACTGATGATCCCCCAGAAATAGATTAGCACTTTTTTAAAGTTTCATTGATCAATAATTTCGAAATATCACTCTACATGCCTCGATATGTGAAACGATTAATTGTGTTGTTCAGCTGTTGTTAACTTATGGTTATGAGTATGTGGGAGTGAATACTCTAATACTATGCTATGCCATTTACAATTACCGTGATTTATCGTGTTAGTAAGGTTGAAAATTGTCTTATTTCATTAAAAACAGATACAATTTCAATACTATGAAACAAATAAAATTGCCAAAATCATCATATGATAAATTCCACTAACGGGAAATACGCATTAAAGTATAAAACAAAAAAAAGAGTTATTCAATAAATGAATTCCCAGAGTTAGTTGTACAACTGTAAATATATAGATCTTTTACACCATGATAATTGATAATATTTATTTGAAAAATAGAAATTATGAACAGAAGAGTTATTTATATTTTAATGAGGACACTAAAGATTTACTTCTTAAGACATTGAATGCTCATCAAGAATACCATAGAAGTCAGATAAAGAATAATCGTTATGAAAATGAATTGAATGACATGATAATTAATATAGAGTAGTGGAACGGAAATGAAATACAATCAGAAATTGAATGTGTAACAAAAATAAGTTAGGTTCTCAGTTTAGTAATATGATAGAGAGAATAATGGCCTCGAAAATTATTGCTTAAGGCAAGTTTAAACTAGCTTCGTTCGTGTCTATTGTTACGGTTTCTTTATTGCTTATTTCAGAGATTTGCAACGTTTATTCTTATCGACAATTCTTGGTGCATATTTATCTTCGGTAAGGCTGTGTTTCTAGGTTTGATTTTTTATCTATGACAAGGTCTACAAATTCATCGAATGGGTGTGACACAAGACACCATTAACTTTCTATTCCTTTTTATAGAGCTCTCAGTGCAGAAACGTGTTAGCTACTTTAATTCGATGGGGGTTCCTGTGAACAGATCTTTCATAATTTCTCCCTATATACTACTTCATATTATGCCTGCTTCACTTTCAATGTTTTATGATGGCAGGGTTTGTCTATGTTTATTTTAATAAATAACAGACATTTTAGAGATTATCTTCTAAAACTAACCACACTTATGATCATGCAAAATTATTTTTTTAAAAAAGAATAAGACAACAAAAATCACTAGTTCAAATTAGGAATAAATTAACGTGCTTATTGTGTATGAAAGTATAATTACTTATTTTATAATGATACCACCATCTTAATCATCACGTAATTCTATATGTTACGCAATGAAAAAAAGAAGACAGCCATTGAACAACCAGACAGTATATTTTGTCAGAGCTTATAATAGTTCACTAATAGATTCAAAAAGATTAGACAATTCTTTTGTGATTAACTCAGATTATCTTTAATACTATCAACTTTAATCTGTATAGACTATTATCTTCATTTAAATGACAAGATTTCTGGAAAATCAATTTGAATTTTGATTGGATGATATTTGATCATTGATTCGCAATGACATTGAACATAATCGGGTTTTTTTCTTTTGATGAATTGAATCAATAAATTATTGTTGATAATGCAAGTTGATTACATTGATCAATTCACCAACAATGATGCCAGAGTAAAAAAAATTTTTTATTTTTTGCCAGATAACTCTAGAACTTCAATTGAAATTCAAAAATCAACAAAAACAATATAGGCGATTTAGTGAACAGTCAATAAAAATTTTAAATGTATTCTATACAGCTAAACAAATCTATGATCCTTTATACATTTATTGGCTGCTTCCAATTCATTTTGCATTGAACAAAGATTATATGCATGAATTAATTAAACATTTCCCCGATATACCATCAAAAGATTCCATCAATTCAACTGATGAAGGTAATGTTATTTGTGTTTATGAATAGTGAATGCATTTTTATGTTGATAAATTGATCGATCACTGAGTAGTAAATAGTCTAGTCTGTAGTGCGAATCAGATTTTGTCTATTTAGTTGGAATTCGGTTATTATACTGATTGATTTGTTATTATGTTTCACTTAGTTTGAAGTTAGATGACTGGAAAAAAGTGCATTATCATTGTGAAATAGATATTAGATAGTTATTATTCATCAAAAAGTTAAATCTAAGATCGATCACTGTTGAATTAATCTGTCTTAGGGGATTCGAACCCACTTCAAATTTTAAAATATGATGAAACTTTCAGTAAATGCATTCATAGTAAAATATAAGGAAGCATACATTACACAGCATAGAGAAAATGTCGTAGAAGTAAATTGAGACATTTTTAGGCATAGTGTTTTGTTAAGCATTTCACTAAGGTTTATTCGTAAAATGTTTTACAATAAGGTTACTAACCTCAGTCAGATTTGGAAACACATAATTTATGTTGAACCTAAGGCTTAGAGTGGTGGCTGAACATAATTCTAACCTTGGGATTAATAGTACAATGAATCAAAGAATTTTTAACAGAATAATGTCATTCTGGTGAAGTAGTCCAATAAATTCTATGATGCATATGGTCGACATGGAAAGAATAAGTTAGGTCAACTTTGGTGTCTTTCGACTTCATAAAATTAGCAAAACGTTTCAATAAACGCACGAAATGACGAGGAAATCAGCAAAAAAGCTTTGATCAAACAAAACTCACAAAACCGTTGCGCAATCTATTTTAGCTATGCCTTTAAAGAAAATTTTATTTAACTGATAAATAATTACACCAGTAATTAGGATGTATTGTTTTTATTATTTAATCCCATAATAAAGTTAAACGTTTCAGTGTTCGTGAAAAATCACCTTCTCATAGAAGAAATCTCAGTTATCTCTGTAATGATGTAAAACTCATCAGCAATGTTGTAACAGGTCATGTAACTGACAACGATCCATTTCGAAATTTAACTTTTTTAAGTATGATGTATACCAGTTTGTTTGAAAATGGTCATGATTTCATTACAGAATTTTTTGTGTTGATTCCAATCCTGAACAATATCTACAAGTATAATCGTATTCTATTTGCTTCCTGAAGAATGAAAACAAAAAATGAACTTCTCTCAAATTATCTAAACAAAATTTTATGTACGGTATGGGGGAAATGTTGGGGATGTTAGATCCCCAGAACTCGCTTGATAAATGCCTTATTTTGGATTTCACGTTTGCGAGCATGGGCTGATCAGTTGACCTTGAAATTTCATTTCCCACCAGGAAAATCCATGGCTGTGATTGGCTGCTGTGTGTTTTAGTGTGCTATTTTCGTAACTATCCCATGGACATCGTTTCTATGATGTATAAATAAACGAGAGTTGTGTGCTTGATTGTATTGTGATTTCTGGGTGTTTGTAGAATATACTTTCTGGGCTTACAAAGCCTTCTGTCTTCAGCTTGGGATTCAAGGTAGCCTATCTGGACGCTAGTAATTGTCTCGTTCGCGTTTATCGACTAAGGTGAACTCGTAATAGCTTCAAGCGTACCTAGTGACGAACATATCAGGAGACCAATTAGATTAGCAAATAGTAAATTCCAAGCTCTTCAAATTATCCAACTGTAATTATTCAGCATCACGTGAACTAGTGAAAACTGATGACTACTTTACACTTCATGTGTTAGTTGCTCAAATATAGTCAATCATTCTTTTTTTTCTGACATCCACAAAGTATAAATTGATATGTTAGCTCGTGAAAGTGTCAGAAATCCAAAAACCTATTTGATAATTTTTATTTTAGGTGTACAAATCTATTCATTCGGTTTGTGTCTGAGTTTATTTGTTGATATAATGAATAGAAAATATGGATTATATCATACTCATATTAATAATATGATAGTAAAGGCAATAAACAATATGCATAAACTTCAATGTGTTCAACATATTCGCATAGTTCACAAAGAATTTATTCTCAAAAATTCTAACACTGATTCTAGCAAAAATTTAGAATTTGAAGTAAGTTTTGAACTTGGTACAAATGATGTTTTTAATAAATGCTTTTTCTAAATAAACAAAAACATTGAAAATCTTACAACAATAATAATCATTATTTATTGAATGCAAATGCAGCGTAATCAAATAAAAGTCTGAATTTGATAAGTTTACGTAATCTAAGTAACGACTGAATAATCATGTTTATAGAGCACGACTATTTCATAATATATTTTACTGATTTCTTTTCTCAACTGCATGGAGGTTCATGAATTAATTTTAAGGGGTCAGTGAAGGATATGGAATTTCCCGTGTCCAGCTACCAAAGAATCGAAGCTGGAAGTATTTAATCGTTTAGAAAAATCATACTAAAAATATGAACAAATGCTTGCTTTTGTAACTTTTTATGTTAGGATTTATTCTGTGGCAGTAGTGATGACTAATACAAGTATCGCTTAACAGAATGACAAGTAAATCAACCACTAAATTATAAAACATGAGCTACATATAACAACTATCTACAGTAACAAGAAGAGAATTCGTGGCGATGGATATTCGATATATTCTTTATACTGCTCGTCCTGATAACCGACACTGGATACCTCTCAACGGTGTGTACAATTCAGAAGATGAATACGAAGTGTTGATAACGTCTACTATCACATTATACTGATCATAAAACTGCAGGCGTACAAAGCGAAAGCGAAATGACATGCGAATGTTGAAGTGCAAATGAATAGGATGAAAGTTTACATATACATATAAGAAAATGAATGAGTCACCGAATTACTTAAGCAACTAATTTTAAAGTTAATAGAATGAATATGTACGTAGACTGTAACCCGTGCTCAAGTATACATGCTCATACATGGGTCACGATCATAAAAGCGCTATGGTATGGATAAATTGTTGTTGTTGTTCCAATGACGCTATCTAATAAATAAGTTAATAAAGTGCTTAACCAAATTAAACGTAAACTTGCTCAAATGTATGTGTGGTACTATAAGTTTTTCATCCATACTTTTCTCCTAATAACAATCATAGTATTAATATTAAGCAATCCTTTTTAAAGTAAGACCTTCAATAAACCTCAAAACACTTGAACGTCAAAGGAAATTAAATTCAGATAACATTTACTGATAAAATCAAGTTTTGAAGAGTTTTATAAAATATACTCTATCAATAATGCACTGCCATCTGAATGACTTTTGACCTAAT
The DNA here is from genome assembly GCA_944470395.2 of Schistosoma turkestanicum. Lineage (NCBI taxonomy): Eukaryota > Metazoa > Platyhelminthes > Trematoda > Strigeidida > Schistosomatidae > Schistosoma > Schistosoma turkestanicum. Next base: position 65,826,969 of record OX103971.1, read on the forward strand.
CACTTGCTATAAGCTTCCTATTAATGTCTCTTACAGTTAAGGGATTAACGATGAAATAATTACAATGTTCTACAGATAATGTTTATACGAATAAGATGCATTGAACAGTCTCCAGACCACTATGAATGTCTCACTGGTGCTGTTAAGCTCTTGTAACAAAAAATGTTAGATAAAATTACATTAGTTTCGATTACATTTTACTTTATACAATTCGTTACATCCATTAATTTTTTAAAACTAAGAGCTTGGTGAATTTTATTTTGTAAATAATGTGCTACCATATATCTAGGCATTTATTATAAGTAGTTTCAACCATTGTCATATCAAATAATAAATCTGAATGACTGTGTTTCTCCGACACTAATTATCATTTCTATCATTATGTCTTATCTAAAGTGTGCAAACAATTATACATTGAAAGTAGGAGATTAGCCTGCGTATAACTATAAAAAATAGTTCCAATTGGAAGACTGCTTGGATACTATTCTATAGTTTATCTACTCGATATAAAACTAAAAATTGAAGTTTTCGCGTTATAATTATCATAGCTAGGAGAAGTAACAATGTAACTCTATAAGAGTTACACAAAAACTTGATCTCATGGTAATGATTATTTTAATTAATATTTAAATAAATTATTATCATTATTGCTTTATATTCAATTAATTTAAATCAATACAGGAGGTATTTCAAAGTCAAATGATGAACGTGAATGATTTCGATACCGGTGGAAAATCGAATACAGTATATGAAAGTGAAAACTCATATCTTCACAGATTTTTAAAACAATGGTTCAATAAAGTAATTGAAAACATTGAATATTTATGTTTGACTTATTCATAATTAAGGTAGAGAATTAGGTTATGTACCATTTTCCTTGAAAATTATCTTCAAAATTCTGTAATACCAAAAAAGGGATAAATTCTTTTTTTTCAACTAACTAACAAAATCATATGTACACTTAGTAATCATGGTATAAAATGTATGTTGGACACTTTACAGCTTTCATTTTTCCTCATTTAAGATTTTCTGTCCAAATATTTTTACAGTAATGATGTGATAGAAATTTTCTATGAAGCCAGCAGTATTAATCAAAATTAGAAATTTGTACCCATGTGTACCCAGTAGCCTAATGGTTAAGTACCTTTGAGTTCTGGGTTCGATTTCACGAGCTACTATGGGTGTTCATTGGTGAGGATTTATGTAGTGGAGTAAAACAGCTACACCATGCTCGCTGGTTTTCTATCACAATGCAATTGAAGTCAATCCATATCAAATACCAGCTAGAAATTATTAAAATTGCAGACTGAAATCGTAAATCAAAGGCGAAAAATTAAACAATGAGTAATCAAACGTTAAAACCAGAGATATTTAATACTAAACTGATAATATATCAGAACAGAATTAGAAATAAAGTCATAAAGTTTTAGAATACCTATCTATGTCTATCTAATGTTTCTTGTTTGCATGGTATTTGAAGCAACAATGTGAGGTTTCCCGTTTTATGGTCTGTTGTTTGAAATAGTTATTGTTATCCGAATTTTAGTAAGGAATTCTCATAAAACAGTGGTGTCCTTTAATAATTTTGAAAGTATAATCAAAAGACTCATTTGATCTAAAAATAGAATGTTAAACAGTACATTGTGAACAATTTAACCATACATTGAACTTTTCAAAACATTTTCATCTAATGCCAAGAGAGAATAGTCAAATGATGTGCTAAATAAATAAGAGTGATATACGAAAATGTAATATGAACTTAAATGTAAAGAGTCAATTCTTACATCACTCCTAACATTGAAATATATTCAAAGTTAGAATCAATCGTTCGGTACACATGAATAAGGCATAGACTGTCCAACAACCATCGCTTTCATACACTTAGAAATATGGCATTGGAAATGCTGACAGAGAAGATTTTAAAAGGAATTTGCAGCTCATCCCTTTGATTTGTTTGAATGATGTGCTTGTTTATAAATCTCGTAGTTTTATTTTAAAAATTTCATGTAACCTGTGTAGATATAATGAAACCAAGTATAAAAATCGAAGATATATTTTATACGAAAGAATAACTGTCATGCAATGATCTGATCATCAAATTATTACGTTAATGACTTAAAAACGGGATCTTATCATTAAAATGATTTATAAATCTGAGAATAATTCCATTACAATTACTGAATATTGTAGTCTTTAAATCAAAATTAAAATATTTTCAGCTTAAAATAAAAGTGCACTTCTAAAAATGTTCTGTTGACAAAGGATAAAGATGATGTTATTTGTATACTTCGGTATTGGCTGTTAAAACTAGTTCAAATCCTAAAACTACTTTTCAGTCACCTTGAAAATTCCTATTCCTCATGTTTTGTTTCTTGTTTCTTTATTGATATTATGATCTAGCTATTTGTTGGCATTGTAAATACTATAGCTCTAATGTTCTTTTGGGATCAATTAATTCTGAATTCATTCAACTGTGATGTCATGATTGAATTTGCTGAAACACTTATCGTATTACTTGGCTCAGATATTTTACAAGTTAACAATCTCAGTGATATGGAACAAGTAAGTTGTAAAAATTGTAAAAAATTGTAAAAATCACTGAAATGTAAAAGATTAGTTTTCAAAATTGGAAGTTATTTTTTTTTTTGATTTTAGAAATTAACAAGATGCTTCTTTTAGAGTAAACCAATCGTGTAATTTGCTATAAAGCAACACAGATGTAGTGAAACTTTTACTTACTTTTCACACTGCCTCCGAAGTATGTTACTTTTTAATGCATTCAACATGAAGGTGAAATCGTGTAATGCTTGTCGTTTCCAAGACAGTGCAAGTTGCTACCACAATACTTTAGTCTTAAGGGATTTTTTTTATATTCCCATTATTCTCTACTACAGTTTAAAAAACCTGTATAAAATTATTCTGTCAATGATAAACATTTTAAAATTATAATTTTGATAATTTTGCCATAATAAACAAATTTAAAAATGACTTATAGTATGACAATGTATGACTGTTTACTTAAAAACTGTCTTCAGTAGGACTTTTAAGTGAATGAGAATTCCATAATCTTATAAGAAATACTTATCAGATTATAATGTAATAGAACATGTATAGTAGACGGATTATGCAGTGTAAAGATTATTTATTTCTACTGACTAGTTTTGTTTAAATCCATTCCTTTTCGTAGATGATAAGATTGATGTTATTGTCGAAGTAGTCTAAAATGCAGATTTATGGATTTTGCTTATACGAATATAACTGGATACACGAATTTGTGACTAGGCAGTAGTATAGATTTGGTACTTCAAGGTGTAACCGAATCGCCAATCTAAACAAATTTTCAGTGTTGCATATATGCTACTAGTGAGATGTATGAGATGTCATGCAGTAAACTTTTAGCAGTAGGATTTTAAGTGCCTACTGTAAGTTCAAATGTCTTAAAAAATTAATTCATCTACAGTTGTCAGTGTAGCTCATCAAGATTTATTGATAACATATCAAGTTTAAAATGTTACGACTGGAGATCATCTTTTCAAGATAACGTTTTTGAACAGATCAACTAACATGTAACTAAAGATGGTTCAGTTTAGGAACTGATGCGTCGCAGTCAACTGGTATCGAATTAATGATATCTCTGGATGATTGTATAATATATAGAGGCAAGTATCTAATGCGTGGTCATTACATCATCATTCAGTGAAAAATTGAATAAACTCTGCTAACATTCATACACATTTCAAGCTAGTTCTGAAATTACTAGTTCGTCAATCAATATTAATGTCGAAATTTCCTGTATATAAATTGTAAGTTAAAAGATAAATAAAATTCATATAAATTCATATTATTTATCATCTGTAGGTCGAATATGCTGTTCATTTATATTAGTTGTTTGAATCTTCTTATTGATGTGATGGTATATAAGCATCTTTGTGAGAATTACGATTAAATATCATCAGTTTAATTGGAGTTAGCTTGTAGCTGGATTCCACTGTTAACCAAATTCTAACATGTGTTGTAAGCAGTGAATTTGGCAGGATTTATATTTGATTGGTGCTATTCTGTAGTCTTTTACGTAGGAAATGGAGATTCGTCTTAAGATTTGTTGAAAATATTTAAGTAAATCTATGCTTGATTAGATATGTTACTTGAAAAAAATTTTGTGTACATTAATTTTACGTTGTCTAATAATCTATCTTCATAATAAACTAGTATAGAACAATAGCTATTTACTACATGTGAAATAATCATCATCTTATTTCTGATTATTTTTTAACTTTAGCTATTCAAGCATGGACCGAATGAACTTCTAACAAAAGACATAATTCAAACATGGAATATGATTCATTTAGATAAAGTTTTAGATGATAAATACTACAAATTAAATAGACTTTCTGGTAAATTAATGTAAGTCACATGCTGAAGTAATATTTCCAATTTTTTTTGTTAAATTATTTCTGCTTGTTTCTGACAACAGCCATATATATGAATTTCAGAAGAATCCTTGTAAAAATTAAGGAACATAATAGCTATTTTGTTATGAATATAGTTTGGATGGATGAGCTGGTTTAATGGTTAAATTATATAATTTTTAATCACTTGTTAGAATGTGATTGAGTCAAATAGTATGATTGATATCTGTACATGAAGTATAGTAGGTCAAAGCTAACTGTATGAATGTGTACTTGATCAAATCTTCTAATTATAACAGTACATTTATGTGTTTCAAAAAGCGAATATTTAACCAAGAGTACTTCTGAATGTAATTACAATGTATTCTAAATTCCAATTTTAGCTAGGTTATAAACTACATAAAATTTGCATATGTTATCAGAGTACTTTATGCTTAGTAGAATTTTGAGGTAATGATTAGAGTATTAGTGCAAATCAGTAACTACAATTTAATTCGTGTAATTTTATAGGCGTTAGTCTTCCCATAGATTCTACTAAACAGAATAAATTTAAAGTAGAAAAGTTAAAGTCCCAATTTGACTCCACGCAGCATTCGCCATGAAATCTACGTACTTGTAGTAGAGTGAGCCTCATTAGCTGGTTCACCGCCTATTGATCGCATAATAAATGCACAAAACCCACTTATACAGTTGTGCTTTAAATTTCTAATTGCGTATCCAGGTTTGTAGAAACTATTTCAACGGTAAATAAAACTCTTTTCACATTTGAAATCATCAATTAATCATCGTTAGACCACCATTAGAAACCTGGAAGAAGCACTGGACAGCCGTTTCGTCCTGTTTTGAGACTCATCAGTGTGACAGTGCGCATCCACAACTCCTGCACCTCAAACAAATATATATTAATAAAAGCTACCACAAGTCATCTACACAGTAGGATACGTTGATGTATTATTGGTAGTAAAAACGTTTGTATTTACAGAATCTTATTCGAAAAAAGTGGATTTTTGGAATGAAAAGTATAGGATAATCTTGAAAACCAGAACCCACAGGTATAAAAACACACTCGTCTTGGTCACTAAGACGGATTTCGAACATGATACAGTTAAACAATCGACGATTACATGTTGTGACGTCGCATCCCCTTCTGGGATTGAAACAATCCTTCGAGGACACAAATGGTCAAAAATATGACGCCTACTCATGCCTTCTATTGTTCAAGATCATGGTTTCTAGCCAAAACCGAATATTAGGCAAACCGCTACGCAATATACACACCCTTCAGTTTACAGACTATAGTCTCTCTTGCACCACTTGTTTGAAGGTACTCGAATCAAGATAAGTACGTCTATAGTGCAGTTCAGCTAAGAAGGTCAACCTAGCTCCCCGAATCTCTGTCAAGATTTCGTCTGACATCAACCCACTAGGGATGCTAAGACTTCCGAGATCAGTTAACTGGTTGGCAAACTCAACTACTTCATTCCCTACCACTAGCCTAGGCGTTGACGTAGATCAGTCTTGCAACAACATTTTGCATTAGTAGGGAAAGAAACGCATCACAAGTGTGTTTGTAATGTAGCTGAATGCAATCAGAAGACTATGAATTTTGTCACTGTCTTCACCAATCAAGACTTTGACAATCTGAGCCAATTAGGGGAATCTTCTGGTAGGATATTGACTCCTGAAAGTAAGCCAAAGAAAGTGTGATTTCTAGAATGGAATCTATGACGAAATTAAATAAAAAGGGGAAATAACAAGCTACTCTGACGAATACTAAATTGGGTTTACGATTCTGATAACAGTTCGCCATAAGTGTTGAAATGACCAGTAATATTCGAGCAGAAATCCTTCACAAAGTTTGTACTTCAGTATACCTTCTACTGGCAAGTACTATCACCAAGATTGGTGAAGAAACACCACATAGGACAAAGTGGACGTCCTCTTCAGCATTGTCTATTAGAAGTCGAACATGATGACGTTTCTTCCCTTATATTAACACATACGTAGAACTATGGACATTGGCCCTATTTATCAACCAATTAGAAAAATCATAGGCAAATATATGATCGAGAAACAGATCAAAGGGGGATACAATCAAAAAAGAGGTGCAAACACCGACAGGTTTAATGTCAATAACAAACAATCAAGATCGAGGTTCAAAAAACAAGCTACGGGTCATACTTGGCGAAATGGGGGTACCTGACTTCTACCTGAAGTTTTTGTTGATGATGTTGTTCAGAAGAACAATGAAAGCTTCACAACGAAAACGTCCAGCTCAGAGAAAGAAACTCCTCTACAGTCATCTACCTGGGCTACAAATTTTCTCCTCCATCTCACTTTCACCAAATCTCTCGGTTTTCAAAGTTCAAAGAAATAAAATTGTAATCGGACTCTGGTTAGTATACCCACGTTCTATAAACTTAAAGCGAGTCAGCATTTGATCGGTATTTTCACATCTAGGTCTGAAATCAGCTTGACTTTTCCAAGTTTGTTATTAACAAACCTTAGTTATGCATTGGTTGATTATTGGAGCTGACATTATCGACATTAAGTTGGTCAAATTGATTCTTTTAAGGTTTTCAAAAATGGTTTATATCTTTTTTTATATACTGGAACGACCATCCATAAAACATTGATTGAAACTAGAACTTCCAAGAGCTTTCAGATACAACAACATTACACACAATGAATAAAAACTGTCACAATGCAACTTATAACTTCCTTTCAGAGTTCTTAGTTCACAATAAACTTATGCATTCTTTTAGTTCTCGTTAGATTTTATTTTTAAATGACTTTAACTTGAATGTCAATAGTATTCAAGTTATTATTTATCTAACTAGACTAATTAATCTTTGGCAAGACAGTCAACCTATATTTATCATATAATGAATTAGCAAGTCTTCATTGTTTAATCAGCGTCCAAATTCATTGTACTTGAATATCTTAGAGCTTACAAAAAAACAAGCCAAGATACTCACTAACATACACGCATGCAAATTAGCTTGATATAATATCTTGGTACGCATAAATTATAAGCCTATTCATAGTTTACACATTTCATTGGGTAACCATTGATTGTGGAAGAAAAAAATTCTGAACAATCATGATAATAATATGTGCTGTTATGTAAACATAAATTATAACAAAAAAAGCACTAATCTGTACACAAATCATAATTACACGTTTATCAGTCTTATGTACCATCTTTCTATCATTCTATTAATCCGTGTTATTCATGTCAGTGATGAATAAGAATACTACATCTAAGCATTATGAAAATGAAATGAATTATAAATTATTTAACATAACAACACATAGATACGTAAATAAAATGTACTAATGTGTAATAGGTATTTTTTTTATATATATATATACACTAAATAGAAATTTGCATTTTTACTTGAACAACTAAAAATTGTATTGATAGTTAATAGTAGATTTCCAAATTATTTTAGAAATAGGGTTAAATAGGTGTAATGATATGTCCTCTACAGTGTACTTAAAAGTTTATCATTAATTTCGTATGCAACTGAAATTGGATATGAATTTGATTACGAATCAAGTTTATGGTATTAGAAAGATTATATTATATATCTACCTAAAAACAAAAAGTAGATAAAAGTTGAAAGAATTTAAAATATGGATGATATGTAGATGAACATCTCAATTATCCCAGATAACGAAAGTAAATTCTGTTAACGCAGCTTCTGAATAAAGTAATCTAATGGTCAGTCAACTACAGTGTAGGACTTGGTACGTGCATACATCAGTAGCCATTACCACATTTTCACAGGAAAATGGCAGTGCGAGGCTAAACCCCATAGTATCAGATGTGGTAGCGGCAGTTGAAAAGATTTGGGATCGAAGATCTGATTCGAGAAGTTTATCCCAGTGAAATATATTTAAAAAGACAAAAAAGTTATCAAGAATTATCAAGCTCAGAATTTGAGAGAACATAAAAAATGAGTACATCTCTGCCTTTACGAACCATGCTATTGAAAGTCTCCCGCGGACCTTCACGCCAGACAATTCTGAAGCGAAATCTTGAATTTGGCAGGAGAGAATCTCACTCCAAACAAGCTCGTATTGTAGCTTAAGGTAGTCTGAAGACTAAATCTTGTCAGAACATACAGGAACTAGAAACATATCATTCACGTATACTATGTCATCAAGCGAGTCTCCTTATAAATCACTATCTGAAAAGTCAGTTTATGAAAGTGTAATCTCTAGAAGCATGTCACAGACAAAGTTGAATAAGAATTGAGAAAGTGAACAGTCCTGAGGAACATCACTCTAGGTGATAAATTCCGATGACAGTTCGCTATAAGCTCTCACTCGACCACTTGTGTTCTAGTAGAGAGCTTGTACAAAGCTAACGTACTACTTTGGTACACCTTTCAATGATAGACACTGCCATAGAACCTCACGATCGGCAGAGTCGAATGTCGCCTTGAGATCAAGCAACACAACTATAGTGGGATGTCAAAACGTGTGTCTATGTTCCAAGATCTGACGAAGATCCACGTTCAGGTCTAAAGTAGCCTGGTTTTACGAATCTGCTCTTCAGGAGCTCTAGTTACGTTCTGAAGTATCATTGAAGCTTGTGTTTTAGAAACTATATTAGTCGACTGGACTTCCATGTGATTGCCACAAATGAACTTTTCTGCTTTCTTTTAGAATGGGATAACCAGGGTTTCAGATAAGTCAGATGGGATTACACCCGTTTCTTAGATCATAGCTGACGTATCAGTTAATCTAACTGTGAAACCGGACCATCATCTTAAAAATTTCAGGAATTAGTCCATCAGGACCTACTGCTCTATACCGTCTCAGAATGCCTATAGCCTTTCTAGCTTCATTAAGATCCGGAGGACTCGCACCAACTTTCCATTCATGTTGACGGGAGCTCGTGGGTAAATGAAGTGTGGATGAAGGCTCCCTATAATGTTCTGCCCATCGATCCAATCTCCTTGGTTGAGAATGAATAATAGTCCCATATTTTCCCGAGAGAGCCTCATTTGTAGCCAAATCATTAATTCCCTTTACCTTAAGAAGTCTGAACAGTTTACTGTTCACTTCTGCCGTTCCCATCACTTTTGCTTTCGTTACCTACCACTGCTCACAATCATTATGTAGGCTTTTTGTCAACCCGTGATTAACCTATCTCCGCTCAATCTACTTACTTGACTATTAAGATCACCAGTCACTATTACTACATCAGTGATCATTTCAAGTTTATACTCATTTAAATTTCAAAAAATTTATTTTTAATTACTACTTACATCAAGTTATTGTAATATTTCATTTAGTTAGTCGCAGTTCTGTGCAAAATACTCTCTGTAAGTGAGTTACAGAATAACAGTCGGGGAAAGTTCTAGAATAATTGAACAGGAAAATAAATTATTTCTTCGTATAATTCAAAGTATAAACATTTTATTTTACTTAATAATGGTTCCTCAGATGAAGTTTTAGGGCTTAAAGCAATAATCACACCCAGTCCTTCTTCAGCTCTTCCGTAGTTATTTTAATTATATTACTGTTATCATTAGTGACTATAAATTAACGGGGTAACTAGTATTGATTTAGATGATAATCAACTTAAAAATATCTTAACGTTTTCATAAACTGAACTAATTTAGTAACAATCATGTTTTCGTTAGTCATTCACTTTAAAATGAATTTCTTGAAATTCTATTAGAAAGTGTTAATTAGTGAAACCTATCATATCAGAAATGAGATAGCGGTTAGCAATAACATTAAACATGATTTGAGTTATTTTACGAACTGTTTGAAATGGAAAATATTTATAACATAGCTCAAAACTGTATCGCATAGATCAAGAAACTTAAATGTTTTGTATTCAACCTAGAAGTGATTTAAATGTGGACACAGAGGAATGTTCCAAAATTTGAAAGATGAAAATTTTCATTGTGGTTCAGTGATTTTTCCATTTGTCATAAGAATTACCTTCGGTATACACGAGTTCATTACTAATTTTGGTATCATTGAAAATTGATTGCTGTAGAATCCCATTGATACTTGATGTTGAATTGTCATCATTTGAAAGAGTCAATTACATTATTGAGCTACGATCGATAATCCATCTATGATGTAAAACATATTATTTATACAAATGTATACTGAAAGATAAACGGGAAAATAGACTAACTAAGCAAGATTTAGTTTGTATAAAACAATCACTAAAATTCTCAAGAAATAAACAGAGTAGTAATTCCATAAGTTCACCTGTTAAGCCACATCGAGTTTTTAAACCATTTATATTGGCCGTTTGAATATTCCCACTGACATTTAGGAATGTGTGGATTGCCTTGATAGTGACATAAGATCACAAACAATCAAATGCCAAAATAGGCTTATTATCAATCAGAAAATTCACAGAACCATGACAAATGAGTTGAATGTCACTTCATTGCACGAACCAGTGGGAACATGAACTCAGTAGCTAAGTTGACAGTGCAATGAAGTCAAAAAGTGGTTGCTACTGCGTTTGATCCCCGAAGTGGATATCAACCTACAGAGGAAAAAACGCATATCTTTAACTGTACTGCTAGCTACCAACTAACTCTCCTGATAGTTGTATTTCTTAAATAAAATGTCATTAGGTAGTTTAAAAACCAATTGATTGGAATTTTTCAAATCAGTCCTATTTCTTAACTTGTTGTAATCTGTCACTACTCATACACTTTATTTTAGATCAATAACAAAAGAAATACAAGAAACATCAAAGAAAGATGTTAATTTTTATCTACAAGAATTCACTATACATAATATAATTGTAACAACTGTGACGGATTCAAGAAAAGTAAGTTTTTGCCATAACATTTTTCTCAGCAAGATATTTTATGAATCATTTTATTAGTAAAAACAAAATACTGAATAATACTTTATACTAAGTTAGATTTTAAAATAGTTGAATCCTGAAGTATCATTCTCTTATTTTAAAAAACTATATATATATATATATATAACTGTTCTTAAGTTTCAGATACAGTCTCACTTTGTCATTATAAAGTCCAAAGTGTTGATAATAAAAACTTATTTGAATTCTTCGTTTTCATCATA
>OX103971.1:65838957-65976736 GCA_944470395.2 Schistosoma turkestanicum
CCTCTTAAGGCATACAGACAAGTTAATAAAGTTTCAGATTTCTCTTATTTATAAATTATGGTTAAATTATGTAACATGTTTGATTTATTTGAAGTGTCAGATAGGATAGGTGCTACCGACTAAAAACAATATTACTAACATTCCATTTAGAAAAATGCTTTTCTATTTCCACCTCGATAATATGAACTAATATTACATTCCATATATTAAGCGTAAATTTCGCTTGTGCATAAAAATCCTCATCAATAAGTAAACCATAAACTTCTTAATAAATGCAATACATATAAGCCAACATTCAAAATACCATGGTAGCGTCTACGGGATAATTTAAGAACAACAAACACTAGACAGTTATTTCATAACAGTATTGTGTTTCTTCGGATCACATACCTTAGATGCCAACAAGGATCTTTCAATGAACGCTTAAAATTTCTATCATTATATCAGATTCTTGTGGTCTAATTTTAGGGACATAGATACGATCTAATAATGGGTCTCAATTGAGTTTATTTACCTTAAATTGTGGAAGTATATATACCAAGGAAAATCAATATTAAGGACTACATTATACATATAAAGGATGAATCTCATAATTTTACGCACAAATTTCAAGGGATCACCCAAATTTAAAAAAACCTGCAGTCAATGTGAATATTTTCAAGTTCTAGTAGGAAGCCATGAATTGTGTATATCATTGGATTTATTCATGCAAGGATCCGTGGATTGAGCTTTGACTAATGGGATAATTCAATAACTTACAATACCCTGACTCAGACTTGCATACCTCATCTATCCAGTAAGAATGAAACACTAGATGATACGATTAACCAAGCAACAATATGCAGCGTTTCTGCAATAACTCAGCTTATCTTTGTCAGAAAGGTTGGGTGAGGATCTCATGATCTAAATTTTTTAAAAATGTTGCCGTTGAATTCCTATTCAGCGGCCAGGTGATATAGCATTTGGAATGTGATATGATAATCTTGGGTTTGATTTTCAGTGAAATCCTGTATTCACACACTGATGAGCAATTATGAGTTAGCATGAAAGCTTTACTCAGAAGCTCATTGGTTTTAAAGGGTCACTTATTAAAATCAATTTTTAACGAAACTCTCTGATTATATTCATTTACAAATAAAAACTCTCAATCGGCTTTAGTTACACACCGAATTCAACATGAAATTGAATATCAAGTCAGCAATTGCCTAACAAAGTGTACCTGACCGGTAGTCAAATCTATTGAACAATCGAATTAGCTTCAGAATATTCCACCATAGTTAGGCGATCTAGTTATCATTTAAAATTGTAGTCATTAAAATTGGTAAACCGGTTATATCAGTTATCGAAATATGATTTATTTATTCACAATGCAAATTAAATAGATCAAGATAATTTATATTATAAAAAGCACTATCATACAACTATTCGACATTAATCACAAGCGTCTTTCTGTATCTAAAACAAACCTTAACATGGATTCTTAAAATGTCTTAATCATTTAGTCTTAGTTGCCTTGAGTTTAACTCTTATTATCATTTTACTATCAATACAACGGTTTTGATAATTATATAACAAAATACTGGTGACCAACAAACTATGATTCTGTTTGTGTTTTAATAGCATGCGTTTTGCTTATTTATCAAACGTAAACTATTTCTTATGTCAAATCGTTATTTACCTGTCCATAAGCTCCCTTGAACCGAGCTTCACGAACGTGTGGTGCATAATTGACTTCAACCATTACATCGTATTCAGCTGATCCAGCGACATTGTTAACTGCATAACATCGATAAACGCCACGATCATAACGATCAACACGAGGAATATGTAGTGTCGAATTCTTAAAAAAATTAATAGAGACAGCAAGTGGTAATGTAATTTAGGCAACAAATTTTAATGAAACCCAAATAAGTTAAAATCTAACTAGTTTTACCAGATACAATGGATAAAACCATGAGCTCAACAGCTTTTCTTGAGAAAAGCTTTATTTAAGTCATTATTTATAAAATATGAAAGATTTAAGTTAAACGTACATAAATTCTTTGTGGTGAGCCTGGAAGTGACAGAGGTCTTCCATTAGCTCTAGTCCAACTTATCATCGGTGGTGGAGAGCCTTGAGCACGACAAACTAATGTCAAAGAGTCGCCTTCTGTCACAATTTTAGATGTCAACCCCGGAAGAATCTCAGGAGCGCGTTTCACGATAATATTCCCATACGCTACAGGCCATTGATCAACTGGTGTAGTTCCTTAAATTCGACAAGTTAAAAAAAATTGAAGATTAAATAGATTTACAAAACTATTTCAATGATAAATAAGTTTAATGAAACTATGTGATTACGTCTAAATATTAAAAATCATAAGGGTGAGAAATGAATGATCTTTTTATTTTATAATTAGGAACAGAATTGAAATAATTCCCAAAGATTGGTTGTTAATTTCGAGCTACTAATGACTGTTTATAAAGACGAATGATAGATTTGTAACTTATAAATAGACGTCCAATTACAACCTTCAAAGTTAAGCCAGTCTTGGTTGTCTCGACCGTAGCTGTCACCTTGATATGTTGGTCGAGCATACCAATCGTGATGACCCAACCGGGCTATAAAGGCTCAAATATTTGTTCCTTTAGGTCCTACCATGTCTGGCAGGTCGACTGAAGAACGGTAAGATTCAAAGCAGCAAATTAGGGTCTGAGGCTGACAGTAGAGGGCTTTGGTAGCAGTAAGGTGTTTCCCTCGGACAACCAGCATCTGCAGCGATGCTGCCTTCTCACAAGGAAGGAAGGGGCTAGAAAAGGTCAACCCTAAAAATTTCACAACTCACCTTACCTCACAGATTCCCGTTTCCGGCGGTAAGGTCACTTCAGCAGCGGAGCTAACACTTCCAAAATATTCCATGAAAAGGCTGTGCGTGACCGGCCTCAAACAGTTGTCCCTGCGGTCACACTCACAGGTCGTTAAGACAAACTCTAATCTAACTTCCGTTTCAAGACTGGGTTGCATCAGAACCTGAACTAGTGATAGAGAGTGAGGCAGTCGAGCGTTCAGTCCGCTTCACTTATCTGGGGAGTCTCATTAGTGCTGATTGCCTGGTGACTAACGAAATCTCAGCTCGGATCCAGAAGGCTCGATTGGCTTCTGCCGACCTGCGTCACTTACGGTGAAGGCGAGATATCCGTTTGCTGACTAAAGGACGGCTGTACTGCGCAATAGTACGCTCCGTCCTACTTTACGGCTGTGAAACATCGCCAATGAGAGTAGAAGATATTCGTAGGTTACTTGTTTTCGATCACAGGTGTCTTCTAAGTATTGCTCGAGTATCGTGCGACAACCGAGTAAGCAATTCTGTCGTTAGGAAATGAGTACTAGGTAAGAATGGCAGATCGATAGATGAAGTAATAAAACTTCATCAGTTGAGGTGGTTGGGACATGTGTTACATATTCCTAACCACCGACTGCCTCGTCTAGCTATATTTTGCGGTGTAGGAATAGGTTGGACGAAAGCAAGGGGCGGCCAGACCAAAATATGACACAAATCCATGAAGTCACTGACAAGTGGACTGAGTCATGTCGGTAGGTGTCGACTACCTGGTTGGGGTCCGCATAGTGTTAGTGATCGATGGTCAGAGGCCCTGAATTACATGGCCCAGAATCGTTTGCGATGACGAAGGTGTATTCATTCTTTGTGTTCTCTCGAATCCCAAACTTTTTAATTCTTCATCTCTTTATATTTATCCTCTTATGTCTGTTTCAATAGATTCTATTTCTTGAATAATAACTTCTAATCCTAACCTCTCCGACTACTGCTAATACCTCTACTACTATTGGATTTGAATTGACAATTATATCTCTGTGCTAATGTGGTCTGGCAACATGAACTGATGTACGTACGTACGAAGTTCTACGTTGCTATTGATCGATTGATTGAACCTCCGTACTCAAGAAATACCCTTACAGGTGTGGTCAGCCAGGAAGTGACATCCACCCTCATACCCGTAACAGCACACAAGTCTTGGTAGTATATTTAACCATGGTAGAAAATTAAAGTAGATTTTATGATGAATAGTTAAAGAATTGGAAAGCCTATGGATATGTAAAATATAAATGTAAAATAAATAATGTTAAGATCGGAAACGGCTTCAAAATAAAGCGAAATTTTCACTAATTCTCAATTAAACATAGTTACTAATCTATAAATAAAAGGTAGTTTAAAACTGCAGTGGCTGATGTTATACTCTGCAAGCAAAGCTCTTAACTCTTGTTAATACAGATGTTGGTAGAAAACAGAATTATAACTGAACACTCAAAATAAGAATAAAATTTTGAAACGAACAAAATGTAATTCATCTAGCCTCAAACTTGATGTTAGGACTTCTTTTCATCATGTGAACTTGATTAAAATGAAACAACCAAATCAATAAAATAAGTAGTTTGACAAAGAAGCTATTTCAGAAACTTGAGGATTGTTTAAAATACTTAAGCAAAGTGATTTGCTGTAGAACGATATAATCAAAACAATTGTTAAAAAAACACTGTAAGTGGTAAGTTGAAACTTCTAGCATGTAGAGTTTCAGGTCAAGAGAATTAATTGTGCCACTAACTATGGTGATGTAATTACAAAACAGAGAAAACAATCGGTGTACTAACAGCCTCATAAATTTCAAATTATATGAAGGAATTAAAAATGAAATGAAGATTATGAAACTCTCATCCGTTTAGATTAAAAACGACTTCAATGTGGTAATAGGTTTGGTGAAATTCTCTATTACATTCCCGAAATGAGAAATGTCAAAGTAAACTTACTCAATTCAATAACACATTTGAATTGTGTATCTGCATCATTAATATCTACAAATCGAACAATCAGTTGGTAGGTACGTAATTTGTTTACGTCAACACCAGCCATATTAGGAGCGTAATTTGGTCTTCCAGGAAGAAATCTAACTGCATATTTGCTGACTCCATGAGGACCACGACGAACAGGATCTTTAAGTGTACTACCAGATGAGATTTGTTGCTTGTCTACAGTACGATACCAGCTAATTTGCTACACGTATGACAAGAAAGACGAAAATTGAATTGTTTTCATAGTTCTACAGAAACATAAATGTAGATGACTGGCCAATAAATGATCATACTTTTCTCAAATAAACAAAGTTAGCCTGTAACGAAAGTCATATTTAATTGATACTTGTTATAATTCTCTCTTTATCACAACCCAGCTATTCGTTATGCTTGATATTCTCAGACACCAATTCACTCGAGACGTTCTCCCAAATCAGAACACGGTTGAACAAGAAGTAGAGATTATATTCCAATGACAAAGTTAGATGGAAGACAGAAGGTCCAAAGGAAAAAGACGTTAGTATATTTATAGTTTCATTACATGAGAAGATTCTAGAATGTTCCCTCATTATCGGCTAGCGGTGACTGGATACGAGAGTCAATCAGCGTGCAACAACGCAATCATGCTCTAATCTAATCGATGTCCCACTAACAGTACTCGTCAGAATTCAGATTACCGTTAATTAGATAACTACGTCTCATATCCAAATTAATATACGTCTCCTTAACATGGAGAAGAAGAAGTCTTTTTACTTATGAATACATTTTGTAAACATGTGCTACATTAACTTTAACGACGGGGTGAATGTTTCGGATAATCAAAGTATTTCAGAGTTTAATTATTTTACGTTAAGTTAGTCTGCACAAACACTCGGAGGAATGGATATTATTATCACTTCTTTGAAATTTCATACTCAAGACGTTCCTTGTAAAATAGTATGATGGGTGCTACTTGCAAAGTGGCTTACGAGTAGTATGCAGCGGATCTTAGCTCTAGAGTGGCTACCTGTGAGTCTGGAGATCAAAATGTATGGAGCAATCTTCGATAGAGTATGGTCTCACAGAAATATCAGTCGGAAGATGAAATATATGATTTTAGGTGTTATGTAACCCAATAAATTTTATCAACCTCAAAAGACAGTCTTCAGAAAAAATTCTGTAACTATATATAGTATACTGGTAGAGCAGTTCTATTTCATGTATTATACAGTGCTAGGACACACACTGCGAGAAGCATCGAACTGCGTCACATGACAAGCCCTCACATGGAACCCTCAAGGTCAAAACAAAAGAGGCCAAGGAACACATTACACCGAGAAATAGAGAAAGACATGAGAAGGATGAGCAAAAACTGGAAAGGGAAGCCCAGGCCAGAGTTGGTTGGAGAAAACTGGTCGGCGGCCTATGCTCCATTGGGAGTAACAGGCGTACGTAAGTATTATACAGTGCATAATGAAACCAAAACTCTTACAATATATATCACCAACGGTCATAATGATGGGGATAATGGGGATCTAAAATACAATAATGAGATATAATAACCAATCACTAGTTTGTCGGTAATATCCCATCTTCTATTGATCTGACGGCCACGAAAAATGCCGAGCTTGCAACGAAGTTCCCGGTTTCCTGATAAATGTGCTTATGTAAAGGGTGTGGACAACGCTTTAAAGTACTAATGCAAATAATATTACTAAAACATTTTTCAAAGTAACGAGACCCAAAGGTTGAAGTGAATCGTCAAGTAAACGGTTACCTGTTCAAAATCACTAACTACGAGAGAGGATTTGACAGAAACACATGATAAAAGTTTTTCTGTCAACGTGATATTCACAGATTTCAGAAAAATATTTAATAAGGTTTCGTACTTCAGGTTTATGCAGAAGTTCTTGAACTTAACTGATCATCTCTAAGAACGCAACGAGGAGGTTAAAAACTAAGAGTAAGATTTTATTTTTCTCATCGAGTGGTCAATGACTGGAAGACCTTGCTTTACACATTCACTAGATATATTTCATGTTGCTGAGAGAAAACTTGTATAATGTCTACAGTAGCCGGCTGAGTATATAAATAATCATCCAGAGTCGATGATATCAGAGCCTCTTCATAGTATAAATATGCAGACTGTCGTAAACAAATGTGTAGCAAAACTGGACTTGAAAATTTGTCAAGAAAATCTATGAAACTCCCTCTAATGAACCTATTTGAATGGTTTTATTTACAATTTGATGTCACTTGGTCGATCGATCACAATCCGAGAAGTGAGAGTTCTCAATAGAAAATATTTGTGATTAGTGTAAGCCTATAGAAAATGTTATCATTGGAGCACCTAAGGAGTGTATACTTTCGACTGCATCATAAATGAATGGCGATAAAAAGTAAGACTGAGACACGTTTACTTACGGATTCCTGTTGTTCCTCTATGACTGCAGTGCAATTAAGGTAAGCAGTACCTTTTTCCTGTACGACAGCCGTCTCGATTCTGTCTGTGATCTGAGGGATGAAACCTTTGAATTATTCGAATGACAATAATTGTCTGCAACTTACCATTGGACAAAGGACAAATTATCGAGAAGAAAGCAACAAAAAGTGTTAAAATCCTCAACACGAAACGCATAATTTGTAAAACAGTCCTTTCAAAATAAATAACATTGGTCGACTAAAACAAACTGCCAGTGGGTTTGATAATTTGCTTACTTACAAAATATTGCAAAATGGTTTTGTTTTACTAGCATGTGGTAGGCCTTTAACGAATATACTTCATAAGAACAGTATTGAAAAATTTGTTGTTACGAATAATAATGTGCGGAATCATTAATAGAACAGATTATTATTTCGGTTTCAATTTCCATTTATGTTCCTAAGGTTTTGAGATAGATTGTTATCGTTCTTAATTTTAACACCCGAGACATCTTTGAGACTTTACATACAACGTAGGTAACTGCTCTTTAGCAGTGATCCAATCTGAAAAATATTTCGAAGTTTTGGCACCCAGTTATCTGGAGTCATACGCCAACTGCATAAAAAAGTCTTTATATCAATTCTTGCACTGTTAACAATAAAGCACATTTTTAGCCAGGTTGGCGGTTCCACTTAAACTGTTTCCCCCTTCACTCGAATAGGGATCTGAAGATAATGGAACCTATCCAAAGGTGGGCCATGAAATCAATCCTGGGATTCAAACGGGAACCGGATGAAGAGAGTCCTAAGTCATGATACCTCTATCCATTAGTGTACATGCCTCTCTGAGCTTCTGATGAATCATAGCATCCTAAATAATACTGTATAATCTTAAAATACTTACTAATACCTAAGTAGGACACAAAACCCAGGAGTAACGCTTGTAAGTTAAAAATGTAGCATAGAGAAATGAACTATAGGCACACCTATGCTTTACGAGTAATTATACTATGTAATTGGTTGTCTGATGAGATGTTCCTAACGACTGGCAATAATCCACCCGAAAGAAACTTGATATATTTTAAAGGACTCATGATACTGTAGCACTATAATTTGAAAATATTTTGAAGATATCACGGTTAGAAATATACCTAGGTTCTTATGGAAGCTCGGGTCCCTACCTTTGTCCCAATTTTTCTCTCAGAAAGACTAAGATAGGACTAGCCAGATGTAATAGGTGTATTTGCTGGCAGTTTCGTGGTATTAAAAGAACACGGAAACGTGCAAGAGAATATGACGAAAGTACAGAGCAGAAAAAGCAAGGTGGAGACCCCAAAGAGGAGAAGCGTGATAATGAAGTACGAATAAACAGAATGTTTGGTAAAACATTCACTGGCTATAGTAATTAATGCTACCATTTAACCAGTCATGATTTTCTTCGTAAAAGTGAAATCACTACAACTTCATGGTCACTTTATTCGTAAATAATTAAAGTCTTCCTTTTCATATCTGGGATTCGGAAACATTAGGAAGCCATTCGAATCATGGACTGGAAGGGTGAAATTTCGGACATACAGGGAAGCATTCTTCCAGAATTGGAAACACATTGTGTTAAATTGTGTTAAAGAACAGTGTAATATTCTTTAGAACCGTTTCTTAACCAGATAAATTGCTTTCTTCTTGGGATAACTGAGAAAGACGCGTATTTAAACTTCTTTGACTGTTCGTCCGAATCCAGAAGCCACTCAAAATCCACAACAGTTATAACAAATTGTTTCTGCACACATAAGGGGGATTTCAATTTACGAATAGCGAAGACTTCCTTCAACATTTCTGTACAACGTTTTGAATGCTGTCTTGATGTCAATCTTGTGCCCTGTCTCAATTATGTGTTTTTCGATCGATGAACATGGTCTTATGCTTCTTACGTTTATCGAGTCAGCTGAAGTTAACTGATTTTGAAACCACTTGGGTACATGTTTCACTACCATTGATTGCAAAGTGCAATTACTCCTCCCTATGTCGGTGTGTCCACACAAACATGTAAATTGATAAATGCACTGGGATGTGAAGTAATCATTCGAGCAATGTTTAGGCCTATATGAAATCATGGGCTTAGTCTCTTCAGTAATAATAAGTTTAGCAGCGTAGTATGTTTTCTCTATGGCTGCTTTTAGTCGCTGTCTTAAGATTAGACCATTTGATTCTCCTACAATTGATAAAGTGAAATAAACACTTTTCTTTTCAGCAGAGTAAAAAGCAATCCTTTGTCTTAACTGATATCTACATCTATTGATAAACTTTAGGGGGGAGCCGTTTGAAACCGATGTTTCAGTCAAGAATTTTGCATCACAGAACCTGCAAGGCGGGACAAATTTGGACATCATGAGGATTTCAAACCTTCTGATGAGTTTCAACTTCGTTTATTATAAAGGTGACTGAATAACGAATAATGTTGATTCAGCACCACACACACAGCGAAATTACATCTTCTTGAAGTTTTGACTTGGAATCCACATTCTACATTTATTTTTATGATCTGCTGTTCCACGACATGTGACTGTAACACACTCGTTTATGGCACTTGCGGACATTGTTCCCCTTACAGGATGTTCCACGTAGGTCTTGGAGTAAGAAAGATCTATAATTTAAACATCACTTTGATAGAGTGGGTAAAAGTGGGCAAACAGAAGTAACAAACCAACAAACACTAATGTTAGGAGAGATGATTTCAATCTACTCATAAATGTGGGGTATACCAATTTATTTTCCTTCAGGCCCTCAAGATTGGTGTCAAGGCAGTCATTCGATCATAATAGGGCTGCTCTTTCATGCTTTCTACTTCTTAGATTCATATTCGTTCTACGGTTTTCCCAGATCGACCCTTAAAAAATGACTAGGTGATTGTCATTCAGTAACAGCTTTCAATAAGAATGATTATAAAAAAGTAACTCAGTGATAAATTTATCCGGGCACTTAAGCACTTAACGTTTCTATCTTCCGTTTCTGAAATTCATAAGCATTTACGCACTTCGTACTTCAAACTTTCTTTCATTAATTAACAACACACTAAATTTAGTTCCTGAGATTAACCGTCAGTTTCTTCAATGATAGTGTTGTAGTTGGGATGGTTGCCAAGTAAAAACTCCCAAACGAATTTGAACCACAGAAAGTCAACTATAGAATAACGATATTTATTGATTGGAAGTCGCGTGATATCAAAATAATATCATGTGTTCAGCCAGACGACCAAATAATACGAAACGATCAATAAAGCCACAGGGTTGGCGAGGTTAGCGAGATTGTCGCTTGAATTATGACTTTAAGTACAGAAAAACAGAAGATGTACAATAAAACAGTTATTGTTACACATGTTCAATAATAAGTATTTATATGTCAGCAATTATGTTTTCTTCAGAAAATAGTTCAACTACAGGAGCCCTACCTTGTAAATCGAGATTTAATGCTGGACTGGTCCAACTCACTAGTGGGATCCTCAATTTTCCTTCTGATCCCTCGCTAGAAAAAGCAAAGACCTCATTCTCACGTCCAGATCAGCAGACCACGCCACACTTGACTGCGGATGAGAATGCAGGCTCATGAGGTACGCACGAGGTTACTGTCTCGCGTTCCGGTCGCCGCGTACGCCTACCTGTACGCTTTCTCGACTAACTACCAATCAACCACGGTCGCGGCATAGGATTTTACCCTTATACTACATGCGTGCTACACTTTTCTCCTTTTCTTTGGTTTTTTTATCCGGAGCCTATACCTCCGACAATTGCCGTGTTGGTACAGTCGACTTCAGTCAACCTTGGTGATAGCTGGCCTGATCACCCACGCTCTTGTCAATGCACTCAGTCGATTTTCTGGTTACGAATATATCTGGTATACGAATGGTTTCGCACTGGTCGTTTCTGGCTCCTTCGCTCAATCTGGTTCCGTCCTCCGTCTGCAGCTTTATCTGTCCTAACGCCTACGAGCGCAATCTTCAGACTCTGGATACGAGCCACGCTAGTGTGGCATGCCAATCCGATAGACAAACTTGGCACGTCAACTCGAGCAGCAAACCTGGCACGTTACTACTGGTACAGTTCAACGTAGAAGACTGCCGGTGACAACACGAGCTTCACTGGTCAGTTCCTGTTCGTCAAACCTTCCGCACTACAATCAAATAGTGGCCGACCAGCCACTCTCCGAACGCAGCCGCTATGTATCGAAAGTGTGAACCCTTTCTAGGCGAGGGCTGCTGTAGTGGAACGCTTCTATGAAGAAAATACGATTTGTGAAAAATAAACATAATGATACTCGCTTTGTTTAACTGTACCAAAAACACTTCTTCTCTTCGCGTTGCTGCCATTTTTCCAATCCTAAGGTTCTCCTTCAATAAAATACCCAACCATGGATTTATTTTGATTTTACTGACGGTGGGATATAATGGAACATTTAGTGATAAGCATAGTCAATCTGGCATCTTGACTCGCTATGATAATTAGAAGTATTTGAATTATAGCATGAACTAATAATCCCAGAAATAACGTGAGTGGATCAAGAGCTACTAGATAAGCACAAAAGAATGTACTATATTTAGAATTCGAAATCAGGCATTCAACAACCAAGAAGTCACTAGTTCGTTCGAACACCACACTCGCTCACTACAATAGTTTTATTCTATAGACAGCAATCAGCTTAAATTTCACCTACCAACTAAATATACTATAATTCGTTTTACTTGAGACAATTTTACTTTTTGGACTACTTGTAGTTATCAGCTATGTTGCTCGTTTTCCACTCCCCTCTTCTCAGAACCTCCATTTCAACTGCAGCAGTGGAGCTTCCATTCAAACGTGAAAGTTTAATTTTAACTAAGTTCAGGAGGTATTATTTTTGGATGGAGCCTAATAGCTGTATACTAATTGCACGGCACCATTATATAAACCCATTTGTAAACTAGTGAGCATATCTCTATGAATGCCCCGTAATTCATTTTCAATGATTTTATCTATTTAACCTGATTGATGTCATTTGTTAATCCGTACTATAAGTTATTGATCCTAGCTGTAATATTGGTGTTAACCTGCTGTGTCAGAAATGGATTATTGATATGATAGACATTAGACTATGCTTCTCCTACGCGTCGGAGTTCTTTCCATTTAGTTTAAAATTCAGAGCAACTCATGATTCGTCGAAATGCATCTGGTTAGGTTGATAGATAAATCTTTTAAACACAAAATGGAACAAGCTGTACTGCGTAAGTAAAAAATAAAACAAACAGGCGACTACTGAATTACAAATTTATTAACTGTTGTATCGATGACATCAGTGAAAGACGATGAAGGTTGAAGATTGTAAGAAATTTACTTTTTAGGTTCGTATAAAATTATGATTTATGTAGAATAATAGTCTCAAGAATCGTAAGCCGTTATCCTCATTCATGTCACTTTCTTATCCGGATCTAATAATATATCCAACAACATTAGTAAACCTACGGTTTGTAGTAAAGTTTACGATCTAACAACCGTGACAAAATGTAAGCTTTATGCTATCTGCAAAACAATTTGTGATTTTCGTACATCAATAGATTGTGTAAGTATGTGAACAAATGAAACCATGATAGTGCACAAAAGCAACTAAAACCTTTCGAACTATGAGTGTTTTGCTGCGTGTTGTCCGTGATATGTTATTAATTAGATGAAACAAAGATATTAATGCGTACAAAACTGCGACAGAAAAGAAAACTTATTTATCTCATCTGGTCTCGATATCCTCGTTCATTATATTTAGTGTCGCAACGACTTAATATACTAAGACGTTTTATGAACATGTATTGTACATTGGTAATAGCTGATGTGAAATTAGCAAAATGAAAAAAATGATCAATTCCTGATATTCTGCTGAAATGGTTGTTTTTGATTCTTATTAATTACGGAAACTATATATGGAACGTATTGGAAATTTGTGAATTTATTCATGGACTAATAGTGTATATTTCGATGGCTACTTTTGTGTATATAAATCTGTTGCAACACTGTTGAATTAGACATCACCATTCGCTTAAAATAATTCAAATTTTAAGGGAAAAGTCATAGGACCATCAAAACTCTTGTGATTTATATTTCGGAACGAAATAAAAATTATTCAAAGGAATAATAAAAAATACATTACACTGTGTAGATAAAAAAAAGCATCAAGTCTACAGTAATTTATGAATATATTGGTCTAATTACATTTCTATGTGCTGGTATTGTTAGCTTTCCAGATTTCATTGAAGTCAGGATACAGTTTAATGCTTTCGCCTGTTGAAAACCAAAAGCTGCTTGAATTTCAGCCGTACTTAATTTCGATGAGGCGCTGCTGTCAGCTCGTCCATTTGCTTCAGTACGCTTTGGGGTTTCAGGTATAAATTCAAATAATGTGTAACTCCATATCAATGAAAGATTGCCTAAATCCATCTTATTTTGCGCTTTATAATTACTTACCCTAAAAAAATAAATGAGTTCATGATTGTTACAACAAATAAACATGACTAGATGTTATTTTGTGAAATAGTACAATCAGAGGTCTCCCAGCAAAATGTATAATAATTATATTCAAAATCGTACTGTTTTGTAGTTAGTGTTGGAATATCAGTGATATTTAACTTATGCTGTGCAATGTCT
This sequence comes from Schistosoma turkestanicum, assembly GCA_944470395.2. Classification (NCBI taxonomy): domain Eukaryota; kingdom Metazoa; phylum Platyhelminthes; class Trematoda; order Strigeidida; family Schistosomatidae; genus Schistosoma; species Schistosoma turkestanicum. Next base: position 65,852,863 of record OX103971.1, read on the forward strand.
GAGTTGATCAATAGTATTTAGTAAGATTAATAACAAGGCATATGACAGTGTGACTCACAAGTGTAGTTATAACCTCAAATCCTTCAGATGATAACCAACTTCGTGTAAAATTAAATCAAGTTAGTATTATGTTCTCTTGTTTCATTGAGTACGCTCATAACACTATCAATATGAACAGTAACATTATCAATTCAGTTTGAAATGATTTGGAATAACCCGCTGTTACTGAAATTCGGTTAGTCATAGTCGACATATAGTCATCTTGTGCAGATTATCTTGATATAGCCATAATGACACAAGTTGATGCATAAAAGTTGAAATGTGGCTAGCATTGTAAACCAATACTTGCGTTTCATCTCATTTCGTAAGCAGTCATTTTCATTAATTATAAACCTTTAAAATCACTCAGTGAACTGCAAACAAGTATACCCTCATTTGTTTTAGAGACTTTAGTTATGTTCATCATATTCGGGTCAACATTTTTAGTGGCTCGCGTTAAATTCGACTAAGGATCACCAATTTAGTTGCCCGTAATTTTGACTTCAATATGGACGAATGATTGAGTATGAGATGAAATAAATCTTCCTTTCCGTTTCCATTTATTATACTTCGATAAACCCGGTTTATGCAACGGTGGTAATAAGTAGTCAAATACGATGTTCATTTAAGCAGACGGACATGAGAACAAAAAATGTACAGGTAAAGAGAAGAGAATTGGAGAAGGCGAGTGAGCCAAATCCCATGCTTAGACGCAATGACGAAGTATTTATAGTTAGGCTATAATAGGCTAGACATGTAATAAGCGAATCAGCATGCATACACACAATCACATATACAATAGTTGATACTGTAATCGAATTATTACAAATATAAAAAGAATAGTTGATACAACTATCGAATAATTTAAACGATTAATCATTCAAGTTAGTATAATGAATAAATGGCGAGGTGCTACAAGACTACCAAACAGACTGGAATAATTACAACTTCGTATATTGTACATTGTAGTGTGTACTAATATGTCGAGCCCATAAAGCTTGCTCAGTTTTTGGACTAATTAACTAATCCATTCTTCTCCAATTATCATTCACAAGTTTTTGCTTGAGTGTTTATGTGCATGTTTATTTCGCTTACTACATGCCTAGTCTATTTTCGGCTGCTATAAATAGTTATTCCTCACTGCACCGAATTGGCTCAATCACCTCCAATTTGGTTCTCTCAGCTTTTACGTTCAACATTTCATTGCCTGTCTGCTAACGTGAATGTTTGAAATAAATTTATTCTCATAAAACCGTATTAGGCTTTTAATAACATCAGTCTGACAAGTGAGATTCGTCTAAGTATTATATATGGAAAGTGAAGGAGAGATTTATTTCATGGTATACTTAATTATTCATACAAATCGGCGTCAGACTGCGGGCAACTAAAGTGGTGAGACCTACTTCATATTCAATAGAGCCACTAAAATATCTTTGTAACAAATAATTGACACTTACGTGATCAAATGATTTGCTAAGTAATTGAATGTTTCCAGATTTGGAGTGGGAAGGCTGTAAAGGATTTCTTTGATGAGGTCATAACGAATCGATTCATCAGAAATTTCTAGTGATAAAAGTGAATGAGAAGAAAAATGAGTTGATAAAGAATCTCATAAAATCTTAGATACAAAGTTTAGTACAGAGTAAATTAAAAAATATCAAAATTAAGAAGGGTAATCTGTTGTTCGTTAAAGCCTCATACTTTGAGTGTAGGACATTTCAGAAGAGGAAATAAAAAATTCAACAAGTTGATGTTATTCATTCTTCAGTATATAGTTTTGATATCCCCTTATGTTTGAATATTTAAACTCTGATCTTTGAAGTGACTGGAGGCTGGGATAAAATTACAGAGCAATCATTAACATAAAATGAATTATTGATATATATGATGAACAAAAATCAAAACACAGTATCACAATAGGTTTATCAGTAGACTAAAACATAATCAAAAAATTTTCTAAATGTATTAATCAATTTGACAAATGAACAAGAGTTTGTTGGAGTAATATGCAGTGATGAGAATCACATCACGATTGTAGATGGTTTTATCAACTGTAGAATACAAAGCAATGGTATTATGAGGCCTTAAGTCTTCATTTTACTCCACTTCTGTACTTTGTGTTTTTTGTTAATGATATTAAATAACCTTATTGCATTTATTTCACACCACGTCTACAACGCCTTATGTTTGCTACGCTGAACTTCATACTATTTTAAAGTTCGATAATCAGCAATCACCCACTAACTTATTAGTATATCTCATACACCCCTCCTTATTAGTATGCAAAACCTATTAAAACTGTTGCTTTTCAATACAATGCTCAACTAACACGTATCCTTATGGATCAGATGGCTGAATACAAGCTATACAAAGCCATAGACGCCTTTCAGCAGATACAGTTCAACCAAAAGAAACCAGCCATAAGATGTCCATGTACATGATTTATCCTCACCTAGAATATACTTTCTTGAAATTTAGTTGTAAGTTCTTATGAAGACAAACCTTAGAATGTAGACCTTACATTGACACTTTTAAAAAATAGGCCACAAAAAAAAAATCTACACGCATCGGAAAGTATTTGAAAAAGATAAGAAGTTTACTTTTATGAAAGCAAAGTAGTGCATATAAATTATTCCTACTGAATTCACTAATTTAAAAAAGAAATACAAATTCATTTAGTATCCATAAACTCACCGACTGCTTGAAGCAAAGATATAGTGGTTTTGCGGTCAATCAGACTCTCTGGTAAATGCTGAAAGAACTGTTTTAATAAGCTAGTAATCACCGGTAAATCAACTAGCGATAATCTTTGAATGGCTAAAGTGCAACCTGAAGAGTAAATGAAATACAATCGATAACTAAAACATGTCATATACTTTTTATGCCATCGATTTTTTAAGTTAATCTTGACACTGTTCTCAAGATATATTAAGATCAGATTTTGGTGTTTTTCTTTATATTTTATCTCAGGAAATTCACGTGGTACATAATCATTATTCCATCAGGAAATGCTGCAAGAATTTATGAACCTGAAGATTATCATAAATGCACAATTAACGAAAAGGTTTTTACTTCTACATGCAGTAAAATTTAACCATGTTACCCTAGGACAATTATAAAGTGTTCCTAATGAAGCTATCCCGCTCAGGGAATACACACTACCACACATAATCGCCTTATTTTCAATTAGAGTTATGGGGATTAGTGTTTTTACACATTGGAGATCATCAATCAATCATTGTTAGACCACCATTAAAAACCTGGTAGCACTGGACGGCCGTTTCGTCATGGTATGGGACTCATCAGTGGCAGTGCGCATCCACGACTTTTGCATCCCGCAGGATTCCAACCCGGAACCTTCAGTATTGTGCGCGAACTCTTAACCTCTGGACCACTGAACCGGCCCCCAACGGTGTTAATTTCTAATCACCACAGTTGTAAATGATTATTATTTCTGATCTTCAATTCTTTTCGAATATTCTGAAATCGTTTAAATTTTTTATGTCCATCTCATTGAACTAACAGAAATGAGAGTAATATTGTTTTATTTGATTTCGTTATCAATGATTATATCAGTCACTCAATAAATGCTAAAAATGTACCAGTCTATTGTGGTGCACACTACTTTCGGTGGAGATTGTAATCAGTATGCAGTGGATGTGTATCAGAGTGAAGAAAACTGCTAAGAATATGCTTTTTTTTGCCAATGGATGTTTTATTAATAGGTGTTATACATTTTCGGTTGTAAATTGTCTTCTTCAGAAAATTAGCTCATCCTATCTGGGTTTCTGTATTGCTTCACTACATTACAAGTAGCTTGGTAGAGTTACACAGTCTACTGAAAGTTGAACATTTTCAGTTGATTATTTATTTAGTAATTTTGACGGAAGCATCCTATCAAATGTAGGCTAGAGAATGGAGATTTGAGCGCATTGTTTAGAATTTCTAATATCTTGTTCAGGAAGTTATTGCTATTATTTTTAAATTGCGATTCGTAAGTACAATAAGGAGATTGTCAAAATTTCAACTAGTTAACAGTGAAGTTAGCGGGATTACAAAAACAGGACTAAAATACAATTGTTTATTCAAGATGAAAGCAGATCTCACTGGCATTTAGATGACGGGAATCACTCTCAAGTTCAGATGGTTTCATACTGGTAATAGGGTTTATTAATATCATCAACAATTTGTAGTGCCAAACTTTGCACTTTTCCCATAATATGCACATAAAAGTTATTCCTATGATATTTCTATTTTTGGTAATCTTTATTAAATCCTGAATCGATGTTAAAAATCATTACTTTAACTTATATTTGATGTTTTAAAACCGAAATCTTAAAACTTCATTTCTATTTAACTACATTTTGATGTTTAGAACCATTATTCACATATTGCTTTTATGACTGAGATGAATTGTTTGATAAACAATTTTCAAATATTAAAAGAAACAAATATAATATTCTTTATCAAGTTGTATAAAATACTAACGACTATAATTAAGCAATCTGCACAGGATGACTGGCCATCATCAAATTTCAGTCAAACTATCAACATTTCAAATTGAAGCTAAGTCTCATACTTGTTGCACAAACTTCAGTCCATCTCGACTTAGTAACCTCAGTTCTAATCGTTATTATTGTAAAATATTACTAAGCTTTGACTTTTTGTTATTACGTATGAATATGATCATTTCGATTATGGTATTTTGATAGTATTTTCATGAAATAATCAATGAAAAAGGAAATTAAATAAAAGATATGAATATTTAATGAGCGATGAGCTAGCTGTATAACTATCATTCCGAATGCATATTTATGATTAAATAATCTTTTGAACAAACAGAAATAGAAATACTTCTCACTTTCATCAAATTCACTTTTTAAAGCTTTGATATTATCATTGGAACCACATACTCGGTAGACTCCAACTTCTAATAAACCCCGCCGTTCAATCTCTTCTACACATGCAGTTACTAAACGAGGTATAAAGGCTTCAGATTTATACTTTGTTAACCAATCATTACTATTGATGCAGTTTGATAATCTATAGAAATAAAATGAAACTGGATTGAGGATGAACTCAATATTTGTTACTTCAATACTATTTAGTAAACTTGTTACAACCTAATCTTCTTATTGATGTGATTTCGAACAACATATGTTCTAGTGTGATTTCACGGATCAGCTTTGCTCATAATTTTTCATCACTGAGTTATGGTGATTGTTAAGTTTCATTGAAATAATGAATCGATCATTGTTAGACCACCATTGGAAACCTTGAAACACTGAACAATGGTCACTTCATTATTTCAATGAAACTTAACAATCTCCGTAACTCAATAATGAAACATCATAAACTGTGCTCACTAGCGATTGGCTTCGTGAGAAAATTCTCAGAGTTCTGGTAAAAAATCGTGGTCAACTGGAGTTCAACCATGTCAGACGTAGGCATTAAATACCGAAGACAATGGCTGAGGATGAGCAATACCTTGGATTGATTAAAGTTAGACATTAACACCGTTAGATGCTAGCTCAATTGTCTAGAGGTCAAGCGTTAGCACGCGAGACTGAAGGTCTTGTGTTCGACTTCAGCCAGTGGGGATCGTGGGTCCCATGCTAGGATAAAACGGCCGTTATGTGTCTCCAGGTTTCTAATGGTGTTCTAACCATGATCCATTCACTATTTCAATGAAACCTTTACCATAATTAACAAATTAACCTACTCATTGACTTCTGAGTAGTAATTAATGTAATGTTTGTCTAATTCTTAGTGCTAATCAAGTTACAAAGATTGTGGCCTATAACTTAAACGATTCGATATGGTGTGCAAGCTGTTTTGAACTTAGGTATTTGAGGACAAGTAGCAAGCAGCCTTTATTATAGGCTTTGTCCTACTGGGAAGTCGTCAGAAAAAAGTATTTGTAGTCTTGAGGGAACTACTGCTCCCTATATGATTCCAATCTGAGTCACTCGATCCCACAGTTAGGGGCATTTTCACTGTGGTATTCCGGGAGGGACTGCACGTCCTCAGACAGTTTTCATCATATGAAAAAAATTGTTAATAGTTCATAAGCCCAATATAACTGCTTCGTTGTAGTTAGACATTTCTAGGTTCCCCTCATCTTTAGAAAACTTCTGAATGAAAGTTGATCGTTTCCAGACCAGTCAAGTTTGAAAGATTCAGATAATAAACAACTATGCTCTTGCTGAAGTCAGATTACTTGAAATAAATCATAGTGCATGATGAACTAGAAACTTTAAAGATATATTTAATAAAAAATTGTGCATTTACTTTACAAGCTCTGCAAGAGGACGTCCGAATAGATTTCCACGTATTACAGAACGTCTGTTTTTATTAAGATTTACTTGATCAATATATTGCAGTGATACGGAAAAGATTAACTGTGATTTCAACAAACAAAAAAAGAGTTAGTGTTTTAGATTGTTGTATGTAAGTATGTAACAAATCAAATTTCAAATATGATGAATATAAAAATGAAATGCTTATTTTACAGATAGTAACTGAATCACTATTTGAAAGTCAGTAACCAAGTGCTTCCAGGTTTCTAATGTTGGTCTAACGATGATTGATTGATGATTTCAAATGTGTAAAAACACAAAACCTCCAAAACTCTGCCCGAAAATATCGTAACAATGCTCACTAGTGACTAGCTTCGTGAGGAAATTCTCCAAGTTCTAGTTGAGAAGACGTGACTAATGGAGTTCAACCCTGTCGGGTGTAGGCAGTAACTACCAAAGACAAATGAGTGAGGTCTCGCAAAAATCCGCAGATCAATCAGAGTTAGACATTAACACCGTTGGATGGCGGCTTAGTGGTTCGATGGTTAGGCGTCCCTGCACGTTACCGAAGGTCCCGGGTTCGAATCCTGCAGGGTGCAGGAGTCGTGGATGCGCACTGCTGATGAGTCTCATACCAGGACGAAACAGCCGTCCAGTGCTTGCAGGTTTCTAATGGTGGTCTAACAATGATTGGTTGATGATTTCAAATGTGTATAAACACAAAACCTCCACAGCCGATAAAAGAAAAACAGTAGACCTATACCCTGGCGTTATATTTGAAACGGAATGGACAGTCGGTTGTACAAATTTCTGTCGAATCCGCATTTATAAAGTGTTTGTTGGATGAATAACAATTTTAGAGCAACCACACAGCTGTCGAATTTACATGCTTTAAACTCTTTAGTTTATTTATTTGAAAATTAATTAAAACAGAAAAAACAAGATTAATAAACATCTAACACTATGAAATACAGTGAGTGGCAAGAAAGGGCATTTTATTATTAGATAATTTAATAGTTCACTATAAAATATTTCTCTGATTCACTGAAGAGAAACGATAATCTATTTGACACTTATATTTGGCATTTCATCCATCCTCGTAAAATGGATTTATATGACAAAATTTGTGCAATTTCTCAGTGAACCTATGCGTAAGAAAAGTCATTTGCAACACAAATACATTTGAGAAAAAATTTCTTCCCATAGTTTTGTATTGTTTTTCAAATTTAACATTTCTAATAAACACAATAATAACTACACATGTAAATGTTGAGTATTTCAATCGAGTTTTTCTTTTAAATTCTGTTTACTAATTATAAAGTCATCATAAACTGTATGCGCTTACATTACGTGGAGGATTTTCGTTTGTTAATATCTTCATATTTATTTGTGAATTAGTTTTCAATTGTTTTAAATCTAACTAAAATATATACATAAGAAGAAACAAATGAGTAATATGTATGCTAATTTGATTGGTATTTACATGTTGAAAAAAGAATAAAAAAAAGACAATTCTACTCATGAATAGTTCATTCTAGTTTCTTTTTTTAATAAACGTTTCAATACTTTATAAGATATTGTCCAACTAGTCATCAATCAAGACTTTTCAACAATCAGATTCATAATTGGTAAAAAAATCCTATTTCATTGGACGCATGTCTTTCAAGTGTTTTAGCATTCGGATAGACTCTGTTTCGACGTAATGACTTCCAATATACTTTAGGATATCTGTTTGACTGAATACAATTGATAGTAAATCCTAAGCTAATCATGTGGGGATCCTGCTGTATTTAAGGCACTCAATGAGTTCCTGAAGTTTAATGCACGTCTCAAAGAAGCGAAGACGAGCTTAGGATTTACTATCAATTGTCAGTCAAACAGATATCCTAAAGTATATTGGAAGTCATTACGTCGAAAAAATCCTAAACAAGAGAAAAAAAATTAGACAACCCAACAAATAAAACTTTCTTCCAGATGATGTCAACTACTAGAGCTGTACAAATGCGTTTATAGCTACTCAACAAAGAGCATTCCATCTAGGTTGATATTAAGAGAAACCTGGAACATGACCGCTAGAAAAGACGTATTTGACTAAGCTGTTAAATATTTTCTATAGTCACAACTTCGTAACAGGATATGTAAACAAATAACTATCGCTTTGGGTCAGTTCATTATTTATCTAACAGTTCAATGGATATTGTAGAACCAACGAACTAGATTTAATCCAAACAAATTTCTGAGCATTAAAAAAAATGTCAATGAATAGATTCATGCTTGAACACTTAGTCAACTTTCCTCAGATACGTAGAGTAGAGTTGTCACTTAAATGTATTTCGTATTTCAAATCAACTGCCCTCAATGTAACATGTTACAAAATAAAGGCATAATATAAACTCTATTGAATTGCCTGTTTTAGCTTATTGTCTATTTTTCAAATTAAAATGACCAAACTGTCAGCGTCACTTGTTCACTTCATTAATCTATATAGTTTTTTTATATTTGTCAATTAGGACAACTATCCTTCACAACTGTCATCTGCAAAGTATTTTTTTACAATCTACAAGGAAGCAGCTTTGATCAGTTGTTCAATTATATGATATTAATCCATTTCATCAAATACCTAAACGTGCTAGTTAACTATAAATATGATTGTACAGTTTGAATCAATAACATCTTTTAAAAACAAAATTTTCTTCTTAAAAATATGATTTCTTCCTCGTAGAACCATTGTTTTTTTTTCACTGGTTATGCGCTGTTGTATTACACTATACCTACGTAACTTTCAAACTTGGAGAACTACGAAAGCCATCAACCAGAAGATACAAGTATTCATTAACAGTTGTCTACGCAAAATACTTTGAATTCGTTGGCCATACAACATCAGCAACAACCTACTGTGAGAGAGAATAAACCAGATTACAGTGGAGGAGGTAATCAGGAAGAAGAGGTGGAAGTGGATAGGACACACACTACGAAAAGCACCTAACTGCGTCACGAGACAAGCCCTCACATGGAACCCTCAAGGTAAAAAGAAAAGAGGAAGGCCGAGAAATAGAGAAAGACATGAGAGGAATGAACAAAAATTGGACAGAACTGCAAAGGGAAGCCCAGGACGGAGTTGGTTGGAGAAAACTGGTGGGCGGCCTATGCTCCATCGGGGGTGACAGGCGTAAGTACGTGACGTCGATTCGATAGTTTTGATTGATTTGTCAATGACACAACATCCTTCGATTGATTGTAGACTACAATCTGTTAACTAACTCTAAATATGACTGTCTATCTTTTAGTAAATGACATGGTTGGTAAGGAATTGATAGTCACTGTTCTTTTAACGATGCAGTGTTTCATTTATGTTTAAAGAAATTTAAAACTTTTTAAAGATAACTGGTCACTTCCCTGTTTGGTGTATTAAGTTTTCACGTGAGCGTTTAATAAAATATTTCCTTAGTTAAGTAATACTTACGGGAACGTCTAATTCTGCTAACATTTCTTGATGAATATACAGTATAAAACAGATTGTCCATGCACCATCCACTTCTAGATCAAATGACTGTCAATGAAATAGAATATCGAAAATAATGTGTTTATAATGATTTGTAAATCAAAGAAATCTACAAAATAAAATCTACTAACTTAAAATTTTATCAGTAATCAAATCAAAAAAGAGTTTTTGTTGCTTGAATCTATAGACATTAATGGGATTCAATGTGTGAAGGATATTAATGAGTTTGAATTGAAGCTTATGCAAGACAATAAAGAATTCTAGACAATTAGGTAAGTATTTTTTAAAAGAAAATTAGATGAATCTGAATTTTTTTTGTTAATTTCAGTTGTATTTTTGTGTATTAAACCTAAAAGACGGTATAGATTGATGTAAGTTGATGATTGTAGGGGTTCTAATAGTTTAAGGACAGTTTTAGTAAAAAACAACTTCAGATAGATGTTTGTGCTGATGATGTTGTTCAGAAGAATAATGAAAGCTCCACAACCAAAACATTCAGCTCAGAGAACGAAACAACACCACAATCATCAACCTGAACTACAAATTTTCTCTACCATCTCAAAAGCAAACCTGTAGTGGATTAGTCTGATTTATATTTCTTTCAGCAAACCGAATATACTCATTGAGGTGTAAAATAAGAGAGATTTCCTTCTTGTTTTATGATATATTTGTAGTAAGCTTTAATCACATGTTTAATTTCTATTGTTAATTGTTTTGTTGTGTTTAGCAATAGATAAATTAATGAATATGAGCATTAGAAATATTGTTACCTGTTCCCATTTTGGATTACTTTGTGGTATAACTCGCGTGCGAGCCACTTCTTCATATTGACCATACGAATCGACTTCAATACGAACATGATAACCTAAGTTTTGAATTAAAATAAATCCCAAAAAATAAAATCAACTGAAATAAATTTACCAATTTTGAAAACGACAAAATGAAAACCTCAAATCAGAAAACCTTGCTTTTTTCAAAAGATTAAATCAGCCAGTATTCGTTTCACAGGAATAGAAGAAGAAAGGGTAAAATCCTAGAATAATAGTAATCGAGAGGCGTAAGACCAAAGATCCTGGGTTCGAATCGTGCGAGTAGCAGGAGTCGTGGATGTGCGCTGCTAATAAGTCCTATACCAGGATGAAACGGCAGTCCAGTGCTTCCAGGTTGCTAATGATGGTCTAACAATGATTGACTGATGATTTCAATGTATAAAAAACACTAATCTCCATAACTCTAATTGACGAAACAAGCAAACAAGTATTTAGGGTTCACATTGGTATGAGCGCGAGCGAAAGGACGCATATTTCTAAAAGTAATCATTGAAAGGAGGAATAATATTCATGCTAGTGTGAAATATGTTCAATGCAACGTCTGTCTATTTGACTTACAACTTAATTACGATCGGGTATTTGTAGTGAAGATGTAATGTTATTTGAAATAAATTTGTATCTATTTATTGAGAAATGAATCATTTGATTATAATTCAATATATACTGGTGGGAATAATTTATTGTATCAGGAATCACTCTTTTAGGCTGACGAGTTATCAGTGTATCGGGGAGTTTACATCAAAACTTCAAACGTTAATACCAATTGTCTGCTTATTAATGACTGTTACCACACCTAGACTGACGAAAATTATGAAGACTAGTATATAAGTTCAAAGATCAAAATAAAATTGGGTAACGAGCAAAAAGTAAGAGAAAGATAATAATAAAATAAAAAGAAATATGTGGAAGATAGATATCCACTCAAAGTATGGGATATGTGAAAGACAAAGGATCAATAAGCGATTTATTGTGTGAAAAATTAGGTATGGGAGTTATGATATGATAACAGCTTGATGGATCACTTTCGTACAAATAGCTCAGGTTTGAAATGATGAACTACTACCGCCTCCTTCGCAGCGACATCATTCATAAGATATTTGTTTTAATGTAGTGCTCCACCTGATATTTTCCATCTGCTAATCTAATAAATATTATTTCAAACCTAGTTATTTGGCTCTTATTATTACAGAAGTCAACAAATGTCACAATAAAATTCATTCAGATTCTCTGGAGAGCACAAAGACAATGTTGTCAGGACGAGTGCCGAGTACGAATTTTGAATTTCAATAGAAATTTATGTTTTAGTTTTTAATGTAAAATTCTCCTAATATTTCGCAAACATTTTCGAAACACCCCTCTAAGTAGACCATCCTCTAGCTGTTCGAAGTCAACACATGAGATAATATGACTAAGGTAATAATGATAATCAAATACGAAAAACTACAGTATTTGTCGATTGTAGATTCTTCATTATAAGTTTGAAAAAATACGTTTTTGATTGGTCGGAAAGCATAAAGGACAGAGGATAAACCAAATGTATTTCACACCATTAAGAATGTTATGCCTCCTTTAGGTGATCACCTCTATTAAAATGTGCCTTTTTTTATTGGATATTAGTATTTAGGACTCTAACGTTAATACATGGAATCAGATTTAGTAATAAACATCAGTACTATACGGCACAACATTCTGAATTAAACGTTTAAGTTTAATCGTGATTGATTTCACCTTGTTTGATGTTTTGTATATGTAAATGAATATGGCCCAGTTCAAAATTTTAATTTCTCAAAATCAATCGATCCTGGGCATAGATTTTATAAGGTTTAATTTGATCACATATCCTGGAATTAGTTACTTAACATTCACTTGGAATTTCATGACTACTACATAACGTGTCTAATTCTTTTATACTGACAGTTTCTGATGGAAATGCAATCCGAAACGTTAACTGGCTAGTTACCAATGTAGCATAAATCATTTTAGGCATATTATTGTTGGTACCAATCACAATATATGATATTTAAACAAAGATGTTTTGTTGCCAGTGATTGAATAAAAATTATATGCTAGTAAAAGTAAAGGCATTAAAATTTATATGTACCGCTCAAAAAACGGGCTCATTAAAAGTAGATTTTCTTTTTACCGTGTGTTATGGAGATTGTGGAATTTCATAATTAAAATTATACACTGATCTTCCTTAAATAACTGTTGAAAACTAGGGGAGGACTAGACAACTATTCCATTCATGCCAACAATGAAATAGTCCATATAAAAAAGTGTAGATAACTGATATTTCAATCAAAATCCTTGACAAACATCATTTTCATAGAGTAGTAAATAAATGCTTTAGAACAACTACTTGAAGTTTTCTTACATAAAATTACCACAATAACTAATTTGTTGATTGTAATTAGAATTAAATTTGATTTATACTAACAGATCAGAAATGGAAATAATCCGATGGAAAGAACTTTTTTCTTTATTTTCAATGATGCAAACCACTAAAGCTATGCAATCGTATTTATGGTCGAAATTTGAACAACTTAATTACCGATAATTATTCTTGAACAGCAGTAAATTCATGTGCACTCTCGTAAAAGTTTATTTATCAATGGAAGAAAGCTTTTGAAGTATACAATACAAGTTTAGTAACAATGAATAATATCACTGGGAAATTATCAATGAATCTTACTGTTTTTTTCACTCAATCCACTAATTCCATGCACTGTAGCCTTGATATAACCAGTTATCGGTTCATCTTCTGTTAAGCAAATTTTAAAAAGAATATGTAGCTTTGATAAATGAAACATTTCGTGATATTTTTTTCCGGGAAAAGTAGGTTTTAAAAAAAATCATCGATCGTATTTCGAATTATTTTTCTCTTCCTAACTGTTTGTCGATCATAAATTACTGTTATCTTTACAAGTTTTTAATTCTTCCTATCCAGTTTAATCGATTCAAGCATACTTTCATCATCTAAACAATAGTTGAAATAATTTACTTCATTGGTCTCATCACAAGATATTCTTTAATTCATGTATACAATTACAAAAAATTTACTATTCTACAACTAATGCTGTTTTGAGAAAAAACAAATTAAGGTAAGACATTAATACCGTTAGATACAAGCTCAGTGCTCCAGAGGCTAGGCGTTCGAGCGCAAGACCGAAGGTCCCGGGTTCGAATCCTGCGGGGTGCAGGAGTCATGGATGCGCACTGCTGAGGAGTCCCATACCATGACGAAACGGCCGTCCAGTGCTTGCAGGTTTCTAATGGTGATCTAACAATAATCGATTCATGATTTCAAATGTGAAATCAACAACATAGTTCAACATTAAATTCGAATTGAATGCCCTGCAAGCGATGTAATGTTAGTAATATATAATGTGTTATCTGATTGATTCAAATAGATGACGAAATTAACACCAAAATGTCGTTTCACTTCTTAGCATTTACACGTTAGGATACACATTAGATTATTCATTTTTGAGTAAATATTTTAACGTCATAAAATTTGACTATCCCCACAAATGCTTAAGTTTGTACAAAATTTCAAAAAATGATAAAATATGATTTAACATGTTTTTTGTTGTTGTACACAATTGTGTTGGAACTAATTGCGATTAGTTTTTGATCAGTTAATTTGATATAGTCTAAAAATAGATAACACGTTCTATTAAATCATTTTGATGCTAAACTCCATTTTCAGCCTTAAAAGATGAACAACTCATTTAGATTAAACAGATTAGTCTAACACTCTGATATTCCAATGAGAACTTCGAAATTATTCAGACATATTGATACACATTGTTTTATTCAAAGAAAAGCTTTTCTTTCGATTAGGATATTCAAATCAGAGTGTAACCTTAAAATCTTCGGCTCCAAAAATGCACATCACTCTAATACATTTGAATAAAATAACCAGTAGTTTTATAAAAACTATTCATGTTGAAATAATTTCTTCATGTATTATTATAACCCTAGTCAGGATTTTTCAAATTGTTTCGAACTAACTATTTTAAAAATGAAGAAATTGTATCTGTTATTCAGCTCGACCATATTGGAATTTGTCCTGTTGAAAATAGTTTACCTAACACGGATAAGTCACCTAAGGGTCCACCTGGATTCTGGACGTACAGTTCATCAATTTATTCCTGATTTTGAACTACCTCGCTGTTAATATATAATCGATTTCAATATATCTGATTCTTACGGTAACCATCATAATAACCTAGTTGTCCTTGGTTCTTATAAAACAGTCCGTTCCTACGACCAGATATCCCAGATTCAGAAGCAGGATGCACTAGCTAATCTTTTTTAAGGAAGAATACGCATACACTAGTTACATTTTGAACAAAATAATGCACCAGTCAAATATTCAGTTTATCATTAAATTTTGGAGATGGACAACCCAGGTGAATGCTTCTGAATTTGTCGAGTTCTCTCGCTGTCATTCTAGACAATATCATCGGCAGTCACCTTTATACAGAAGTGAATATTAGTTATCCCATGAGTCTCAGAATGAATAAATGTTTAGATGTGTTACTTATTCTATGTCTTGAATAAAGAATTACTTGAATCTAATACACTATTATTATGTCAGGGTTATGTAAACCTGTTACTCATATTGTTGATGTAAGTTGATCAGTATTTGTTGATATAACCAGGTTCTTTGTTACATTTCAATTTAGGTTACAAGTTACATAGAGTATATTTATCGATGCTATCAGGACGATTCCATCAATGAGATAGTCCATACCCATTTTAATAACCATTTCAATATCTTACACTTTGAACAAGTTGGTAGCTATCTGAACTCACTGGTTCAGTGGGTCACTCATTGGGCATCAGCAGCAAAAGGTAGTGACAGGTTAGATTCACCATGTGAATGTCAGTATCTAGACAGGGAGCCCAAAATGAGATGAGACTGTCTTCTCAGATTGTACCGCTAGTCAAGACCTATCTATTCTACTGCTCAATTTAATTGTTTTCTTAAAACAAACTGTAGGCAAAATAGAGAGTAATCGCTTAACTTACTTCCAATTAATAATGCCAGACCAACTTTGTTCAATTTGATCATCTGAGAAAGGAAGAAGAAATAGAAAAAAACCCGTCACGTGGAAATGAATACATTTCTTAGTAATCACATGAACAAAACTCGCTTGAGTTCAGTTTCATTAAAAGAAAACAAACAATAATTCAGGGTGAATTATTTAGTTTTGAAAAATTCTATTAATTCTTCACACTATTGATCGAAAAAGAACAGAAATTCAATAACGTATTGATTATTTGTTGAATTTTTATCTTTATTCTCTAAATATTTTCTTCATTTATAATATATTCTTAAAGTTTGGTATGCTAGTACAATTAATTGGAGAATAATGATAATAGTGTTTATTCTTTTTATCTTAGCGAAAAGAAATCAAACGGATAATTTTATCTGGTTGACTTTGTGAACTGATTTAATTTTATAACTAAGCATATATATGCCTGCATAGAATACAAGTCTGCAATGAGTTCAGCTTGATATATGTTATGAAAAAAGTTTGAAATACCATTGAAAACCAGGCGATGATGCATAGTTATTCAGCCTTGAGCTCTGAGTTTATGCTCGAGTTGAGTACAGTGTGAACAAATAACAAACTAGCATTATTTGATTTTTATTGACATGTCAGCTGATGCCCACTAGTAGTAAATATTATTTTCATATTAAACAATCCCGCCTCACTATTGTTATTTTAATTCATACAAATTGATTTGAATACACAAAGTGGACACGTATCCCTGTTGTGTAGCCAGGGCTCTGTTTTATTTGTAACGATCACTGGTCATAGTATATGTTTTTCAAGATGTACTTTACCAGGGTTTCTATTCAATGATGGCTACTGTGCAATATTTCATATTGTTACAAGGATTTATTTGAAATATGCAATTACTAATAATAAAAATAAAATATTGGTAATATTTTTTATTGGCATACAACAAATATATTGTTTTTATTATTAACAATCTACCCAATGCTTAATTGATGTGAACTTATCAGGTCAAACCTTAAAAATGATATCTATATACAAATACCAAGTTTTGCCAAACTATGCTTGTAATGATGTTGTGTAAGTGTTAAAAATAAACCAGTTTAAAAAAAAAACCTAATGATTTTGCTAACCTTTTACAAGCAATTAGTGTTCAGATGTGACAAATGAGTTCTATCTATGCATGGAACATTTTCAGTTGTAGTTTGGATGATAAAAGCAGAAACTTGTCATTTTTACAAGATTCATTTTTCATAAATTACAAAACAACATAGTTTTAACAAAAGTACTTTGTTGTCCTTTGAATGTCTCATTTAAACTGATTTTGTATACCTTTTTTTTGTAGATGATGCATTTTTGTGTCTTAGACCACTTAATCATAATTATGCCTTAATTATTTTTTTTAGAAATTGTATTTATTTTCTGAAATAGTTATTTCGTTTTCTTTTTTAACCAAGCTATCATCATGCAATCGATCACTAATTCACACTTCATCTTTAGGCTTTAAAATGTACGTTTTCATTGTAAACTATTCTTTTATAACAACCATGTTTTCAGCATTAAAAACAAAAAATTTGACTGTTGCCAACTGTAGCTGACTTCAAAGGAAGTATATGATACTTGGTGTGACTTTGATTCTCTGGGGCTTATTGAATACTAATATTTCTATTCACATATAGATGAAGCTCGATTCATCTTGGAATACTTGTATGAAGTGATTTGACAGGTACTCTAGTGTAATATATTGAAAGACACTTAAGTGAAATGATCTATTAAGCACAGTACTAAAGTAGGAGAACTGAGCCGGTATCTAATAGTGTTAATGTCTAACTTGATCAATTCACGGAGTTGTGCAACCTCCAATGGTTAGGCGTTCGCGCCCAATACCGAAGGCCCTGGGTTCGAATCCTGCGGGGTGCAGGATTCCAGTGCTTCCAGGTTTCTAATGGTGATCTAACATTGATCGATTCATGGTTTCAAAAATGTGTAACTTATTAATCTTCACAACCCCGTAATGTAAAGTAGGAGAAGTTGAATCGACCACGAAATAATTCAAAATCACAAATAAAAAAGAATGAACATGTAGTGAAAAACAAGTGGTCATCTAACTAATGGATACTTGATGAGACAAAATGCGCTTTCCTTAACCCTCTGCTAACTAGTATATGGTTAAAATACAAATGTTTGTTACGTGTTTGATCGTTATTATCGAAAACAGCTAACGTTTGTATCATGAATAATCAGTCATTTCATAGATACTGATAAAATGTAGCTGTAAAAAGGTAATATTAAGTTTACTATCCAAAAAACTGTTATGAAGTACAAATGTATGCTATTTGTAGATACAGTTGTGAGTCAACATCTATCAGATTCTTTATCTATTATTGTGTTTCCTTTGCATAAATATATTTAGAGTGAGGTTATTTCTCTATTTAGAATAATGAGCTAATAAATATTATAAGCATAATTAAGATAACTACGAAATATATTTAGTAATAATTAAGAGTAAGAATTATATACTAATGGTGAATATTCACACTTGCAAAAATATTTTAATCATCCCGGTCACTGAATTGTATATTATTATCAAGTAATTACACCGGAAGTTTAAGCACATTCATAACCACTAAGTGTCGTAGGAATGAGTAGTATTATTATTTGCAGTTCTGGTGACGATTCGACTACGTTTGTATAGGTAAAAATAATACTATTCATTCAACTGCTTCACGGGTTAAGCCCTAACTTGTGAGCCTCACGAACAGACGAAGAGATAGAACCAAGAACACACTACGCCGGAAAATCAGGACAGGCATAAAATAATTCATAGCAATTGAGTAGAAATGGAAAGGAATTCACAGGACAGAGTTGGCTGCAGAATGCTGTTAGGTGGCGAAAGTAAGTAAGTAGTATTATTCATGAGCCTCCGACTACTTGTTAACTTGTCAATTTTCTAAAAGTCTTTTGATTCTAAGTGACCTGACATTGCGCTCAGTACAGGGAGTTATTAGGTGGTTGCATGAAGTCGGAAACACACATTGAACATAAGCTTTATGCTCGCCGATACTCGCTTGCAGGACATATTCGCGACCGTACAGCGGCCCTAGTAATTCTGTGGTAACGTTTCAGAGTACAAAGCCAGTTTGATCCAAATCCCGCTGATAGCCTCAGTTCCCTCAGAATTTCATGTACGTCTAATTGGTGAGTGTCAACATCCTACATCTCAATACAGTGCATGCAAAGCTGAGTAACGTAGATTAGTGACCGCATTCTAACTTGATCAACAGAATTTGATCAACACTAAAGAACTAGACAAAGATGACAACAGTATATCGGTTATTGTCCAATAAATGTTCACAATTTAAGTGAAATAGATTACTAACTTTTATTAAGCCCACAAGTATTGACTTAAATTAAATTAAGCGCTTAAATGCACCGTTAAATAATTTACAAAGGTTCAGCTTCATTCATATCACTGCACTTATAAAAGCTAGATGCTAAGTTAGTGTCCAATCAAGTAAGTTGATAGAGGCGGTTGACCAACTGACGATTGACAAACTTTTTGGAGGATTCAGTATTTTTATATTTATTATTATTATTATTATTTCAAATGCATTAATAACGTAATTATTTCGATTTAAGATTACATGTGAATCATAGTTCGATTAATTGCACTGACATTCTGAGACTTATCCGTACCAATTTAACTTTGTTTTCAGCTTTATTCTAAGGATTAAAGCTTGTTGTTTCATGTACTTGATAGATCATTCGTTGCTTTGCATCCACTCCCGTACTCAGTACCTGGCTAAACTGAATGAATTTAGATTATTCTTACATATACTTTGAATTAATTCTAGTTTCATTTACATTGTAAAATAACCCACGTGTTTATATTTCTTCAAACGTTCACCAATCTCTCCATTCGAAGAACTACGATTTCGAGATACTGAATATAAATAATCCATGTTTAATCTCTCTAGAGTTGTACGTTTTACAGAATTGAGTGCATCAATATTTTGAGGCGATTTATCTAACAACTGTTCTAATGCGGATCGCCAATGTGTCCGTTCTCTCTCAGTTGAAAGAAGAATATTATGAACATGACCTGTCTTGTCAGCGACTGGTAATATGAGTTGCGGTGTTTCCAATACGAGTTTGCCTTCCTATAATAAAAAAGCAATTATTGATCTATTGTGATTTAATAAATATCGACACTGTTTAAATGATTTCTATAAATTTAAACTGTCATATTAGTGGTAGCAGTTGGAGGGGAAACTCAAAGATCTGATTTCATTTCTTATTTCACTGATTCATTCAAGTTCTAATCTCTAGTACACTTCCTCATTGGATGGATTGTTGTAGACATGAAGTGATTAGCTACAATCTAATGTGCATTAGTTTAAAATCTGGAATGGATTTAATCAGTAACTACAGACAGAAACCCAAAAAAAAATTTTTAGGTAAGATCTTGCATAATGCGAAGTATTTCTTCAACAATCATTTTGGACTAGTACATTGTTTTCAACCTTCGACTTCAGCTGCATATTCTATCAAAACAGATGCTACGTTTACAGTCTGTTTCTCATAAATGACGATCAATATGTAGAGGAAGTTAACATGAAAGGTTTCCTTTATTCTTTCCAATCCGATAAACGCTGACAAGAATTTGTAAATTATTGTTAGTGATTGTCCAAGTGGTGTTCATTATTTTCTAAATATACATTCAACAAGCTCTGACTGAATTCTGAAATAACTTAAACACTGTTGAATGAAGTTATAGTTTCAGATAAGTAATTCCATAGGTTGGTAAATGTTCAAAAGACTACTTGTATTTATAAGATGGATTAAATCGATAATCTTTAAAAATGTCTACATTGTAAAACAATCAAACACAAATAAATGCATTTTACTTTTTTCCATATAAGTTTATCACGACAACTGCGGCTGCTGGATCTTCCAAGTGTTCTAAAAGACTTTTAAAAGTATGAGTATATTAGTAATAACTAGTCTAAATTTCAGTGTGAATGTTTGAGTTTTCATGGAGTTATACTTTCAAATTATGATAAAGAACACGGATATCCCTTCAGATAAATTTATTTCCTTTGAATATTTGTATAGTTATAATTAGAATCTTGTAAATTTCATATAGAGAAAGTATAACTCGAATGGAAATATTGTCAATCAAGCAGTCAATTTAGATTCAGAATTTAGCTAAAGTAATGTACTCAAACTAATAAAAAGAATTATAAATCAATCAACTGTTTCAAAGCTATCTGAAAATGGGTTGTTTTATTCAAAAACAAACCCAGTTTTAAATGAAGAGACAGATATCGTTGTTGAGTACTTTGTTAGTGTATCTATGATTCAAAGCAAAACCTACTTGCCGAAAAAAAATGATTATTCTCGATTAACTAATATCATTTTAGTGGTAATTCACTAAACCGAAATGAACTAAAACCACTTTTTTTTCATCAAACATATTAAAAATGTATCATTTTTACAAAGCATAAAATAAACAAGTCTTTTCCGAAGATATCATTATCAAAACAGTTTCAGAGGTGGTAGAGAAAGTTTGTGGCTCAGGTGGATGATTGTGGAGTTTCGTTCTCTGAGCTGGATGGTTCGGTTGTGAAGCTTTCACTGTTCTTCTGAACAACGCCATCAGCACAAATTTCAATTTTTAAATTCTTCCTCATATGATTCAGCATATTGACCGCAATCTTGAACGATTAAAATTGACCTTTACCCTATCATAATCCGTATCTTTATTTCGATTGTGTCCCCCTTTTATCTGATTCGTGGTGTGATATTTGTCTAAGATTTCTTCGCTTGGTTGATAAATTGGATCAATCTCGATCTGTTTGCGATCTGTTTTCGATTGACCTGAGTGTCAAGTTTTAGAACTTTTCTGTTATTCATAGTATTTCCTCTATTCAAAATTTCAACATTTTCGCAGTCGAATGTCTATTCACAGCTGTCTGCATGCATTGATATGAGCTAAGATGAGTTATGGTGTTTGATGTGCATACAGGCGACGATAAAGAGGAAAACCACTTTGTCCGATGTAGCGCTTTTCACAATTGGAACAGTTAATCTTGTAGATGATATTTAGTTCTTACTCTTTTGTCCTTTGGTTTGCACAGGATTCATTAAAGTGATTTTGTTGGTTTGTGTGCCACACATGTTCCAAATGGCTTCAGTAATCTTAATGCGATTTCTAATATGTCGTTTATATATAGTAGGATTATCTATATGCTGGTTTCTGTACTTGGTTTCGTTTTTGCTGATGATTTAGGTTGGTATTTTTTAAAGGAGTTTTGTGGGTAGTCGTTCTTTTGAAATATGGCCATCAGATATTTTTCTTCAGTCTCCTGCATTGCATGAGCACTTTAGTATGTTATCGGCCACCTAAACAGAGATTGCATGTATTCGGTTTTGTGAGTTAATGGTCTGCTTTTATTGTAGTTGAGAATTTGATTGGAGAGGGTTGGCTTCCAACATACCTTTAGTCTACAGTATTCGTGTGATCTACACAAACAGAAATGATGATTTGTTGTTCGACTACTTCCCTATTTTGAATTTTATCTCATCAAGGACGTTGTTAATAAAATTGTTGGTATTTTCCAGGTCGTCTGTTTTTTTAAAACGAATGTGTTCCCTGTATAACGAGTTCACTTTGACAATCAGGGATTCTAGTCTTTGCTGACAAGTCCTGATAAGTTCTGATATTAGTGATCCCAGTGGTGTTCCTTTCGTTTATTGTTAGATTTTATTGTAGAATTGAAAATATGTTGTTAAGTATACTTCGATGAGTTCTAGTAGACTTAGGCTTTGAAGCTTCAAATTAGAAATAAAGAAAAATAGGAAACAATTTTTTGTTTAAAAAAAACTTACTAATTTACTGAGACTATTTAATTTTGACGTGTTCCTTGATAAAGGTTTATTATCCTATCAACAAAATAAAAGTAGACAATCATAATATTTCATACAATAACTAGTTATAATTCACTTAAAATTTATTTTTACTAGAAGGAAGATGTATATGTTTCTAATTCACCATTATGTTGCTAAAATAAAGAGAAAAAATTGAATTCTAACTTCTGCGCTGCTTAAAGTTGTTCTGTCTAAAGTTTAGTTTGACTTAAGTTATTCGTGTCATAGAATTACGAGGGAACCATTGTGTTTTGATGTGAAAATTGCATGATACAATTGTCTGTTGTATTCTTGTTTTAAATGAATAGACCTAAAATTTAGGAATCATCCGTCTGTTCTGATTCAAGCTGGACAGTTTTCGTTGATACACAACGTAGTAAAAAGATGACACTTTTTCATTAAACAGCTAGCTGTTTTGTAAGGTTTACAATAATTTCAGAAACTGCCGTTATGAAATTTGGCTCATTTCACTCATAAATACTCACCTTCCAAAGTAAGGAGATTTTGAGTGAGCGAGAAGCTCTTTGTCAGAGGCCGAATCATCATGAGCACAATATACATGTGTGTGCTGTGATCTTGTCGAAGTGAATAAATCACTTACAACAACCCAGTAATCATGTATATTTTACCTACTGTGCGAGAGACCATATAATTTATCTGAAGTTGAAAGTCCTATCAGAAGACCATTCCTGGGTTTTTACGTTGACCTCTCCCAGTTGACAAGGAACGTACCAGTACACCTAGCAGAATGATCTTTACTCTGAACTACTGCAACCATTTGATAAAATATTTAGTGATCAAATTCGAATATATAGGGTAAAGGGAATGTGGCCATCTGTCTCTTAACTTTAATGACAATTAATACACATTACTCATAAAAGTAGTACATCTTACTTCTACGTTACGACTCATTGTTTGCCGCAAATTACGAACTGTATCTTTTAATTCATCAAGATTTCTTTGATTTTGTAGTCGGCCACGATCATCTATAAATCGAGATTTCACAAAAAGAAACTTTTAGCAGATAATAAGGATAACAGTTAAGTTTTCACTACTTTATTCGTTTCAAATACTGAACGGATAAGTGATTGTGGGTTGTAAGTACATAGTAATCAGTTGTTAATTGATGACATTAACAAATACGTGTTGCCTTGATGACGAAAATATAATAACAAAAATACTGAATTTTTTGAACAATATTTACTAACAGAAGCGTATTATCAGAAAATTATTTCATCGAAAAAAATTAAGTGAAAAATGTTTTGGTTAGATAAAAATTATTCATACAGTTTTCTAATAAAAATAGCATCCTTATGAGAATTGTAATTCATTTGAGTAGTACAAATTAACTATATTTTTTAGCATCCTATATGGAAGATCGTTTTAATCAATCATTCATTGGTGATAAGTGTTTTGCATTGAATGAAGATGTCATTCATTAAAAAACTATATTAATAAATAAGTTGATGGACAGATGTATGTTGAAATAAATCTGAGACGGTGCAGAAAATTTGTAGCTCAGGTGGATGATTGTGGTGCTGGATATTTTGGTTGTGAAGCTTTCATTGTTTTTCTGAACAACATCGTCAGCACAAACTTCAGATAGAAGTGAAGTATTCGAATTTCTCCACGTTTGTCCTGCGGCTTATTCTGTTAAGCTGTACATTGATTGCATGCTATTGACCCTAAATCTGTCGTTGTTTACACCTTTGTTTTGATTGTATCCCCCTTTGATCTGTTTCTTCATCCTATGTCGCCTATGATTTTTCTGATTGATTCATAAATTGGGTCCATGTCGATATGCTTGTTGATTGATGATTGACCTGAGTGCCAAGCTTCTAAAAATTCTTTAGTTTTCTTTGTGCTCTACCTATCCAGTATTTCAACATTGTTCCAATCGGACGTATGCCCATAGATGTTCGTATGTATTGATATAAGGGAAGAATTGTCAAGGCGTTTGACCTCCAATTGATGTTCACGCATACGAAACTGAATAGGACATCCACTTCGACCTAAGTAGTGTTTTTCACAGTTTGAACAGTTTATTTTGTAGATGATATTTGGTTTTTCTTCCTTTGTCATTTCGTCCTTTGGTCAACATAAGATTGATTGAAGTGATTCTGTTGGTTTGTTTCGGAAGCCAACCCACACAGACGTAATTCTCAACTACGGTAGCAACAACCCAAGAACCCACAAAACCAACTGCATGCAAACTTTGTTCAAGATAGCGAAGATACACTGCAGCACATATAAAGCACTAAAAACCGAGGAAAAACATCTTATGACTATCTTCAAAAATAACGGCTATCCACACAACTTTATCAAAAAACAACTGAAATCGTCAACAGAAGTGAAATCAAGTATGGGAACCAATAAACGGATTATCCTACTATACACAAAAGACATTTCGGAGCATACAGCAAGACTACTGAAACTATTCGGAATAGGTATGTAACAGAAGTGAAGTATTCGATATAGTATCAAGAAACAGATTAAAAGGAGGATACAACCAAAACAAGGGTGAAAACAACAACAGGTTTAAGGTCAACAGCAACCAGTCAAGATCGAGGTTAGCAGAACAAACTACAAGTCAAACGTGGAGAAATTCGAATACTTCACTTCTATCTGAAGTTTGTGCTGACGATGTTGTTCAGAAGAACAGTGAAAGCTTCACCACCTGCTCAGAGAATGAAATTATTCTTTTTACCAACACTGAATATGGTTTTTTGGAACAGTTTTAAAGACTCCAGTATAAAAATACTGATCAATACAAATAAAATGTAATGTTTCCTGCATTGTTGGGCTATTTTTGTTACAATAGTACCTAATACTAGTTTGAGACTAAGAAAACAACCGGATTTTTGTTGTCTAGTTTGTTTAATCCATAATTTCCTATCGTTTCTCATAACAAGAAAGCCATAATCACAAATTGAACAAAATGAAAATATAAAATCAATTTATGGATTAATTGTAATGCTATCAGAACTTACCAGTACCAACTCTTGAATTACCTAATAAAGTAATTTCTTCTATTGGAATAGACCATTTTACTTCCAGGTCATAATCAACAGCAGAAAGCTTTTCAGACCGTGAATCACCCTGTGAAGTATTATCATGTAGCATCCGTTGTCTTCTTTAGATGAGCAAATGATGAAAATAAATTAACACTGTTATTAATTTGATCATTGTGAATATTTAGTAGGAGGAGTTAACTTCTACTTACTCCCGAATCAATACAATACAATATTGTTATTCATTCGTTGATTAGGTCCACACAAATGAGAACATTCATATCTTGGTTCTACTTTTTTTTAAATATAATAAATACCGTTAATGATTTAAAGATTCTAGTAACAACACAACTTCTTTGTGGTTTGTTAGTTTTGTTACAAAGCTGTCAGAAAATAAATACTAAAACCAACTCGAACGACTCACGCTATAATTACAGACTAAACAATCACTAAATGTAATTAGCAAAGTGCTGAGATTGGTGAATCTTCAATTTATTAAATTGTCAAATATACAATTGTAGGTCAAACAATTATATATGACGTAACTAACGTTTAGAAAAATGTCTTTTGGTTTACATTTTATTTTGTTATTCATGGCATTATTTTCACATCCTGTATTTGTTGGTAATTCTCTTCCCGTTTATATTCTTCACTAACTAATTATGTGCGCACTTCTTATAACGTAATGGTCTAGATGTTTTGTAATGGTTATTTTAAGTCTCTTTAATCCACGTTTGACCTACTATTAGGGTTGAATGTACGTATTCCTATGGCTTCTGCAATGTGTAGGAGACGGGATCGAACTCTGTTGGGAAATGACCTACTATTGACAAAAACTTTTGTTATCGTATTTTATTTTTCTTACTACTATCAGTACACTTGCCTTCCTACCACCAACATGTGCTTTTACCTACTATGTGTAGTGACGTAATCTATTTCATTTCATTGTGATTATAGACTCAAGTTGCCTTGATTGGTTTAACATTTTCATATAAATATTCATGTATATTAGAGAAAAGCCCGATGACCATCTAATCGAAAACAATATTGTTCGCTTATGTGTTGTTCTAATATTACAGTTGTTACCATTATTCTATGTTGTATTCGTCCAACAAGGTCATCTTTAACGTTATAACTACAGTCTATTTTCATCAAATAAACGTGACCTATCTACTAATAGATTCTGATATTTGTTTGTTTGTGTGTGTAAGTATTGTTATTTGCAAGTTCAAAGTCATGTCCACAGTTGTTATATTTATGCAACAAAAAACACTGAATGTCAATGCAAAGAAAATGTGTACAGTATGATGTAGTTAAGTTTTGTTTGTGAAAAGTCATAAATTGCAAAAATGCAAACACTCTAATAATGACTTTCATCGTGTATTTCACGTTTACACCTCTGAGTTCTGAATGTAACGGGAACATTTTGAGCTATTTCAGAAAAAATTCTATTCAATAATGAAAGTAAGAATTTCATTGATTGATATTATTTTATTCGTGAATACGGAATCAATAAATGAAACTAATCGATCTGTACTTGTTTATTGATTCTCTCATAAACATAAATAATGTTCGAAGATTAGTTTTATTACTATAATAGGATACAATTTCTAGTGCTTTCATCTTTAATTTTTGTATCACCATGGATGCGTTTTCACCACTAGAATATTTATATTTTCATTTAATTTGAACAAAGTATGAACATTAAAATCATCTTTGTGAATTATATACTTCATAGTTCAGTATGGAAAGGGAATGAGTAAGCTGCAATAAACGATTGGCTTTAGTTAGGACAAAAATGAACACTTTCGGTTCGATTCCAGAAAATGTAGCTAAGCTGTTTATGCAGACTACCAAAATAATCAATTGCATGCAAAAACTACTAGAGGTTATATGTTCGCTTGTGAAATAAACTGAAGGTCCTGGATTCAATTACTATGAACAGGGAGGTGGATGCGCACTGTTGAGTAATCCGATGCTAGGATGATGCAACTATCTAATGGTTCAAAGTTTACAGTGATAGTTTAACTCAGATCAGTTCATGATTTCGCTGAAACTTAACGCCAACAACACCATTCATTCTTCAATACAATCTACGCATATACTCACAATGTTTCAACCCCACCACTTCATATTACAAATTGCATATTTTTCATACCCATCATCGTACACACAAATAATCACGGCAATGTCTTATGTGAAGTTACCTTGACCGAAAATAACAATACTGATAAGTTCATACCTATTAAAATGTTGGTTGCACTAAAATGCTCATTCTTCTTTATTTTTAACAGTCTAATTGAGGTCGTGTTAATTTATCTAGATTATTTAATTACTTATTCTAAAAAAACGTGACAAACACAAATTTCTACTGATAAGAATATTATAAAAATATAATTATTTTGCTACCACAATGCTAGTGTTTGAAAGAATTTGTATGCTCTTCTTGTTAATATGTATGGTATCACTTGATCAGTGTGTGCTGATATATGAATATTTTAAGAGGATCCCTGAATAATATTTATTAGTGTAGATTTTTTATTATATTTTTGTAGTGTGGCCAAGTAAAAGTGTCCATGAATTATATTTCGTTTCATTTAAGACTTATTGACTAGATGTAACTAACTGCATTACAGCGCCAAAACTCGTAATGAGCCTTGAACTCAATGTTTAGCGTTTCTAATAGTAATCTCTTATTTTCTAGGCTCAAAAGTTCAGATAGCTATTAATTTGCTTAACAGTTAGGATATCATTAGCAGGGGTTGGTATTATCCCGTTATTTTCATTCAAATGTGCATTTGATTAGTCCTTGTTTGGCATAAATTCACTCTGACTAGATACTTACAACAACAACAATAAAGCATATCATAAACCCAATAACTATTGTTTCAGGTGTGATCCACAATCATAAAAATGTGCGCAAGAAATCGAACAATGGTGATACTAGCTTTCAAATTTTTAGTAGTTCACTGTTTTCCTGTTCATTCATTCATTTAATTCGAAAATAAAAACTGATAAAGTTATCACCATAAATGTTACACAGTGAAGATTTGTACACATAAATCTTGTTCCTGTTCATCAGTAATTTTCTGTTGTTTATTTGGTTGAATGTGGCCACACTCCAGTCTACCAGTAATATCAATATCCAATAGTACGATTATTCTTAGATATTGTTAATAATGACATGAATGGTGTACTTATAAGTATTTCTTTTTAAAAAACAAAAAAATTGCACAAAATCTTACCTTAAACCGCTTGAAAACTTTAGTCTCGCAGAGACAAGCATATCTTTAAACAGGAACAGGTAACGCAGTTTACGGCTATTTGTTTTACCAGTTAATTCAACCACTAGACTATGCATAATCAAACGATTGGAATCCTATTATATTTGAGAAAAGAAACAAAATAGAAAAACAAGTGTAAATTATCAAGGCTGTATTTATGCAAGAACAAAGAGACTGATTAAAAATTGATTGTTCACACTTAGTTGAATATGAAATAAAGTCAGACTGAATGTTTCATAATCCAACATACAATTTTAAGTTTGGTTTTAATATTGACAAAACTCTACGTTACGTATTTCCCCACTATTCAATACTGAAGAGAAATCCTAGTTTACAGTAGAAATTTTTTTTTATGAAACCATATCAAATGGCAGTCATTACACTTTGTTCGACTAGAGAAAGCAGTCTATAATCAAGCTAGACAAATAGTTAATAAGTTTCTGTAAAATGTAAGATTTATGTATCAAACTGCAAATAGTAAATTTAAACTAAATCAAACACTTGCAATTTTCAATTAGAGTTATGGAGATGAGTGTTTTTATACATTTGAAATCATCAACCAATAGTTGTTAGAACACCATTAGAAACCCAGAAGTACCGGACGGACGTTTCGTCCTATTATGGGACTCATCAGCAGTGAGCATCTAGGACTCCTGCAACTCGCAGGATTAGAACCCGGGACCTTCGCTGTTGCGCGCGAACGCCCAACCACTAGACCACTAGCCCACTAAACTTAACTATTCAACATTTGATTGAATTGGTTAAAAACAACCATCTATTCTGGGGCATGATGCTTAATTAGTGCTTAAAGTTCACTAAATTGTTTTTTTTTAAATTTTAAGTATTGGAAACTTCAGCTATTCTATTGCCATAACAATTTACTATCATAAGCTAACGATGGATCTCTCATTATTTTCACTGTTATAATAATCAACTAATCTTCCAAGTTTTCAAGGATGATCTAGTTCCGATTGGATTTTTACTTTGAAAATTGAGAGAACTGTTTTGCCGATTTGATCAGTAGCTAGTTGAACTTACGCGACAGTAAAAGAATAAATGAACCTGATACGCTGGTCTACTGATATTCGTGAAACTACTAAGAGTTCACCTTACTCGGTAAACAGAGCGCAGATAAATGATTCATTGACACAATGGGCTATTCTATCGATGGTCATGAAGTGCATTCATTTCTCAAGGGAATGAATGTATATGTATAGGCGAGTATTTATATATATGGTTCGGTAACCAAATAGATTATAGCCGATCCTCTTATCTTCTCACTAAAGTATTCACCTTCAAAGGGATAGCATGCATCTCATTCAGGTCTTGGTCATTACACATCATAACACACTCCTTCACATAATTAAATCTATATCAATCAACAAAACCAATTAATCCAAGCCCTAAGTGACCAAATGTATAACTAGATCACCCAGATTGTCAGAGTCAAGTTAAATTAGCTTATCAGAAACATGATATAATATGTCTCTCCAATTCGGTCAGCAATCAATGACTGACTGATCTGTTAGATAATAACCGATATGACATTTCGATATCTGTTTAGTTTTTATGTTTTAATTTGTTATTTTCAAATTAGTTGTTCTCAGAATATGTCCTTTCTAAATTGCCATACATTTCAATCAATGGTGTTAAACATATTTTTTTTCAAATCTAACCACTTATGCGATTCAGTGCTATTTAAACTTCGTTTTTAGGAAGATAAAATCCAGTGATATGTAGGTTTTCTGTTCAATCGTTTTCATTTTTTTTCCACTTGTCGAAACATGCTTTTTTGCTAGCTAATCATCTGAAAGCTCCCTTTTTTAAATCCAGTAGATTTGGTTCCGAAATTTAACAACATGAATGATGTATATATTAAATTTTAATGTTCAATTTCCTTAACCTTATTAGTTATTGTCTATCAAAAATTGAATTAAATTGAATTAAATTGAAGATTTAATTGCTTCATATGATAAAGTTAGTTATTATTACTTACACTTGTCTTATCATCTTGAATATCATTTGAATTCAGTGACTCTTCCAACAATGTTTTATAAATTCTATGAAGCTCAGGATAATGAACTGAATTTGTATCAAGTAGCATTACTAAAGTCTAAATAAAACAGTTATATATGAGTATTCAGTAAAATGATTCTTTCTCTTATAAAATATAATTGCTGTTGATAAATAAACAGGCTCATTACAACTTTTATGCATTGTAAAATAAAAAAAAGTTTTGAAGTCTAATTCATAGGTATTGGTTGTTTGAATTTTCTTATTGACATTTATCACTACAACTGATCAGTCCATTTTGCATGTGTGCATCCTATGCGGTTCACCATAGTTCTGCTATTTAGTGACAAGCATTTTTAAAAAACGATGGATTGTGGCAAGTAGTGGGATCTCTTTAGTCGAAATCGAGAGACATCGGCTGGATGTATCTGCATCACAGGATTGATGCTCACCCCGACACTCAAACCCAACGCCTTTCGCTTTAAACGTCGTCAGATCTACTGATTCTAGATTGCCATTAGCTCGTGAAATGGAGTGAATTTCACCTTTATGGTACTGAGCTGAGTCTCACAGAGAACATTAATCCTAGAATGCAGGTGTAGTCAATGCTTCGTATTATCGTCTTCAATTTATACACTGTTGGGACTTATCCGTTAACGGTTATGAGGAACAGTCATATACGAAGAGTATGCACTGTCTCTAAGATAACTCACTACAGCATTAGTGAACCGAACAAAGCGAATGCAATGTGGCTTTCGATTATATGTTCATATTTGATAATCAGTTTACTCAGTATCGATTCAGATTATTATTTTTAACTATGTTTATTGTTATGGATTACTAATTATCTTTAATGTACATTGTCAAATCAACATTTTTCAGCATAATTCAACAATGTTCATCATCAGAAATTACTACATCGTACAGACAATTGTTATACTATCCAACCTTTTTAAGGTCACTAAACCACAACTTTGGTTCATTGAACTTGAAAAATATTTTTGTGTTTCATATTGATCTGATAAACAAAAATTCAGTCCTGTAAGCAAGATGGTAATCTTGAAATAAACTGGTGTATTTGTGTAACATAGCGTAGCGCAAACACAACATTTTTTTCAGACTAACATAATTTCATTATCAAAATTTAAATAGAAAGAACTAGTTATCGATGCGTTTTGACTGTAACATTAAAACTGTGCTAACAAATTAAATCCACCATGTTATTAAACTAAAATTCATATCCTCAATGTCAAATCTGCTATCTGTTAATCTAAATTAAGTCTTTAATGAACCATTTATTAACTCACATAAATATAAATTTTAACATACTTTTATGTTTTCAACAGTCTGTGTAATCCAAGTCATTGGATCCTGAAGTCTAACTTGAAGTAAATGAAAAAAAATAAGAATTCAATAAAACATTACGGAAACTTCATTGACGACTCCATTTTTATAACACAGTGATGACTAAATAAAACTGGAACTGAATTTTAATAATACCGTTGCAATAACCAAGAAATATTCCTCGTTTCAATCAGCTTTATTTGTCATCTTTGCATTTAGTGGGTCACAATTGAAAACAATAGCTAAGGTAAACCTTTTTTCAATTAAAAAAAAGAATGAGTGCAATGAATATTCACTCAAAATTTGTAGTCTGTAGGGTTGCTCAACTGCTATCGATTATTTTCCAATGCAGTTACCACTGTCAGTCGATATTATAACACATTCCTCTTTCTGTTAGATGCTTGTCAACTTAAAAACGCTCAATAGAATGTTAGTCGGCGCATACTAATCAAAGTAATCAAGTCTTTGGATTGAAAAATATAACATTGTTGATAAGTAGAAAAACTAGTACATTAGAGCTAACTAGACCTCACTAATCATGCTTGTTAAAAATAGTAGATTTCATTGGCCTCTTAATGAAGTATTAATTCACTTTAACACGAACCCAACTGTATTTGTCGACTACGGAAGATTGTGTAGAATATTTGTCTAACAATGTAACATATCCACTTTAATTTAACATGATGTGACCTGTTAAATATCCTTTTGAAATATAGTCATATAATTTTATAAATATTACAAATTAGTATCACTTTCGAATCAGAAGTCCTTGTAAACTCTAACCATAAGGAAAATTATTTAACAATAGTTATACATTTAATAATCATTAGGAACCTTTGGTTAAATATTGGGAGTTTGTTATCCTCATAAATTATTCACAGTTTATTTCAAAGTCTGAGCTTAGTTAAACAGCCAGTGAAGACCAAAAACTAATAAACAGCTGTTCTATCTCTATATGGAACTTATCATCAGCTCGGGTTCACCACCTTATTCATTATGGAACCTAAGCCTTGCAAAGTGCACTGGATTTTTAGACCACTGGAGTGCCATTAAATGACATGTATAATTTCAGACAATTTTGCCATATGGAGAATTATTGGAAATAACCATTGGTAAAAAAATGACATGCACTGTAAAGAAGGACAAGATAATTAAAAAAATGGAGTTTTTCAAGAACTTACTTAAATTCAATGATTTCTGAAATTTCAAGAGATAACAAACATAAGATGAAACAATCAATTTTTCGTCTTAAACCAAAGTTAAATGAGTAAATAGATTTTAGGGAGAACAGCGTCAACTCGAGTTGTGTATTTGATCAAACAATACTACTATGACTGATTTAGTGGCTCCGAGATTTGATTCCGATTTGTCAGAAAGTTCTTCTTTGATGCCAATATACCATTCTTAGACAAACCCCTTTTTTCTGACAGCAGTTATCAAAAGACAATTTCAGTTTTGTCGACGGATTTATTCCAAACATTCATTTTAGTAGACACGACAGAGAGAAGCATGAAAGCGAAGAGAAGCAACATGAAACTGAGAGAGTGAATGCTGATGAGGTATGACTAATTATTGAAAGTCAGACAAAATGAAGCTAGACAATGTGATGTGCGAAGTAAGCATTGTACACTGCATTTAAATAAAAACAATCAAGATTCTAAGCGATGATTTGACAAGGTCAAAAGAATAGAAACTCGGGCAGGAAAGATTAATTAGTTTTTTCCATAAGTTACGACAAGCCCTGTCGGCTCAACACAGTAGTACAACCATTACCCCGGTTTAACCACTTTGGTTTGCCAATTAAATGAAACTTTCAGAAAACACATATTCAACATGATTATCAAACTAAACCATTTATTTAATTACTATTCATATCCTTCATGTGAATTTTTACTTTGAGCGCCTTAGAAAGTTAACTAGTTTCAATATGATTTCAGATTAGATTTCTGATTTTCACTAAATTGATCCCCATAAAAAAAGTAATTAAAAATTTCTGTTAAAAAAAAGAATAATTTTTAGCAAGTTCATTTGTAAAAGCCGTGATCGTGGATTACACAAATCCAATTGCACACAAGGTTTGATGAGTTAACCTAAAAGGTTAAAGACACATACTACGTAGATAAGTATGGACAAACACAAAACTCTGCTTCAGAATTTGATGCAGATTTTCTTTAAATATCTAATTAATCAAGTTCTATTCAATTTAAAAGTTTTATATGCCAAAACTAATGAAAGTTCAATTATCTGAACTTCATTCTTCATTTTGAATTTTGTTTTAAAAAGCATTTTAATTTATATGATTTTAAATAAGGTCATTTACATTTTAAAATATTTGATTTATTTTTTAATTTTTCTGTGTTTTCTTTATTTTATACTGTAAATTTTTACGCTAAACTATTTTTATCACCATGTAAAACACAGTTTCAATAAGTGTATCCACCTTTTTTAATTGTTCTCAGCTGTATAAAAATTCATTTGTATTTATATTTATTTAAGAAATAAAATTCTTGTAAAAAGATAACTAATTTTTGTCTTTATTATATATATATATATATATATATATATATATATAGATATATATGTTTTAATTCGAGAAAAATAGTTTCATTTGTTATTGAAATGATTAAAATTCAATTATTCATTGTCACTCATAATATGGTAAGTAAAAATGAAGACATTCTCATCACATTAAACATAGAACTAATGAAAAAAATAATTAAATTGTAAATATCAGTTATTATTCAGTTTTATAGAAGCGTGTACAACTAGATGGTAATTTTCATTTGAAAGTGCAAAAAACTTAAAAATACAACTGGTGGTCTAACAGTAAGCATAGTAATATCGATCGATAATGTCAACGTGCAGGGATAAAACTTCTGCTTTTTAGTTCAGACCTGCAAACAGGCCATTTTTATCTGATTATATACTAATAAATAAATAACTAGATATTTCTCAATCTTTAGATGAGAATCCATTGCCTCTATTCTATAGTTCATATTTCATTTCAATTCGTAAATATAAGTAATTTTAAATTATTTATCTGTTCTTATCAGATTTTCTCCAAGTACTAAATAAAGGAAAAAAGTCCTTTACCTTATGAATAAAAATGATATATAACATACTCAATTAATAATTTATTCTTATAAATAAAGTTACTGGGCATATCACATAAACATAAAGTTTGCTAGAGTGTTAAGAAAGCTTTGTAAATAATCACTGATCATTATCAATTCTTATCCAATTCATTACAATTTTTTAACTTTTAAAACAATTAGTCCCTTTTATAAATTTTGATAGAACAGTGAGAAGACGTAATTGATCTGAAAAATGTGATGTATTTGCGCTATACATTCCGAACAATCTGGTCACACATACTTACTTGTCAAGGCATTTTATATGAAGATGAATAAAAGGTCAATTAAATAAAAGTTCAAATAGACATAGGGTGATAATTGTAAATAAAGGAGAGAGAAAATTAACGTAATATGAAAAGAACAAGAAGGGGTAGGAAAATTGTCACATTACCCAAGGCTTAAAGATTACCAAGGTAAATTCAAGGTTATGACAAATTGTTTCTGCACACATAAAGGGGGTTTTAATTTTCTAATAGCCAAGGCCTCCATAAACCTCAAAATTCGTCCTTCAACATTTCTATACAATGTTTTGAAGGCTGTCTTGATGTCAATCTTATGCCCTGTCTCAATTATGTGTTTGGCGATCGATGAACATGATTTTCTATTTCCAACGTTAATCGGCTCATCTGACGTTAACTGATTTTGAAGCCACTTAGGTACATGTTCCATAAGCCTTGATTGCAAAGTCCGATTACTCCTCCCTATGTATGTGTTTCCACACAAACATGTAAATTGATAAATACAATGGGATGTGATGTAATCATTAGAGCTACGTTTAGGTATATGCGAAATCATGGACTTGGTCTTTTCAATGATAATCAGTTTAGCAGCGTTGTATGTTTTCTCTATGGCTGCTTTTAGTCTCTGTCTTATTATTAGACCATTTGCTTCTCCTCTAAATGGTAAAGTGATATAAACCTTTTTCTTTTCAGCAGAATCAAACACTTGCTTTTGTCTTAACTGATCTCTACACCTATTGATAAACTTTAGCGGATAGCCATTTGAAATCAATGCTTCAGTTAAGAATTTTGCATCGTCGTCAAATGTATCCGTGGTGCAAATCCTTTGTGCCCTATTGAAGAGGCATTTTACTAAACCTCGCTTGTGTTGCAGTGGACAAAAACTGTTGAAATTTAGGTACTGTCCAGTCCACGTCGGCTTTCTATAAACAGATCGCTTTATAGTTCCATTATCTCTTCAGCTCAACAATATGTCTAAGAAAGGCAACCGATTATTATTTTCTGGTTCATGAGTTAATACAATATCATTCTGAAGACTATTGAAGTTTTCCAGTAACTGGGAGACGTTAAGTTCTTTATCACATATAATTAATATATTGTCCTTATATCTCCTATAGAGAGTAAGCTTATTAATGTGCTCCTTCCACAAATTTTCAGCATATGCCATGTAAACATCGGCTAAGAGAGGTCCCAAAGGACTACCCATAGCAACGCCATCAACTTGCTGGAAATGTTCATCATCAAACGTGAAATGAACTTTCTCAGTACATAATAAAATTAATTCTCTTAGTAGACTTGACTAAATGGGAAAAAGGGGGAAATTACTTAATATATAGTCACAAAGAAAGTTAACAGTTTTCATTAGGGGAACATTGGTAAAAAGAGAGTTTACATCAAAAGAATGCATAGTCTTTTCTTTAATATTAATATCATCAAGAACACCTATCAGTTCAAATGTATCTTTCAGGGAAAACTTACACAATTTATTACGAATTGGGCTAAGTAATTTAGCTAACCATTTGGCTAGCTTATGCGTAGGTGAGCCACACATAGATAATATCGGTCTCAGTGGAGTGTTCGGTTTATGAATTTTGGGTAATCCATATAAGTTCGGTAGTACAGATCCGGTGGGTTTATGGAGGCCTTGGCTATTAGAAAATTAAAACCCCCTTTATGTGTGCAGAAACAATTTGTCATAACCTTGAATTTACCTTGGTAATCTTTAAGCCTTGGGTAATGTGACAATTTTCCTACCCCTTCTTGTTCTTTTCATATTACGTTAATTTTCTCTCTCCTTTATTTACAATTATCACCCTATGTCTATTTGAACTTTTATTTAATTGACCTTTTATTCATCTTCATATAAAATGCCTTGACAAGTAAGTATGTGTGACCAGATTGTTCGGAATGTATAGCGCAAATACATCACATTTTTCAGATCAATTACGTCTTCTCACTGTTCTATCAAAATTTTTTAACTGTTCTTTGGTTTAAGGAAGACTTAGAAAAAAAGTTAAATGTTCAATTGTTTGAAGCAACACTATTCTATTTGAATGTGTGGGTTAAATCGATTCATTTCCAATCGCAGTTGGATGGCATGATATGATACTTTAGGCATTACTTTTTTTCTTCTTTCGATAAGAACTAACGAGAATTTAGTGAGGAAATTTTCTCTCTGATGATAATGTTTAGTCAAATTGCACAGTCGTGAAAACAGTTAATTTGAAAATATAATAAGTTATTGGAAAGTAGTAGGAACGATTACATCATATCATTTGTAAAATATTGCTTCATATCTTGCTTAATAATTACTACTTAAAGAGAGATGACCAGCTAAAATAAACTGTGTGAAGGGTAATTGTCTATTTTTGAACAAATATTTATTAGAATTTAGAGGTTTTACAACTAATTTAGTGTACAACTGTTTCAGCAAATCAAGCTAGAAATAACTGACAGCTTTTAAATTATATAGTAATTTGGTAGATTTATCTTTAGACTTTTGTTACGCAGATATGATGACTAGTTACATATTGATAAAAATAGTCAATTTCACAGGAACAATCATATTGAATTTCGTTTTACTGCCTAAATGACACTGTTAACCTGGTAGTTGTTGGCTAACATCTTTCCGGTACATTTGAGATTTTGTAAGTGAAACGGATCAATAAGTCCAAACTGCTGAGTAGTTATTGTTAACTAACACTTGACAGTTCAACTAATGTTTCCGGATTATTTTTTACTAGTTTTCACTGAAAAATAACTCATCTGCGTTTTGAAGTGATTCCTCTCAAAAATGTCTATATTTAGTAGCTTCACTTACAATCTGGTGTGTTTGACTTATCCGCGTGTATCAAAAACAAACTTAAATCAGCGGGATAAATTATTCGAAAAACTGTAGATGGTATTCATCACAGATTTTGACTTCACCCGGAGCATGGTTGTATAAATGAGAGGCGCTAGGCAGCTGTTTCATCCCTGTGTGAGACTGTCTCTATAAATGATTAGCCATAACACCATTAGAAAACGAACCTAGAATATTACAGTTTCAAGGTGAACGCTTAGTTATTAAACCACAGGGTTTGTATCCGACAGTTAACATTCCTAACTTTAATCATTTTTTAATTTATGTGTCCATTGATCCTTCTTAGGTTTATGGTTCATGAAATAAATGAGTGATTGCTTTTGTACATTAAATTAAATTACCAGCTTTATCGTCTTTAGAGAAGTGTTCACACATATACCTACATTTTAATAATCCAATCATGTTCAAACATGACGTTGTATGCAAGTTTTATGAAAGATTTACAAAACTTATACAGAATATGTATATTTTTTTCAAACACATTAACTTTTTGAATTAGGACAAGTTTTGTTTTCCTTGTAGAATGGGAAATAATTTATCATGATCATTCATATTTATTAGATAGAAATCTCGAAGTTATGAAATTATTATTTTTCAGTTAGAAAAGGAAGTACTATGAAATTAAGTGTAACTTAACACTAAGAAACTTTTATTGATCATGTTTTGTTTTCTAAAAACACTCATCAATATCAATGGCAATGCTGATTTGTTTGGATCTCAAATCTGAGTAGATTAGTTTGAAAGGAAAAAATATATAAACCATTACAAGTGAAATTTACGCCCGCTACACAAGTTATTAACTACACAGGCTCAGTAACTAAGTGAATGATGTGTTGAAGGTTTGAAGTGTAAGGTATTACGTTCAAATTTTAGTGTGAACTCCAGTACTGGAATACAAGTATATACAGTATACCAGAGAGAGTGAAATAAGTATTCTGAATTCAACGTTATCTTCTGTTCAATTTAGCTCACAGTAATATGAACGCAATCCTTTCAGGATGCAAATATGACAAAAGAGATATGTTGTTTGTAGTCCTCAACATAAGTAACATACAAACGTAATATATAAATGTTGCACCGTTCAAATTTAATGTCATACAGTCGAAACTTTCAACCATTTTTGTAATTGTGAATGGACATTAGTTATTTACCATTTCATTTGAAATTTAACTAATTAGAGTTGAAAGTACATTCAGAACTCAAGACAAAATGCTTACTAAATTTAAGACTTATTTTTTCATCACCAAACGACATACTTAGGTTACTGTTACGATCTTATTTACCATTTTCAAATATGTGGACCAAAAATCTTATTTATGTAGGGAAATTTGATTTAAATTCAATAATCTTGAAATCGCAATTAATTATGGCGACAACAGCTTGCTTTCAGCAAATGACTAAGTGGTTAGAAAAAGCAGTCACATAAAACAAAAGTAGAGCCATTCATTTCCATCAAAAAGATAATGAAAGTCAAATTAAAATATATGACACATCGTCCCTTTCACATTAGATGCCAGATTCTTCTTTTACATAATGAGAATCATGTAAATTTACCGCGAGAAACCTAACATTAAATATACAGCAGTCTATTTTTGATCAAAGTCATGTCAGCTAAATATTTTAAACTCTTATCTCAAAACCAGTTTTAATGTTTAACCAAGGCGGTAAATAATCTTAACTTCTCAAATTTTCTTAAACGATCTTTACAGTCTGACTGTGAAAGAATTTCTC
This sequence comes from Schistosoma turkestanicum, assembly GCA_944470395.2. Taxonomy (NCBI): domain Eukaryota; kingdom Metazoa; phylum Platyhelminthes; class Trematoda; order Strigeidida; family Schistosomatidae; genus Schistosoma; species Schistosoma turkestanicum. The sequence continues at coordinate 65,893,115 of OX103971.1, forward strand.
AGTAATATGGCAAACAGTTGAAATACAGTCTAATGTTTTAGGTTCATTTGTCTTAATAATTTGACTGTCTGTTCACATAAAATGGAGTCTGTTGAAAAGGCCTGGACAACACAATAAAAAGCGACTGGCTGTAATGATTTCATTCTCTGTATACTCATTAAAAGAATGACAACGCATAAATCCTAATCACAGGTAACTGGAAAATCAATTCATATTCACAAAATGGATTCTGATAATGAATCATACCTCAACCACAAAATAACAGTAAATGTTATGTTGTCTTGAGAGTAAAGCCGATCACAGTTTTAACATTCCTACCAAGCTAGATGACCGGAAATTTCAGTCTCATTTGTTGAATAGTCAGATATTTGAAAGAAAAATGGTAGAAAACACACTGAGCTTTTCTACCAGATTGGCTCATACATCATTACAAAGTGCATTTGTTTACATAAGATCAAAACCTTGACATTCTAAATATATAGTAATGCTGTACAAATCACTATGATAATCAACTTACACTTTCTGGAGTATCTGATCTTTCAGATTTTAAATATTCTAAAAGTTTTGATATTTTGTTAACATAGTTCGACATTTCTTTTTGACGACCAATCTGTATTTTGATTACAAAAAAAAGTCAAATTTACAAATAATTTAAATTATTCGTTAAAACAAATTTTTACAACATTTCATTGCTGAATAAAAAAGAAGATTAAAAGCGAAAAATTATTCTGATACAATTTTTAATGAAATGGAATTGATGAGAATTTGAATTTCTCTTTACTTTTCATCACAAATCCTCTAGAATAGTATCATTTTACTCTGAACATAATATTTAGTTCCAAACAAACATGTAGTCATCTGATCTGTTTGTATCTTTTATCACAGAATGATAATTATGCATAAATTTCAAGAGTATGAATAACAAACTTGTTATTCACTAGTTCTATATAACATTGATTCATTTATATAGACTGAAAAGAAAGCATGCTATTTCAATGTGACTAATATTATTCACATAGAGTAGTATATTGAGTTTTTAATCTTCCAAAGAACATGTTTTCAACTTAGTATTGATATCTCAATGATGTTTCGACAGATAAATAGTTCCATGCAAAATTTACTGTATTTGAAAACAACAAATGTAATTGGAATAATGTTTAGTACATCAGTATTAGGCAGTTTCTAAACTAAGTAAATGATAGTTCACTAATAATTAGGCAGCAAAGAGTCATACTTAATTAATAGCTCGCAAGGATTCAAAACTAAGTAAAAAAAAGTGCGCTTAACTTATAAGATCTTTAGTACAAAACACAGTGCACTTAGCTAGTTTGTACACTCTGTGTAAATTCATAATTGATCGGATGCCCATAAAATATCTCTGTGTATGTGTACGTATGTATGCATGCATACAATGTTAACTTAATTAGTTTGACATGTTTTATTTACATGAATAAAACAAGAAAAATAAAAAAGGAGAAAAGACAAGAAAATCAACTTACCAACAATTTGAATGGATCAATAAATTGTGCATAATCAATATCACCATTTTGCAGGCAAATTTTTAAACCGTGAACAAATTTTTTTTGTATCGTTTCAATTATACAAACTGATGCTCGTATTGGTGTGATTTCATTAGCTGAACGTCTATGTTTAATGGAATCTAATGACTGTTCATAAGAAAATAAATTTTACTTAGATATACTAAGATGTTGGACAATAAATTCATAGATAAAATGATAATCAATCAAAAGTGTTAATCAATAAACAAATTAGGTTTCGTGATTTAAAGATTAAAAATAATGAAAATGATAAAATATTTGATTAGTTTGTCTGTCGATAATAGTCATATAATGATGAATTTCGAATCTTTAGTTGAATAATTGACAGTTGAATAATTGACTCAAAATATCCAAAAAGTTCAATCATTATAACTGGTGCACAAGCTTAGTTCAGTTTTGTGGCCAAAGAAGGATTAAAACAATGAGAAAAATAATGTTTTAATAATTTATGCGTCACAAAAGTATTGGCTTTGTAGATGGATATGGCTGTACAAATCGCCTTTGGACACTAAGGTCAGGTTATTTTGAAGTGCATACTGATAAGTTCTGTTGTGTGCAAACGATATACGCGTAAACCATGTAGTGTAATTAAACGAGCTAATATAGAGCTCTTACTTGTCCTTTATGTAGCCAGGTAGGAATTGCGTACTTACTTGCGCCTTTTGCCCCCAATGGAGCATAAGCCGCCGACCAGCATTCTCCAACCCACTCTATCCTAAGCCTTCCTTTTCAGTTCTATTCAGTCGCTATTCATTCTTTCCATGTCTGTCCCTAATTATCAAAGTGAGTGTTCCTTTGGTCTTACTGACTTCAAGTGAGGGCTTGTCTTGATTGGCAGTTGGGTGCTTTCCTCAAAGTGTGCTATCCAAATTTTCAATCCATACAATAGAACTGTCTTGACATTTCTAATGAAAATTGCAATTTTAGTGTTTGTCCATGGTGGTTCTGAGTTGCAGATGTTCTTCAATTGTTAAAATGCTATCCTTGCTGTGTCATTCAGTTTGTTGACATCTCTATCACATCCACCTTGCTCATCATTGTTGATGCCAAACAGGTAGGAGCATGTTCAGAAAAAAATACAGTCATGGATTTGTGTCATGGTGACTGGATCTACAAAGAGAATATCTTTCCTAACCCTGTTTTGCCTGCACCATGTGTTTATCGATGAAATTGATGGATGAGCTTTTTATGGTGAGCAAGTTGTGGATAGCAATTATCTCTTTTTCAAATGGATCATCAAAGAAAATAAGTTTCATATAATACAATACCACTTCAATGGTACGTTACCACTATTGTTATCAGTATGTGTAAACATAAATGGATTATTGTACAATCATAACAAACTGATTGGAAAGAATTAAGATTTGTACTAAGATGAATACAAACAATATTATAGTTATTATACTGATTGCAAAGTTGAATTCAAAATAACAACAGTAAACGAGGTTAATATAAAACTTCGGTGACAATCCTTTATTTGGTAATTTACTAGTTTTTTTTCAAATTTATTTATTCATTTATAATTTCTGCTGAATATATAACTGCTAATATAATCGAAAACTATGCATCTTTGCATGATATTTTTTTTCTTTTTGGAGTCTACAAAACAGCCTTTTACAATATTCACTTGGACATACATTTATCCTAAAATTACACAGATTTGTGTCGATGATTTAATGTGTCGATTTAATATTGTTTATTGAGAATAATTAACAGTCAGGATTCTATTTTTATTTTAATCAGATTACTATACTTTACTTTATTCAAGGCCACACATTCATTCATATGATGAACTCAAGTGTACACCAGTAAATAAAACATAAGTTAATATCACGTGATTTAAAATAATCAATGAACAAAACAAATTGCTTTGAAGATATTTTTTTAACTATTAGCAAAATGCATAATTGTTTCTTCATAATGCGGAATACGTGTGTCATTCCAAAGAAGAAAAAATACTAGTATGCAAGTTGAAATCAGTCTGCGCATCGAAAGTATATGAAGAATTCAATATAATTCTTGATTCGTTATTAGTGAACTGAATCCAATCACTTGTAATAATGCAGTTGCATTCTACTTTTAACTCAATACTTTATTTAAACTGACAGAATAATCAATAATTAGAGTACTGACCTAGTGTTTTTTGTGATTTTCAATATCTTCTCTTATTGACTTATTAATAAACTGAGTCACATTCATGTGTGACAAATACATTTACAATAAACATAGTGTCAATGGATTCATGAAATACAAATATGTATAAATGGTTACCGTTTTGATTTCTTCCAAATTGTTTAAATGCTGACTTTCATGTTTATGAAGGTAATCCAAATGTGAACGAATTCTATTCCTTGTTGACTATTATTTTTATATTTAGAAAATAAAATTTAGAAAATTTTGGTTTGGTTTCATTTAGAAGATTGAAAATGGCATATATGCGCATTTAAATTTAGAAAAATTCTATCATCTCAGTTAAGGAGAGAGAAAATTCACGTAATATGAAAAGAATAAGAAAGAGTAGGAAATTTTCAAATTGCCCTAGGCTTATAGATTACCAGGGTGAATTCAAGGTTATAACAAATTGTCGCTGTACACATATAAGAAAGGTTATAATTTACGAATAGCCAAGGCTTCGATAAACCTCAAAATTCGTCCTTCAACATTTCTATACAATGTGTTTGAAGTCTGTCTTGATGTCAGTTTTATGCGTTTTCTCAGTTATATGTTTTGCGTTCGATGAACATGATTTTCTATTTCCCAGGTTTATCGGTTCATTTGACGTTAACTGGGTTTGAAGCCACTTAGGTACATGTTCCATAAGCCTTGATTGCAAAGTCCGATTACTCCTCCTTATGTATGTGCAACTTTAATATTGAAGGAAAGACTATGCATTCTTTTAATGTAAACTCCCTTTTTACCAATGTACCCCTAATGAAAACTGTTGTACATACGTTTTTTATAGGAACTCCTCTTTTCTGATTCCATTAATAATTTTTTCGGAGTCTTAATCATGGTTCTACAGTTTGTCAAACTGAAAACGCTTAGATCGTATTACTGTCAAGATATCATTTACTTATTTCGATGAATTTTAATAAACCTAATTTTCAGATATAATCGGTCAGCCAAATAATAAGCAAATGTTATCACCTGGATCAGTTCGTTAAACTAACATAAACATAAGTTACATTTCAAACAAATCTAATTGCAACATTGTAAAAAATGAAATCATATATGTTGGAAAATCCTAAAAACATAACTGATAACCTTTATGGCATATTTATCGAATTACCTTTTTGTCTTTGAAGTCTCTGTGGTTGGAAAATTTCTTCTGTTCACCTTCAGCGACTAAATTTACAATTTATAGGAAAAAACAAGTGAATGAAGCCAATTTATTATTTAATAATAAGAGTTTTCAGTTTCATTGAATAAAAATCAATAATTAAAATCTGAATAGTAGGCAGTAATTTTATTTTTAAATTGTTAACTGACCAAAACTACGTACATCAATGTCGAAGTTCTCAAGGTGACTCAACATACATTATCCATAGCTTCAGATTTTAGATTATTTTATCTAGACGGTTTCGGTGTCACTATAGTTTTAAATATCAATATCAAGAATATACAAACCTTATTTCTAACAATAACTAATAAAATGATTTCCTGATACAACCTTGATTTGCTCACACAATCTTTGTCATAAATTGCGCAGAAATGTTAAGTTGTATTATGATGATAATTCTAGTTATAAGATCGATTCTTTTCATGATTTAACTGAACTTGAATTTTTTCGATTTAAAAAGAGTTTTTGATTGTACAATCAACTTAAATGTTCGGGGACCTTAGATCCCCAGAGCTTACTTGATAAAGGCCCTAATTTGGATTTTATGCTTTCGCGGATGGGCTGGTCAGTTGACCTTGAGATTACACTTCCCACCGGGGAAATCCTTGACTCTCATTGGTTGATGTGTTATTTTAGTACGCTACTTTTGCGGCTCTCCCAAGGACGTTTCTGTCATGTATAAATAAACTCGATTTGTGCGCTTGTCAACTTCGATTTTCTGGCTGCCTGTAAAATACGCTTTTTACATCTTGGCAAGACTTCTTCCTCTACTTAGTGGGGCCTTGGGACGCTCAGATTAGAGTAGCTTATCGTGTCACTGGATCATTTGTCTTTGCTGTCGTTTACCGACTAAGGTGAACTCGTAGTAGTTTCAAGCATATCAGTTGACGAGCATAACATCCCATAAGGATATTTTCTTAATTTGTAGTATGAAACACTATAGTGAAAATTTTTTTGTAGATAACCAAAAAGTAAATATTTCTCTGATTGATATGTCAACAATAAAGTTATAACGGATAGATTTTTTAACCCACGAGTTCTACGTAAAAAAAATGATAGTCATTTGAAATGACTTCTAAAATGAGTGTTTTATGTATGTATTAAATATTGTAGTGTTTTATCAACTTGATGTACTACTAATTGTTACTAATTTAAGTCGTTGTATATATTCCTCAGTAAGACACTTTTTCATTGATGATAATTTTATATTTCATGAAGTTGATGATATTCATATTTATGATTGTGTTAATTTTTATTAACCTATAAACTTCTTAATAGATGCCTAGATCTCTATATACATGTTTTTTTACTGCATTCAAGAGAGGGAATCATCAGAGAGTGAGTGCATCATGTTCATTTCAAGAATTTTTATATGAATTTATATAAATATATGTGCTGATATTTGTAATGAGAAATGTCAACATTATTTGATACATTCAGTTTAAATTTCAACAAAATAAAAATTCGCACACAACTAATAAGTTATTACATCATCTGAATAGATATGATGAATAATTATAGATCAATAGTATCTTCGATAATGTTCTCTGAAGTTTGAAGCCACTAGTTAACTAGATTTTAATTCAAATCAGTAAGTCAACATTGTTATCTGTATTACATCTAATCGGTAAATTTTCAAAGCTAGAACAGACGATAGATTTTTCTACCTTTTTTTACGATCTATCATAACAAAACTTCTTCGTTTATGCTTCAAGTTTCTTCTATTAAAATCAAATTCATGACAGTAATGTCGAAAAACCACTAACGAGAAGGATGTGTAAAGTAACGGAAAAAAAATCTGCTGAACTGAACTGAAATTCCTTAATTTCAACGTACTGAAAACTGTGCTATGAGAAGAAAGTTAAATACTAGCTCACGTAGCTTATAGTGATTAGAATTTTCATTGGAATTTCGTTTAATTCCCGAGCTTATCTTATTTTGGCCTTTGTAACAGTGCAGCAATTACATATATATATGTTTGTTTTGAGATTTTTTGCATTTTTTTTCTGATTAAACTTACAAGATTCATAATAACTAAGTAATTCGTGTATAGTTATATCACGTGAATCACACAATAAATCTGAAGGTAACAATTCAGCATTAACTGGTGAGGAGTTCAATGGGCGTGCAGTATCTGGTAGAGATAGATGACGACTTGCAGTTCTAAATAGTAAATAGAAAATGAATAGGAATTATGAACATCAAAATAATATCATACTTGAATTTGTTTGATACTCGATAAGTCAGTTTTAGTATAGAAATAATCTACACAAAATGTATCGGAGAAATGTGAAACCGGTCTATATTATGTAAATTGTAGTGTATACACAATCTTAAATAAAAAAAATTTTAAATTGATTACTTTTGGATAATGCATGAAAATTGGTTTATGCAACTGTTCTTATTCTGACTAATAGAAAGTCTAGAAAGATTCTTGTTTAAAGAAACTTGTCTTTTGTTTATTGCATGCAACTTAAAAATTAACAGATGTCACAGTCAATATAAGAGATATGACTAAATGTTGATTCTTATGGTATGAGCAGTGAGGAGAAGCAGGAAGGGAACATGGATGACGTTGTTTTCTTGACGGTTATTGATTTATTGATGAAGTTTCAATAGTTCATTGGACATCATCACTCAGTTAGTCAGTCAGTTACAAAGTAGAGCTTCGTACGTAAGTAGATCAGTTCAAGTTGTCAGACCACATTAGCACAGACGCAACTGTCAGTTCAAATCCCATAGCGGTAGCGACAGTAGAAGTAATAACAGTCATGGAGAAAATTAGGGTTCGAAGGAATTATTCAAGAAGTAAAATCCAGATTTCTGCCATGTTTCAGATTGACCGCCCGTAATTTTCTTCCAACGTATTCCTACATCGCAATACATAACTCCGACGAGGCAGTCGGGGGTTAGGCATACGAAACATTCTTCCCAACCACCTCAACTGATGATCTTTCACTACTTCAATAATTCATCCGCCATCCTTGCCTGGTACTCGTTTCCTAACAACAGCAATGCTTACTCCGTTGTCCCAGGATATACGAGTAATGCTACGAGGACACCCGTGATTGGATACTGATAGCCTACGAATATCCTCGCTTCTTACTGATCATGTTTCACACCAGTGTAGTAGGACCGAGTGAACTTCTGTGCAGTACACTCGTCCTTTGGTTAGCAGACGGATATCTCGCCTGCTCCATAATGATGCAAGTTGGTAAAGCCAGTCGAGCTTTGTGTATCCGTGTTGAGATTTCTTCAGATACCGGGCGATCAGAACTGATGAGACTGGCGAGATAAGCGAAGCGGTCGACACGCTCAACTACTTCACTCCGTATTACAAGTTCAGGTGCGGTCGCAAGCCTATCTTGAAGTAACATGTTGCATTTGGAGGAACAACACAGCATGCCGAACATGCTTACATTGTTGCTTAGGGTAGTCAAAAGACTGCATCTTGTCAGTGTTTTCACCAAGTAGAAGTATGTCACCGACGTATTCCAAATCATTAAGCGAGTCTGCTGGTAGAAAGTCCACACCTGAAAAGTCTGACGAAAATAATGTTGACTCTAAAAGCATGTGTACGACAGCTGAACAGAAATGAAGGGAGGAGACAGTCCTGGCGGGCACCACTTGAACTAACTTATACCGATGATAGTTCGCCATAAGTTCTCACTCGACCAGTGGTGTTTGAGTAGGTAGCTTGTATCAGGTTAATGTACTTCTTTGGTACACGTTTTAACGACAGACACTGCAAAAGAGCCTCAACATCGACAGTCAAATTCCGCTTTAGGGTCGAGAAATACTGCTACTGTGGGGCATCTGAACGTGTCTTTTATTCTAGGACCTGACGTGGTGTGAATATTTAGTCGATACATCCACATCCAGGTCGAAAACATGATCACTACAATAATTTAGTATAATAAAACATTGCAATCCCATAGCATATTGTTTTTATATTTACAATCACTGCTTATTGTAAATCAAGTACTCAGATATCATAGTGTGATTGTTTAAATCATCAATCTTACATGTTGTTACAATACGGTTAGTCAAATATACGTGATCACTTAAAAATATATAGTTTGTGTAGTTTTCCAAATAAGATTTATCGATTATTCATAAATTTCGTCATTCATATGATGACTATCGTATTCTGATTTGTCAAAAATACAATATACATGGTCTTGAAATGAACTACTTTTAAAGATTTCTTTGAGAAAACTTTCCTTTCTTTACTGAAACATATTTATCACATGGTTTAATATACTATTTTTCTAATATCGATGTTCTTTTTTCGATAAATAATCGAAAATTACTTGGACAAATGCCAATCAGAATGTGAATAATAATTTTGAAAATAAGTTACATTTACTTGTCTTTACAGCTTCCATCAAAATGTGGCTTTAAGTTTGCAGATCTGTAGGAATTCATACAAACAAAATAAGATGACTAATTTTTTTCATGGAATAGAATATTGACAATAAGGAGTTTAAAATTACCGTGGAGCATCAAGCATCTTCAGTGCGAGTAATTAAGTCACGCTTTGTACTTATCATTATTGGTAATAAAAATTTATCGTCGAATCGTCTCAACATTACCAGTGAATTAATTACAAGATATAATAAATTTGAATTGTTGTTAATATAAGTATCAGAGATGGAAAATTGTAAAACATTATTCACGCAATTCAAATATCAAAAAATATTCGTGGTTATTCGGTTAAAGCATTTGTCTGAAAATACAACACAGAGATGCAAGTAGTTCCAGTTGACAACTGTCCGATGGAGGAAATGCTCAATTAAGATTCTATTCCTAATCACAAACGAACTACATCAATACGTGAAGCTGTTCTTAATCATGAGTCGTAAGTAAAGTGAGTGTCGTAAATCAATGATCTTGCTATATTATTGATATTATTATTAAAGAAAGATGGTGGTATATCATTTTGTCATTTGAAATTGAATGCCCTTTCATTCTAACTGATGAAACTCAATTATCACTATTCATAATTACTTGAAGCGAGACAGACATCATCAAAATTAATCACGCGTGAATCATGTTGATAAATAGCTGAAAAGTTTTCTATGCCAAATGTTATGCAACAACTTACTCTTATGACTTGATACAGAGTCTAAACTGTGATTTTCTAAAGTTCAGAAATAGCCTTCACCTTTGAAGTCTAGTGAAAACTGGAAGTGAAGTGACTTCTCTCTGGCGGTAAGAGATCACGGTTATCTTATGTCACATAATGGATGAAGATGAAAATGAGAAAAACGTATTGTTACTTAAATGAATCAAAGTTCTCCAAAGGTACCCGTAAAACTACAGAAGCAAACTACTCATGAGTTTCAAATTATTAAACGCATTAGTTATATTTATCCAATTCTAGTTTTCAACAGAATCTGAGCTGTTATCAATCCATAATCAAAATTTTTTTCAGTTGAATCGATACCTAGAATTATATAAAACTAGAAAGATTTTAATCATGTAAAAATCAGTGCTAACTGCAAAGTTTTCGTTAAGGTCTAATTGACACTCATGAACCATACAAAATTTCTACGTAGTTGTTTTAAAATATTGCACAAATAACCATCTGTTTAACTGGTTGAACACTTGAGTATACATGTACATGAATGCTAGTAAGTTACGCTAAAAATTAGCTACAAATGGCCTCTTCAGTAAGTTTGCTGTATTTTAATTTTCAAACCCATTTTTCAGCCAGTCTCATGGGAGTTTCGAGCCGGAAACAGATAAATGCTGAATCAAATTGGATGAATACACATACAAAATCCTATCAAATACAATATCCAATACCTTAATTTCACTTTTTTTCAACATATATTTATGTTTAAATAGAAATTATGAAAACTTACATTTTTGTTGGTTTCACTGTGTCAAAAGATCGTAGAGAATGAGATGAAGCGTTTTTTATTTTCGTTGAATCTTTAGATAATATGAATTGTTCACTATTAATGCCATCATGAACTAATGAACCGGGAATTGGTCTAGAAATTGTAATCATTCCAGGTTTTTTTGAAAATTTATTTTCAGTCTCGTTGTTAGAAAATTTTGCTTTGTTAATTGCGTATTTAGATTCCCAATTCATCACTGTCAAAGATACGTATGCGTAGTAATTGAGTCTGACGTATTATTTTTCTAAAATTCTATGTAACAAATAGAACGTTTTAAAGTTGTTATAAAATTTTTATAAACAAATAAGTTTCGTTTTATGTTCACAACGTTCAATACTCACCAGTAAGCGCTTTAGTAAACTATTTCATAATATTTTTGAATTTATGATAATCATTAAAGCTGAAACATATCATTTTTCGAAAAATGAGTTGGAAACATAATACATCATTTTCCCAGGACCCACTTGGAAAAATATCCTAATTTTGTAATTTATTTCCGAAATTTCGAATTTTATGTTTTGGGGCCAGAGACGCTTATTTTGACCTTCAGCTTACGTCTACTTTTCGGGAAATCCTTGACTGCTATTGGTTCATGGATTATATTAGTACTCTATTTTGTGGCTCTCACCAGCAGTGTTTTATCATTGCGAAAATAAATTCAAATTGTGTGCTCCACGACCTCATACTTTCCGGGTGCCTGTGGAATATATTACTTTACGTCTAATCAATACTTCTTCCTCTAGTTAGTGGGGCCTGGGATGATCGGATTAGACTAGCCTATCGTGCCGCTCGATCATTGATCTTCGTTCCGTTCACCGAGAAAGGTTAACTCGTAGTAGCACGAGCATATCAAATATACTAGTATTATCTATAATTTAGATGTTATTTTAATTTTCAAATGGTGATCGGTTAAATAATTATGAAAAAAAAAGGAATATGGCTGTTGTTACATTCTATCTGAAAATCCTTAGACTGTTTGTTATATCAAATCTGTTTCATTCAGAAAGTCTAGAATTTCAATACTGGTTAAAATACAAAACATTACTAATTGGAATGCAATTAGTGATTATAAGAAAACATACGTCAAAATAGCACAACTTTTAAAATTCTTATCAGTCTATTCCTTCAAACAACCAGCTAGCAAATGTGAGAGTTAATTAATTTGGCTAATATTTTAGTGACAAACAGAAGTAACATTCATTCTATAGACCTCTTTGATTCACAAAATAAGCGGATTTAAACAGGGTAAGACATGAATATTGGTGTAAATTATTTGAAAATATAAGTTAACCGAATTCCATTATTCAACTAAAACTGTGAAGTATGATTACTCAGTATACCCGAAAATTCCTTGTTCAAATACAACCACTAGTTAGATTCTACGATATTGCAAACAACAGATCTGAATATGTATACAATTTTCATAAAACTAAAGATTGATAATAAATTAAAGAATATATTATTTTATTTAAATAAGGTTTTGCCGAAACTCTAAAAATTAATTCCTACTTCAGAGAACTTATTTCAACAACAGACACATAAATGGAAAATTGATACTAAGCCAAAAACATAATAATACTAATCATAATCAACATGAAACATCGCAAGTTATTATTCATAATGTAATAGATTCGACACATATGTAGAATAAAATATTACTGATTATGTAAATCAGACGTAAAATGTTGAGGAATAAAATCATGACTAAATTTACGTAAAACAATAGTAACAATGATTTATTTACTGACTGGTCATATCCTCACAATATTAATCAGGTTTAATAATTGTTATTGCAAGCTTCCTTTGGAGCAATCAACAATTGCTATAAGATTTATCACTTCCTAATTGTTGATAATTAGTTGTATACCATTTGATCTATTGTATGCTGCTTATGGCAATCACAGCATGGTAAATGTGATTTCACATTTGGAGTGCATTGCACCATGAAAACAATTCGGGTATGTCAATTGATGAGTGATCCAGACAGTTGAGAATAGATCTGACTGTGGTGCCTACAATCAAACTGAAGGCAAGGCTGCAGGGAAACTATTGTTCTGGACCAACAGGAGTTGGCATTATTGCCGACCAAGATTCTGATTGACTAATCTAGCAAACAAAATGGATTAACTACTTAGCCGTAATTTTTTTTATGAGTACGTACATACTTGCATAGCAGAAAATCAAATTGTTAACACTGTCAAAAGATTAGTCTAACAATATAAAACTTTGGATTTTGTTCATGTACAATGTAAATATTTTAAGTTAGAGTAAGTTCGAAGAACATAAACACGCTAAAGTTGTTTACTTGATCTGGACATTTCCTCCATAATTGATAAAAGACATTAACAGGTAGTGGACAGTTAGTGAACAAGAGAATATTCCATTAAATGATTTATATTCAAATCATTACAACCTGAAACGGTCAAAAAAAACTCTCATATTCTCTAAAAGATCGACAATATGAATTGACCGAAGAATACTGCTTTCAACATATTTTGAAGCAAACAGCTATTAAAAGAAAACACAGTGTACGTGTTGAGGATTGATACTACATTAAAATAACTTGCTTCCTTTCAAATGACTAGACTTGAATCAATTTATCGATTGATTAAAATTATGAGATTAATGATGAAAATAAATGTAGGATAAAATGGGATGAGAGAAACAGTATTACAGTAGATCAGACAAAGGATTGATTATTTCAGGATTGCGCAGTATGTAATTTGGTATGGACTACGTTAAGTGAGTTGACTGCCACTTACATTCACCACTCATTTACAAGATCAATAATGATAATAATAATAATAATAACAATAGTAAACATCGAGAAAAAGTGACAATGATTGCAATTATATATAAAAAAGGCATAGGAGGTTTCACTGCATTAGTCAAATTTAGTATCATGCCTCCTACAGAAATTAATTTTGAAAAGTGTGGAATTATTAGAGCCTCTATTCATCACTCAATCTATATTATGAATAATTTGAGTCTATTGGAGTGTAAACTACAAACAAGCTTACTAATTTATCATAGATAATACGTGTAATTATTACGATATTCAAGTGGTTGATAACACGATTATTGCTTGCACCTTCATTGTCCCCTGTTTGCAATAGTAGTATAAATGCATGTTACTGTCAGTTATAAGGTCATGTTTAGCACACCTAATATGAAACATGGTGCATTCAGGTTCAATCACCGAAGATTTGTAAAAATGTAAATAGTTGACTCCAGAGGAAGCCTCTTTGTTAAAAAAGTAAAATATTCACTCAAGCGAAATAACAATTATTTATGACTTACCAGTTTTTCAAAGTTATAACATAATTTACCTCGTTTCAGTGTGATCACCAGTGATCATTGACATAAGGGTACAAATGCACAAATGAATCTGATTCATTGTAGTTTCATTCTTAAGCATATCCTGATCATGCGATGTTCTTTTAATAGGTCTAGTTTTATTAATTATGCATACCTATATGTAAACAGATGTACAATCTATTTACATCGATGTGCTTATAGGCTAGAAGTAAGTTTCTTGACAACTGACTTAAGTAACTACACGCGGCCTTGCATGTGTGTGTGTTTGTGTTTAAGAGTTGGAAAAAGTAAATTAATAATTATGATAGAGTAAATGGATTCACTAAAGCTAACAGTTTTCACTGTGTTTTATTATTGATTTCCAGTTGAAAATATTTAGTCAACACATTGAAGTTTGATATTTCATAGCTGAATAAATTTTCGTTCAAGATTTAGTACATCAGAAGAATACCTTTCTCATGTTGGTGTTATGTTCTACCAAATTGTATCTGTATTTAAACACGTGATCGCGATAACCTTGAACAAGTAAATCAATAAAACTTATTATTTGTCAATCAGCTGTTAATTGTTTTCAAGAAAAAATCAAAACTTAAGACCTTTACACGAAGGCCGCATGTGACATTTAAATTATCGCTACACAAATATTTTTGCACTGATTATATAAACAGCATTCAAAAGAAACGTTACTTGATTAACTTAAGTCTTCGGTGAGCACCGCTTCACACCCGATGCGCACTGCTGGTGAGTCCCATACCGGGACGAAACGGCCGTCCAGTGCTTTCAAGTTTCTAAGAGTGGTCTAACACTGATCGACTCATGATTCCAAAAAGTAACTCAACAATCTTCACAACCCGTGACACAAATCACATATGCTCACTAGTGACTACCTCCGTGAGGAAGTTTCTCTGAGTTCTAGTGAGAAGTTGTGATCAGTGAAGTTTTTTTAATTAACTTGAGTCATCAGTTCCGTCTGTTTTTACCAATCGGTCAACACTGAACGTTGGTTGCATCTCGTTGTATAAATTACCAATTTATACGAGAAATTCAGGAACATCCAAATAAGATAATGAAGACTTAGTCCTCGTAAAAGCAAACAACAAAAATAGAGATCTTAATATAAATAAAAAATAATATTCAGATTACTTAAACATCGTGCATAGAGATGGAGTCAATCAAGTTTTTTTTCCAAATTCACTGGAGTTGGATAACAAAATATTCGAATCGGTTAGTCAAAGTCATATCTAATGAACAGAGATGGTAAGACCAGGTGGAATAAGTGATTTCTTTAAGGAATACACTTTTTACTAACAAAATGTATACACCTTATTTTCAAACCTCCGATTGCAAAACAATCAAGTAATCGGCTGTCTTCTTCTATATGTCTTACAGTTTTAAAAACGCTTCCATAGAGCCATATATTCGGATCCGACAGTTTTCGCTTTAACACGACAATACTCCGCTGCCTATCGATTGCATATTACTTACAAGCCATGTTTTGCTTGCCTGGTTGGCCGAAGTCATACAACTGTAAATTATTTCGAGTGAAATATGATATATTTTCGTCGCTTCCCAACGGAGGAAAGCGGTAGCTTTTGACTCTGATTGACTGATTAATTGATAGTTGATTTTATCAACTATCCTTATCCCTATCATCAGTTTGATTCTGATATAAACTTAGCCTGAAACATCATTTAAAATTTAGAGTTTCGTTTACATTCTTCACAAAACTCTTAGGAAGTCCACTGACTGAGGCTAAACCACAGCTTTTTACTCAACTGATGCAGAACAGCACATTTAAGTGAACAATATTGATTTCAGTTACTTCACCGACAGTATAAGTGAATATTCATTTGCATACGTTAAATTATTGAACCGACTACGATAATTTATTAGTCAATAATCACTTATTGAAAATACGAAGACAGGTACACTTGATGTTGTAGGGATAATGAAGTAAGTTCAGATCAATAGTTTAACAAAGAAAATGGGTCAAATATGAACAAATAGACTTTACAGTAATAATCACAAATTACTACAATTAAAAACTAAGAAGTGTGTAAAAAAAAATCGTGAAAAATATATATGGGACTAAGTGAAGAATAGCGAACAAGTTCAGGAGGTGAAAACGTTTGGTAAAATCGTGTGTGAAATTAAATTCAAGCATGAAAGAGACATGCTGTGTTTCCAAACGTGTGAATTAACGTTAGGATCTCGGATAGTCCAATTACATCGCAAACAGGATAGAACCATATCGCGAGGCCACGAAAAATTTTATATATCACTCGGAATAATTTATAATTTTACTTGGAATAACGGTCCTCATTATCCTATTTGGATGTTCCTGAATTTCTCGTATAAATTGGTAATTTATACAACGAGATGCAACCAACGTTCAGTGTTGACCGATTGGTAAAAACAGACGGAACTGATGACTCAAGTTAATTAAAAAAACTTCACTGATCACAACTTCTCACTAGAACTCAGAGAAACTTCCTCACGGAGGTAGTCACTAGTGAGCATATGTGATTTGTGTCACGGGTTGTGAAGATTGTTGAGTTACTTTTTGGAATCATGAGTCGATCAGTGTTAGACCACTCTTAGAAACTTGAAAGCACTGGACGGCCGTTTCGTCCCGGTATGGGACTCACCAGCAGTGCGCATCGGGTGTGAAGCGGTGCTCACCGAAGACTTAAGTTAATCAAGTAACGTTTCTTTTGAATGCTGTTTATATAATCAGTGCAAAAATATTTGTGTAGCGATAATTTAAATGTCACATGCGGCCTTCGTGTAAAGGTCTTAAGTTTTGATTTTTTCTTGAAAACAATTAACAGCTGATTGACAAATAATAAGTTTTATTGATTTACTTGTTCAAGGTTATCGCGATCACGTGTTTAAATACAGATACAATTTGGTAGAACATAACACCAACATGAGAAAGGTATTCTTCTGATGTACTAAATCTTGAACGAAAATTTATTCAGCTATGAAATATCAAACTTCAATGTGTTGACTAAATATTTTCAACTGGAAATCAATAATAAAACACAGTGAAAACTGTTAGCTTTAGTGAATCCATTTACTCTATCATAATTATTAATTTACTTTTTCCAACTCTTAAACACAAACACACACACATGCAAGGCCGCGTGTAGTTACTTAAGTCAGTTGTCAAGAAACTTACTTCTAGCCTATAAGCACATCGATGTAAATAGATTGTACATCTGTTTACATATAGGTATGCATAATTAATAAAACTAGACCTATTAAAAGAACATCGCATGATCAGGATATGCTTAAGAATGAAACTACAATGAATCAGATTCATTTGTTCATTTGTACCCTTATGTCAATGATCACTGGTGATCACACTGAAACGAGGTAAATTATGTTATAACTTTGAAAAACTGGTAAGTCATAAATAATTGTTATTTCGCTTGAGTGAATATTTTACTTTTTTAACAAAGAGGCTTCCTCTGGAGTCAACTATTTACATTTTTACAAATCTTCGGTGATTGAATCTGAATGCACCATGTTTCATATTAGGTGTGCTAAACATGACCTTATAACTGACAGTAACATGCATTTATACTACTATTGCAAACAGGGGACAATGAAGGTGCAAGCAATAATCGTGTTATCAACCACTTGAATATCGTAATAATTACACGTATTATCTATGATAAATTAGTAAGCTTGTTTGTAGTTTACACTCCAATAGACTCAAATTATTCATAATATAGATTGAGTGATGAATAGAGGCTCTAATAATTCCACACTTTTCAAAATTAATTTCTGTAGGAGGCATGATACTAAATTTGACTAATGCAGTGAAACCTCCTATGCCTTTTTTATATATAATTGCAATCATTGTCACTTTTTCTCGATGTTTACTATTGTTATTATTATTATTGTCATTATTATTATTATTGATCTTGTAAATGAGTGGTGAATGTAAGTGGCAGTCAACTCACTTAACTTAGTCCATACCAAATTACATACTGCGCAATCCTGAAATAATCAATCCTTTGTCTGATCTACTGTAATACCGTTTCTCTCATCCCATTTTATCCTACATTTATTTTCATCATTAATCTCATAATTTTAATCAATCGATAAATTGATTCAAGTTAAGGCTAAATACTAGTCATTTGAAAGGAAGCAAGTTATTTTAATGTAGTATCAATCCTCAACACGTACACTGTGTTTTCTTTTAATAGCTGTTTGCTTCAAAATATGTTGAAAGCAGTATTCTTCGGTCAATTCATATTGTCGATCTTTTAGAGAATATGAGAGTTTTTTTGACCGTTTCAGGTTGTAATGATTTGAATATAAATCTTTTAATGGAATATTCTCTTGTTCACTAACTGTCCACTACCTGTTAATGTCTTTTATCAATTATGGAGGAAATGTCCAGGTCAAGTAAACAACTTTAGTGTGTTTATGTTCTTCGAACTTACTCTAACTTAAAATATTTACATTGTACATGAACAAAATCCAAAGTTTTATATTGTTAGACTAATCTTTTGACAGTGTTAACAATTTGATTTTCTGCTATGCAAGTATGTACGTACTCATAAAAAAAATTACGGCTAAGTAGTTAATCCATTTTGTTTGCTAGATTAGTCAATCAGAATCTTGGTCGGCAATAATGCCAACTCCTGTTGGTCCAGAACAATAGTTTCCCTGCAGCCTTGCCTTCAGTTTGATTGTAGGCACCACAGTCAGATCTATTCTCAACTGTCTGGATCACTCATCAATTGACATACCCGAATTGTTTTCATGGTGCAATGCACTCCAAATGTGAAATCACATTTACCATGCTATGATTGCCATAAGCAGCATACAATAGATCAAATGGTATATAGCTAATTATCAACAATTAGGAAGTGATAAATCTTATAGCAATTGTTGATTGCTCCAAAGGAAGCTTGCGATAACAATTATTAAACCTGATTAATATTGTGAGGATATGACCAGTCAGTAAATAAATCATTGTTACTATTGTTTTACGTAAATTTAGTCAAGATTTTATTCCTCAACATTTTACGTCTCATTTACATAATCAGTAATATTTTGTTCTACATATGCGTCGAATCTATTTCATTATGAATAATAACTTGAGATGTTTCATGTTGATTATGATTAGTTTTATTATGTTTTTGGCTTAGTATCAATTTCCCATTTATGTGTCTGTTGTTGAAATAAGTTCTCTGAAGTAGGAATTAACTTTTAGAATTTCGGCAAAACCTTATTTAAATAAAATAATATTTTCTTTAATTTATTATCAATCTTTAGGTTTATGAAAATTGTATACATATTCAGATCTGTTGTTTGCAATAGCGTAGAATCTAACTAGTGGTTGTATTTGAACAAGGAATTTTCGGGTATACTGACTAACCATACTTCACAGTTTTAGTTGAATAATGGAATTCGGTTAACTTATATTTTCAAATAATTTACACCAATATTCATGTCTTACCCTGTTTAAATCCGCTTATTTTGTGAATCAAAGAGGTCTATAGAATCAATGTTACTTCTGTTTGTCACTAAAATGTTAGCCAAATCAATTAACTCTCACATTTGCTTGCCGATTGTTTGAAGGAATAGACTGATATGAATTTTAAAAGTTGTGCTATTTTGACGTATGTTTTCTTATAATCACTAATTGCATTCCAATTAGTAATGTTTTGTATTTTAACCAGTATTGAAATTCTAGACTTTCTGAATGAAACAGATTTGATATAACAAACAGTCTAAGGATTTTCAGATAGAATGTAACAACAGCCATATTCCTTTTTTTTTCATAATTATTTAACCGATCACCATCTGAAAATTAAAATAACATCTAAATTATAGATAATACTAGTATATTTGATATGCTCGTGCTACTACGAGTTCACCTTTCTCGGTGAACGGAACGAAGATCAATGATCGAGCGGCACGATAGGCTAGTCTAATCCGATCATCCCAGGCCCCACTAACTAGAGGAAGAAGTATTGATTAGACGTAAAGTAATATATTCCACAGGCACCCGGAAAGTATGAGGTCGTGGAGCACACAATTTGAATTTATTTTCGCAATGATAAAACACTGCTGGTGAGAGCCACAAAATAGAGTACTAAAATAATCCATTCGTTCACATATATTTCTCATATTCGTGTATAAATTTGGATAAATGTAGCTTTGATAATGAAGAAATTTTATTTACGCCTGCTTACACTTGTTGTGCGCAGACCACCGACCAGCATACTCAGTCATACTTTGTCCTCAATATTTTCTCTCCAGTAGGTTTCACTTACCATTTTTCCTTGTGCTGTTTATCTCCGTTTCTCGGTATAATGGGCTTTGTGGTCTCTCATCTCTTTACGTCTTGAATATTTATATTTTGGGCTTGTCTTGTGAGGCATTTGCGCGATTTTCTCACTCTATGTCTTATCCACCTCCGGCGGATATTCTTAATTTTATCTTTACCAGGAATCTGGGTTTTTATCTCACGTTATTTTATTGCTCATAGTTTTGTCAAACGGATCCTCAGTATCTGGTGTTCACAAATGTTAATGAACACTTATGTCTATGGTATTACGGGTATTGTAGTTCTCCGCTCCATACAGTAGAATTGTGTTAACCTTTTTGTTGGAAATTTTAACTTCCATATTGTTTGGCAGTTGTTTTGAGTTCCAAATGTTCTGCGAATGTGAAACTACTGCGCTTGCTTTGCTAATCCGTATCTCCTTATTTGCGTCAGATTCACCCTTCTCATCAATGATGCTACCTAGGTTCCACATTTTTCAAATCTCCATCAAGTGCTTTGGTTGGTGTCTAATATGCTATGTCGAAGGATCATGACTTTTTATCATGTGTGTTGGGATCTACTGCTGCTACATTAGTCGTATTCTCCTGCATTTGTTGTGGTAAGTCGGATAGATGGTCTAGTCGATCAGCGAAGTCCAGACCGTTGAGCTGCATCTGAGCCGTTGACTGTACTACATGCTTCCACTGAGATATGAGTGTCTTCATAATCCAGTTGACCATCAGCAGGAAGAGGAAGGGTGATTGTAAGCTACCTTTATTGACATAAATCTTCGCTTGGAACGAGTCATCTGTGCTACGGCATTACCCTTGCAAAGGTCCCAGCCACGGTTTCTGTTAGGCATAAACGATTCATTACGGCTGTGACATGAGGTTTGTGTTATGAACTTCTTCAGAAATAAAAGTTGGGAGGACAGTGCGTGAGTGTTGGTATCCTATTCCTTAAAATTTAATATGGTGCCTCATAGAATAACGATCAAGCTGAGCGATCCAAAACTAGCTTTCTCCGTTTCTGCGGACGAAAAAGTACACTTAATTTCCTGGTTTCCAATCAGTACTGAGTCTGGAAAGTTATGGTATAAATAAGAATACCAATGAAGCATATAGGAGAGACAATAATTCTAACATGAAAAGTGAGAGATAAAAAATAACAAATGCATGGTTTATTCATACAGGAGGTTTAGAATCGCGATGAAGATGAGTAGTAATATGCATAAAAGGAACGGTTCACAATTATTTGAATTTGGTGTATACCCTTCCTTTACATATCGGAAGCCAGCAACACGGTTGTGGCAATCTTTAATTCAGGTCTCGTTCAACAGCACAGGAAAAGGGAGGTCATATATAAAACAAACAGATCCTTCAGCTTTCGAAATACGATGATATAAAATATAATGTGTACATAAAGTAGAGAAGTAGATTCCCGATTTCGACATAATGCTGTCGTAGTGCAACGCTTCTACGAAGAAAATACGATTTGTGAAAAATGAACATTATTGTACTCGTTTTGTTTAACTGTACCAAAAACACGCAGCGTTCTCTTCGCGTTGCTGCCATTTTTCTTAACGCGCTTCTCCCCATGTAAAGCCTACTTTCTCCTTCAATAAAGTACTCAAACATGGATTTATTTTGATATACGTGACGGGTTAATATGGAACATTTAGTGGTGATCATAGTCATACTAGTATCCCTCACCACAAAAATTAGTGAGCAGACGTTTCTTCTAAAGAAGTCAATTACGGTGAGTCTATTATTCATCTATCACCATTTTTATAATGTCGCAATACTATTAATAATGTCTTTAATATATATTATACTAGCAACAACGTTTTTAAATGGTAGATAGCTATAATAATAGACTCCGAGGTGCAGGTAATTTAATTTTCACCTGTCTCCTCCCCGTCACTTCAGGTTGTTAGTTTATTTTACGTGCTCGATTTTTCACTAACGCTAGGTACTTGGTGGCCACAAGTGCGCAAGTTTCTGTCGTATCCTTTCGTAGCAGTCAGTCATAAGCTACGATGCTTCGACTACGCACTGCGAATGACTCTGTCATTCCTATCTACGGTACACGACAGCTAACTATCAACCTGAATATCCGACGACAGTATCTATGAATGTTTATCCCTTCTGATGTTCTCATAGCCGTACTCGGCATCGATTCCTTACAGCACTATGAATTGCTATTCGATTCACGTAGACTGCGTTAATTGATACTTCGTCGAGTATCAAATCCATGGTTTTTAACGCGCAAACAGATATGTATGGAATCATTAATATGTATATTTTTTGCACTACTATTTATTTCATGTCATATTCAATAAATTCCCCAAAGTAAAGAAACCGAGGAGATTTAACTGGTGATTATTTATGTGGTAAGCCACATCGTCACCTGCAGACCCCCAGTCACGGCAAAACCTCGCCGACTGGCACTGGACAGATTAGTTTTCGCTAAGCGTGAGTTTGACAGTTTACTTGCTATATGTATTACTTCGTCTTTCTCACAGTCCTTAAGACTCCTCTCTCCACTCGGTTCGCAGAAAGATGGCATTTGTTTGAGACGACATGGCAATTACGGAGCAGCAACGGCAGATATCCAATGTTCCGCCTCCGAACTTGTATACGGCACGACATTGCATCTTTTCACGTGACCTCTCGTCACGAAAAGACCTTCAAGGTTGATGGACACAGTCAGCATTGATCGTCTCATACCAGCACACGTCAATGACAGGTAAATCGAGATTCAATGCTGGACTCGTCCAACTCACTTGCGGGATCCTTATTTTTCCTCCTGATCCCACTCTAGATGCATCAAAGACCTCCTTTACACGTCCCAGTTATTAGCAAGCGTCATCTGACCTATGTACGGATGAGATTCCGGTCTCACGTACAGGTCAGCGGACCACGCCGCCCTTTACTTCGGATGAGATTGTAGGCTCACAAGGTACTCACGAGACTACCTTCTCGGGTTTCGGTCGCCACGTACGCCTACCTATACGTTTTCGCGACTGATATCCCAATCAACAACGAATACGCGATAGGACACTATCCTCATACTACATGTATGCTACACCTTTCTCTTTTTCGTCTATTTTTTCTATCCCGAGTCTATACCTCCGACCAATGCCCTGTTGGTACCGTCGACTTCAGTCAACCTTGCCGAAAGCTGGCCTGATCACCCACGCTCTTGTCAATGCACTCAGTCGATTTTCTGGTTACGAATATATCTGGTATACGAATGGTTTCGCACTGGTCGTTTCTGGCTCCTTCGCTCAATCTGGTTCCGTCCTCCGTCTGCAGCTTTATCTGGTCCTAACGCCTACGAACGCAATCCTCAGACTCTGGATATGAGCCACGCTGGTGTGGAATGCCAATCTGATGGACAAACTTGGCACGTCAACTCGAGCAGCAAACCTGGCACGTTACTACTGGTACAGTTCAACGCAGAAGACTATCGGTGACAACTCGAGTTTCATTGGCCTACTTTCTCCTCCAATAAAGTACTCAAACATGGATTTATTTTGATATACGTGACGGGTTAATATGGAACATTTAGTGGTGATCATAGTCAATCTGTTATCTCTCACCACTAAACTGTAACTGTAAATGATGCATTTGACTAGTTTGCCGCCTGATTCAGAACTTTTATGTGACAAATTGAAGATACTGTACCGAGAATGTCTCGGTGCCACTGCACGACCCCCACTCGTGGACGGGCTACAAAGTAAGCTTTCTCTACCTGTTTCCATTTGCTTGATTTGTGGTTTCAGGGTTTTCGACGATAGCCGGTGTTGATGATTGGTATATTCCTTTTGGGGCTGAGCAAGTTTAAGTAGGCTGACTTCTCGAAACCGTTCAAAGAAGTTATACGAAGTCACACGCCATGCTCGAGGAATTTAGCCCCTTTCATTTATGTTGGAATATCAGTATGGCATTTGTTGTATGTATGGGGGTAAGAGTTTTGATCTTAAGAGGCTAAATTATGTGTGTGTTAAGAATAAAAAATGTATAAATGTGCGAGAAATAAATGTTAAGAGAAAAATATCCCAACCTGCAAACACATAAATATATACCTTGTGAGGCTCAGCTTACGGATGGATATGTTACGGACATTCACAGTTGGACAACCCTTTTTACCGTACCATCCTTCAAAGTCTAATCAAACCAGAAGTCAGGAAAGAGTAGGATTGAAATTATATTCGAATAATGGTTGGTATGTCTAGGAGTGAGTGAACTGAGTTCGCTTGTTGATGCCAGGAGATATGTTGCAAGGTGTATCAAATGGTGATCTGTTACGTGATGCGCGACCAAACTTTTTCAAATAGGGTATCCAGTAAGACCAACAATGTAAATATCACTGTCAAAAACCAACAGAACTGTTTATTTTGGAAATCTATCAACCTCTACACATGTTTTGTGCTTCACGGAACTGTTGGAACTCGTTTACGTGTCCATCTAAACAACTGTCTACCAAGTGCTCTGTTCGAAAGCTCGAATCATATAACTGCATACCAAAGTTTCCTTCAGATATTTCATACATTTTGAGTCTAAATGGAAAGTACGAGTAGAAATAACAAATTCAAATAGAACTCTAAACAAATATCTAATTCAAACGCTTTTTGAAATGTCTTACCAAAACTATCATCATGCCAGACAGAAGGTTGAATGGTTATATATATAAACAGCTGTTTCAAAGCAGTAAAACTGCTCGGTACCTAACTAACAGAGGTGACAGTCTCATGGTAATGTTGTTCCCACACAGTGGCATGAAATACTTAATTGGAGGGATTTAACGACCGCCCTCAGGTACCGATGCTCAGAAATACAAACTGACTGTGGTAATACTGCAACCGCCATTCCTTGAGTTTGAACAAGTACCCGTGGCTGGAGAATACAACACCCTATCTCTAAATCTTAGCAAAAAGGGTACAACTCCCACTGGATAGTTTCAAAGACGACCTGGTATAGCTATTTGAAGTTCTGGGCTGTCTGAGCAGGTATGCGGAGTAACTAGACGGAATAAGGATCAAAAATCACCAAACGTGGATTATTTTTTAACTAATGGTCACGTCCATACGCCAACAGGAAAAAGTGACCACCGCACAATTTTGTTTGACATGGCCATAAACGAAACACTTGGCCGAGACGAAAACGAGCACTACCTTTGCTACACGCATGCTCCATGGCAACGGAAATGGTGGAGGCTAACAGCAGATGATCACTGGCAAACAGCAAAAGACATCATCCAAAATGCTGTCCTAAACGATGTAACCCAGGCACAGTACACACCTAGGAGGGAAAGGGTTAAGAGAGGCACTGAACGCTCGATTGCGAAGATAACTTGATACAAGTGGTAGGTCTTTTTGAGCGATTTCTACCGTAATTCTTACCTGGCGCTGAGAAACAGATGCAGTGTCAAAGTTCGAAGTACAAGGAGTCACTTTCAGATGAAACTAACTGCCAAATACAGGCAAACAATGAGCATCTGGTTATTCGCATCACAAAACTAAGATAGCTACACCAGGGTGTTTGTACTCCCAAAAGTCCAAATGGCTAAGGTCTTACCAACGTAGAATTATGTGAGATTTTCAACAGAAACTTCACTAATCAACTAAAAAAGTACCTACATATTTAGCGCACTACTCAAACATAGCACCACTTGATGGACTAGGTTATATTTGACTTACTCCTGACCCAATACTGAGAAAATCAAAGTCCTTGAGTCCCGGTAGGTCACCAGGATGCGTCTTTACCCTCCACATATTCTTGAAACATTGTGCAGAAGCCCTCGGTTCACCGATATGAGACCTATTCAGATATTTACTGTGTTCGCAGCTAGTCCCAGCTGAATGGAAACAAGCTACTTTTTCTTCAAACTTCAAAGAAGGACCCAGTTTGTTACAGATAAGACGCATTACTACCAATTCTATCGAAGGTAATGAAAGGGCTGATGAACGAACAAATGAGGAAATACATGGATCAGAACATAATCCTCCATGAAGCTCAACGCCAGTTTCGGAAAAGAAGTCGTGTGCATTCAACCTTCTAATAGCGTGGAAAAGTTGAACATCCTGCTGGGACTAAGAAATACTGGGGAACATAATATTTCATAGTTTTGCAAAAGCCTTTGACACATTACACCACGCACTCCGAATCGCGAAAGTTGCGGAAATTGGCTTCATTGACCCACTTCTTTCTTGGCTCAGAATGAAAGGTTTCGCACCAAAGCAAATTGAGCGCTGGCGAGTTGGCGATTCTCATCAGAGGATATCATTCCCCTACTCTTCCTGATCTTCATTAACTATCTGTCAGACAAAGTTAGCTCGACGCTATTTATCTACGCAGTCGACGCAAATATCTTGAGTGTCATAAGAAGTGAAGAGAATTAGGCTGAGCTTCAGAAGGATCTTACATCCATTGAGGAGTGAGCTGTAAAAAACGGCATAAAAACAAATCACTCAAAATGTCACGTTATGTACATTCTACCCCACGTGACACGAACGACTCACACCCTCAATGGAAATCAGACACTTAATATCTCTTCATAACGCGGTCTCGGCTTAGTAACCACAGAAAGCCTTCACATGAGCTCAAACTATATAGCCGACGCAGCCAAGGTTAATTCAGCTCTTCGTTTAATGCGAAGACAACTCGGTACTATCACCCAAGAATAATTCTTGACATTGTTTAAGATATACGTACGCCCACAACTGGAGGTTCACAACGTCGTTGCACTTCCTTTACTTAAAATAGACATAATCTCCTAAATTGAGACGAGAAACGAAATGGGTGATAGTTTTGAAGATTAAACCTTACGAAGATATTCTCCAGCCATTTGGGTTATTCTCTTAGATTTACAGGAGGTGATCTGATAATGGCGTAGAAAATATTAAGCACGCCATATCATCCAACTAAAGAATCTTATCGAAGCATCACCACCACCCCCTTAGAGGGGATCGTCGAAAAATCGTGCGTCAAAGAGAAATCACTTAAGGTTGTGCGCACTAGGAGTTGTTGCAACTTGAAATGCTCTCCCAGCCAAGGTGACCACAGCCACATTAGTGGATGGCCTTGAAAAGAGACTTGATAAACACGTACTCACATACCGAATACCATATCCCTCGTGAACCAGCGTTGCCTGATGCATGGCGTAGGACCTGTTAGTTGTTATCATCGCCATCTCCTAAGATCACTAACCTGATTTATCTCGCAAGCTATCCCAGTTTATTTTCCCCCGGTCATTCACCAATAAACAAACTAAATTATCCATTTATTTTCCTGGTTCTCAAGTCTTCTACTGGTATCCAAAAAAACTTATTCATTCAAGTGATGGGACATACAAACTCACAGACAACTGCTAGCCGACTAGAATGAGGGCAATCGACTAGCTAGATCACATCCATCGGATACCACCAGGAACCGTATCAACAGTACACAGGAATCGACCTCTAAGAAATCAGTTGGCTTGTAGTAGCTTGTAAAAAAGTTACTGGATTGGATATCAGTGTATGATATTGTTCACCTTCAGACTTGTTATTACCGGTCATTTTATTTTAGTCTTGCTATTAACCGTTTGCGCGTTGTTTGTTTCACATGTTATTTTGCATTCACTTCATTTTTGTAAGTTAGCCTCTTTAGTGACTATTATTCAGAATCTTTAAAGACATTTTTCAAAAATTTCAATTATTCATACATATTCACTATCGTGATCATATCATCATTATAAAATTTTCGTTATTCCACTAACCTAAAATAACTTTGTGATGCATGATCTGCAAACAAATATCGGCGTAACTCACAAAAATACAAAGTTTTGTTTATTTGAAGGATTTTTTTTATCCATGTAACAGTGATCATTCCATTAATAATACATCTGTTCGTTCGTATGGCATTGTTTGTGCTCTACTGTCTTAGTACGTTTTGTTGTGTTCGTTTTTCATTGTACTCACATTGGCTGGCTTTATTAGTTGGCCTTTCACCATGTGATAGATTGACCTCTATCACATATGTTCGTATACTTGATAAACATCAATAGGGTTGTTGATTCATGGACGATCCGAATTACACATCCTCGGAAATACCCTATCGTTGTCGGTGTCAACGTATCATTTCCCTGCTACTAATTTGCATTCACTCATGTTTAAGTGAAGAAGACGTCCATTTTGTCTAGTAAGTCTCGTGGTTGGTACATGTTATTTTGTATATGCAACTCCACTTCTCATCTGTATGGAATGGAATGATGTGAAGTATCGTGAGATACTGTAGCAGTTTTTTTGTCTGCTGTAAGGCCTCTGAACATAACTAGTTGTGTTTGCTGTTGTGTTGTTACTTATGCAGATTTTAATGTCTAGTCAGTGCACTTTAGATTTCTGTATGCTTGTGTTTTCCAGGTTCCTTCTTTCGCTCTGTTTTCAGTTCTTTCTGTAAATTTGTTGTCATCAAAACGTTTAAGCAACCAGTGAGTGACTATGTGTTGACTCATTTTCAGGATAACGAATATGTCTTGTACGTAACCTAATCTAAAGGAATCTGGTAATCATAAAAGCAAACTAGAATTCACTTTCGACCTAGAGTTTATTGCTCACATGATTATTTAACCAGACTTTAAACATCTAAATAGTGAGACCTGGGACTATGTGGGTGGTAGTTGTAAATCATTCAGTTGTAACGTAGAACCTGATACGTGCGTACATTAGTACGCGTTTCTGTACCCCATAAATATAGTGAGATAAACTTGTCAGGCCAAATATTAGAGTATTAGACTTAAGAACTGAAAGGTTAGGAACAGAAGATAAGATCCAAGAAAATGTAAAGCAATGAAATAAATAAACAAAAATTTGTAGCGGATTGAGAAGCATAGAATTAGAGCGAAGAAAAAATGGATACATGCGTCCCATTGCCAATGAATCTTAGCCACCGCTTATGATTATCACACGGACATAGACCTATTAACCTGACCCAGTACAGTTATTATTGACTTGACAGACTGGAATCATGTTTTAATTCGGCCTCCCATGACTTTTTTCCTGTGTACTCCTACACCTGAAAACAATGCTCCAGTCAGGCAGTGATTGGGCATACGTAATACTTCTCCTAACCATCTTAGTTGATGAAGATTCACTACTTCATCATTCGATGCTTTAAAGAAACGTATGACCGAATACTAGTAACCTACGAATATCCTTTATTCTGAATCAGTCAGTCACTTACAACGTAGAACTTCGTTGCCATACCACATTAGCACAGACGCAACTGTCAGTTCAAATCCAAGAGCGATGGCGATAGTAGAAGTATTAACAGTAATGGAGAAGATTAGGGTTCGAAGAAATTATTCAAGAAGTACAACCCAGTGAAATGAATTTAGAAAGAGAAAGATAGAGGTGATGAGGAATTCTGAAGAATAGGATTTGAGAGAGCAGAACGAATGGATGCACTTGCGCCACTGCAAACGATTTTGAGCCATTTCGTTCAAGGTCTCTAACCATCGGTGACTTTCGTCTCGCGGATCCCAACCAGGTAGCCTACGTCTAACAACATGACTCAGACTTCATAGATTTCTGCCATGTTTTAGATTGGCCGCCCCTTACTTTCTTCCAACCTACTCCAACAGCACAAAACATTGCTCGTCGAGGCGATCGGTGGTTAGGCATACGAAACATTCTTCCCAACCACCTCAACTGATGATGTTTCACTACTTCATCAATTCATCCGCCATTCTTGCCTAGTACTCGTTTCCTAACAACAGCAATGCCTACTCCGTTGTCCCAGGATATACGAGTAGTGCTTTGAAGACACCCATGATCGGATACTAATAGCCTACGAATATCCTCGCTTTCACACCAGTATAGTAGGACCGAGTAAATTGCTGTGCAGTACATTCGTCCTTTGGTTAGCAAACGTATATCTTGCCTTCTCCATAAGTTGGTAAAGCCAGTCGAGGTTTGTGCATCCGTATTGAGATTTCGTCAACCTCACGATCCACAGACTCAAATGCCGTTTTAAGGTCGAGAAATACTACTATTGTGGGAAGTCTGAACGTGTGGTCTATACATCCACATCCAGGTCTGAAACCAGCCTGGTTTTCTCTAGTCTGCTCTTCATGAGCTCTTATTCCTAATGACCATGCTTCATGCTCATATAGTAGAATAAAGTAAACTGCTGCACATTGCACTCATCTTTTGGTTAGTGGACAGATATCTCACCTGCTCCATAAGTGATGCAAGTTG
The DNA here is from genome assembly GCA_944470395.2 of Schistosoma turkestanicum. Classification (NCBI taxonomy): domain Eukaryota; kingdom Metazoa; phylum Platyhelminthes; class Trematoda; order Strigeidida; family Schistosomatidae; genus Schistosoma; species Schistosoma turkestanicum. The sequence continues at coordinate 65,923,776 of OX103971.1, forward strand.
ACAAAAGCCAGCCGAGTTTTTTGTATCCGTGTCAAGATTTTGTCAGACACAAGGTTATGAGGACTGATGAGACTCCCAAGGTAAGTGAAGTGGTCAATAAGCTGAACCACTTCACTCCTTATCGATCATTCAGTCACAGATGCAAGCCAATCTTGAAGAAATATTTCGCATCTCGAGGGAGGGAATCGCATCCCAAACAAGCTATCATTGTTGCTTAAGGTGGTCAGGAAACTACCTCTTGTCAGTGCATACATCAAACAGAATAATGTCATTTGTGCATACTAAGTCAACAAGGAAATCTTTTGGTAGGAGGTCAACTCCTGAAAAGTCAGAGTACTAAGATGTTAATTCTGAAAGTATCTGAATGGTGAAGCTAAATAAGAATGGAGATAGCGGAAAATCCTCAACTAACACCACTTGAAGAAATCAATGTTGATGACAGTTCTTAATAACCTCTGACTCGACCAGTCGTGTTCGAGCAGAGCCTGTACAAGATCAATGTACTTCTTTGGTATACCTTTCAATGACACGATTGTGTGCTGTGTGCGGTATCAGGTCAGTTGTCACCTCTCGACTACCACACTATGGGACATTATTTCTTCTTGAGGGACCTGAATGAAAAGCTGCATTTGTGATGAACTAAGTGACTTAGAAGCGTGATCACAGAGTTCGAACGTAACTGCTTGAGGCCAGTCATGTACAGTTTTCTACAAGGAGTTTTTGAATTGTCAACTCTGACATTCTTCTTTATAGATTATGTAAGATATAACCTCGTTTAGGACAATCAAATACACACGTATCTTTGATGTTATTCTGTACACTTTTGTTTATCATAAGAGATCTATAGTACATCTGATTTCTAATTTTTAACCCAGATATTTGCTTGAGTGTGTGATATCGAGATCACATCTTGGAGTCCTTGGTCCCGACAAACCATGTTTATCCCTGAAGACCAAATATGGATGGTCGTTGTCGGTTTCATAATAGCATTTGTTCTTGCTTTTGGAATTGGTGCAAATGATGTGGCGAATTCTTTCGGAACTAGTGTTGGAGCCAAAGTGTTAACACTAAAACAAGCTTGTATTCTTGCTACAATCTGTGAATTAAGTGGCTCTGTTCTTTTAGGTAAATTTAACTTGGTTATAGAAACATGTGCGTAATTTTTTAGGTGCTAAAGTTTCCAGTACCTTACGCAAAGGTATTGTTAGTGTCGAACGTTTTCAGACTATTGACAGCGGACATGTTATCTTGATGGCTGGACAGGTGGCTGCTCTTGGCGGTAAGTCTATGAACACAGAGAGTTTTCATTGTATAATAAATATTTTTCTGCATTTCGGAAAATAATCACTTATATTTGATCATTGGTTTTCACAGTTACACATGATCTAAAAAAATTGATAAGATAATAATAATAATGATAAAAATAGTAGTGTTATTAATAATTTATTTTATGCATACATTGATACATTTTAAGAGGATACTCACTGATTCAAGCAGAATTGCGCTAGAATTTCTTGTTTAATTTGATTTACCTTTAGGTTCTTGCATATGGCTATTGGTCGCTACATTCTTCCGTCTTCCAGTCTCTGGCACACATAGCATTGTTGGTGCAACAATGGGTTTTAGTCTTGTTATTTTTGGACTCAATGCTATTCAATGGAAAGGAATGCTTAAAATTGGTAAGAATTTTAAAAATCTCGAAATAATGAACTGAATAATTACTTGTCCCAATATATTCTTTTGATAATTTAACCGGAATAAACTAATTAGTGGTATTGCTGTCACCTTTGATACTGCAGTAGACATACATATTCATAGTGAGGATCTCAACACTATATGAATGATTAAAATTTGACACTAATCTATAATTTTGTAGTTTGACTCACTTAGAAAATGTTGACAGTGTAAATTTTCATTTGTTAAATTTATTACTACTATAAATTATTTTTATGAACGAAAGTTATTCCTCTCCTTGTGCTTTAAATTTTTAAGTAACAATGCTCTGTGTAGTAGTTTTATGAATAAAAATGTTCTTCTTATGGTAGCTATTAGTAAAACTAGTTCTCTTTTAATATATAGATAGTTGTTAGGGTCTGGACAACTAGACCCGATTATCTAAATGATGTACTGTGTGCAATCTAAGCTTCAACAGAGAACTGAAGAGTGTTTAATAAATTCTATTGAGGTGTTGGAGAAAATATGTAGTTCATACATTATTAAGAAGAAAGAGTTAGCGAACACCTGTTGTGAGCTAATCCAGATACCAGACTGACTATGCTCACCACTAAATGTTCCATAATATCCTGCCGTAATTCATAGCAAAACAAAATAAATCCATGGTTGAGTTGTTTATTGAAGGAGAACTTTGGCATTACATGGGGAGCAGCAAATAGATAAAGATGGCAGCAACGCGAAGAGGACGTTGCGCGTAAGAAGTAGTAGAAGTGTTTCTGGTACAGTTAAACAAAACGAGTACGATAATGTTTATTTTTCACAAATCGTATTTTCTTCGTAGAAGCGTTCCACTACACACCCGAAATCGGATCAACAATGGAAAAAGAATCAGACGGCGAACTATCATTCACAGATGTACTTATCACCAGAACTGACATAAGGAAACTTGACATTCAAGTATGTCGGAAGCCAGCCCACACAAATCTAATTCTCAACTATAGCAGAAATAACACAGGAACTCACAAAATAAACTGCATACAAACTTTATTCATGAGAGCGAAGACACACATCAACACACTTAAAGCACAAAAAAGTAAAGGAAAAAGATTTAATGACCATCATCCGAAATAATGGCTATCCACACAACTTCAGCAAAAAACATCACCTGGAATTGTCAACAGGAGCGATTTAAAGTGTAGGAACCAATAAACGGACCATCCTACCATACGTAAAAGACATATCGCGACTTACACCACGACTGCTGAGACCATTTGGAATAGTTGTATCACACAAACTAACAGAATCACTTCAATCAATCCTATGGGATTTGATTTGACGTTTGCGTCTCTGTGCTAATAATGTGGTATGGCAACATGAACTTATGTACATACGTACGAAGTTCTACGTTGCAACTGACTGATGTTGACCAAAGGACAAAAGGGCAAAGGAAGAAAAACCAAAATATCTTTTACAAAATCAACTGCTCAAACTGTGAAAACCACTACATAGTACAAAGTGGATGTCCTCTTCAATTTCGTTTACGTGAACATCAATTAACAGTCAAACGTCTTGACAATTTTTCCCTTATATCAGTACAGACATTCGATTGGAACAATGTTGAAATAATGGATAGGAGAAACACAAAGAAAGCTAAGAATATTTAGAAACTTGGCACTCAGGTCAATCAGCAATCAGCAAACACATCGACATTGACCCAATTTATGAACCAATCAGGAAAGTCATGGACGACATAAGATCAAGAAACAGATCATAGGGGGATACAATCAAAACAAAGGTGCAAACAACGACAGATTTAAGGTCAACTACAAGCAATCAATGTAGAGATTTACACAGTAGGCTACAGGTCAACCGTGGAGAAATTTGAATACTTTACTTCGATATGAAGTTTGTGCTGATGATGTTGTTCATAAGAACGATGAAAGCTCCACAACCAAAACATCCAGTTCAGAGAACGAAGCACCACTACAATAAGTTCCATTTTATTGTATTCTTATGCTGCAATATAAGATTATGCATAAGATTTTGAAAAGCCAAATAGGAGGTAGAAACTGTGGTAAAATCTAGCAGAGGTTTTTAATCAAATAGTGTTTCCATAATAATGAAGTCGTGAAAATTACATTGTGAAGTAGAAAACATTGTTTACATTTTTAATTGTCATTTTTGCAACTACATTCGGATCATAAAGTGACAATATTTAGTTTTTGCCAGTGTGGGGTTGTGAAAATAGTTGAGATTCTTTAAATTGACGAACCGATCTAAGTCAGGTAACCATCAGAAATACAACTGCATTAGATGACCATTTTGTACAGGTATACAGTCAAGCCGCTTGTTTCTGGTTTCATCTTACCTATGTCAGCGGAATAGGTATGGTTTTCTATGTTAGGTAATCTGAATTAATTAGCGTGTTTCATCGCTCAACTCAACAACGACTCCCTGTGTTCACTGTGCTGTTTCTACTATTGACCCGCCTGTTTTCGCCTCATTTTCCTGCTTCGCATTGTTAATGTCTGTTTGCATGAACACTTGCATGCAATAAACTCATCCAACTGAATCCGTTTTTGATTTTTCATCACCACCATCGTACAATTTGGGTTAGCAGCCTAAGTGTAATATACAGAAAGATTTGTTTTCAAATTTTTTTATTTGCATGTCCTATTTGTTCGTCAATCCGGATCCAAGTCATCTCGAGCCACTATAGTGTCAAAACATATTTCATATGAGCATCTGATTCAGGTGGTAAAGATCTCATCATTTCTGACCAGTTGTTTTACTAGTCCATCTATTCTTGTCATGTATTTTTTTTTGATCGAGTTGTTCAAACTCATTGAAAAAATAAAATTTGCAAATCTTCAAATTCCACTGTATTTCACATTAAATGTTTGCTGTTTTCAGGATTATTATTATTATTGTTGATTTGTTCTATATTTTGATGTTTCGAAAATAACGTTTCTTATCTTGAATCAATATCCCTGCCTATCGGGTTATTCTCTTCGTGTTCACTCCAATATTTTTTCTTTTTTCGGGCACAGTTTGGGAGGTTTGCGTTTTTACACATCTGAAATCATCAATCAATCATTGTTAGACCAACATTAAAAACCTGGAAGCACTGGACGGCCGTTTCGTCCTGGTATGGGACTCATCACCAGTGCGCATCCCCGACTCCTGCTCCTCGTAGGATTCGAGCCCGGGGCCTTTGGCATTGTAGTCGAACGCCTTACCATCGGACCACTGGGCCGGCATCCAACGGTGCCAAAGGTCCCGGGTTCGAATCCTGCGAGGAGCAGGAGTCGTGGTTGCGCACTGCTGATGAGTCCCATACCAGGACGAAACGGCCGTCCAGTGCTTCCAGGTTTCTAATGGTGGTCTAACAATGATTGATTGTTGATTTTTTCTTTTATTTCATACCCTCAAATCAAACGATTAAGTGAATAGTTTTAATTACTGAATTATATTCTCAAAGACTTCAACAAATATAAATTTCACCTAATACATAATGTTTATACGCAAGCCATAAAACTTAACTTCATCATAGTTTACATAAATAATATTACAAATTAAGTTTTTTAATATAGATGACATAAAACAAAATTGCTACACCTGCAAGTAAACACGTCAACTTGATATATTTGAACTATTACGTGTTTACCTAGTCGGAAAACGAGAGCGAGGATCGAGGATCCGGTGACACGACATACTACTCAAATCCAATTATCCCAGGCCCCCCCCCATAACGAGTAACAATAAGGAGACTTGATATGAAATAGAACTTGTATTCTACAAGCATCCAGAAAGTACGAGGTTCGAATCCAGAAGAGAATCAGGATCCTGGACTACGGATCCGGGACCGAGCCCTGGTACTGGTCGTGGTCATAAAATGTCACAGATAATGCGTATTTATACATATTGGTTGACTAGGAAACAGCATCGAATTCTGTGGCATTGAAAGTTAAGACGACCAATAGGAAGTAACATTTGACGTGACATTGATATTCAGGAAAACCAATCAGGGACAAAATTGAAGTATTTGACTTTGACAGTTAAAAGGGCCATAATTTTGACCAATAGGATTTGACCAATAATTCTCTTAGGATATTGCATGAATATCCTAACAAAAACGAAAATTAATAATTAACAAATGAATTATATCTATTTCATTCTAAGGAGTACCAAAGAGGAATAATAACCTTATACAACCTCTCTACTGAAGCACTACTGTCGAGTTAGAGCTTATGGTGAACTATCATCCGAATTGATTACTTCATGCAGTGTTCGTCAGGGCTGTCCACTTTCTCCATCCCTAATTGACCTCGTCATTGACGGGCTTTTAGATACGACACTTGCATCATCTGACTTTTCAAGTGTTGAACGTTTACCGCTAAATTTATTTGTTGACTTAGAATATGTTGATGACATAACACTACTTGGTGAAGACCCTGACAAGATGCAGTCTTTTGACTAACCTAAGCAACAATGCAAGCATGTCCGGTATGCTGTTTTAATCCTCGAAAAGCAAAATGTTGCTTCAAGATAGGCTTGCAACCGCACCTGAACTCGTAATACGGAGTGAAGTAGTTGAGCGTGTCTACCGCTTTTCTTATCTCGCCATTTCTACGTTGTAGCTGACTACTTGATATTAAGCCTTTGAGATGTTTTGTTGACTTTCTATTATCCTTCATGAACCAATTGTTTGCTCAACAATCATCATGTCACATTTTATATATTATTAAGCCAACATCACTTGTAATCATCATTTCTTTTATTATAAACAACGTTTATTCATTTATTGTTATTCTGTTTTATTCATGTTCATTTAGTTGGATCATGGTTTCTCTCACCTGTTCTAAGTGGTTTGGCATCTACCGGAGTATTTTTCCTAATGCGTGTTCTGGTGCTCAGTAAAGTAAGTTTTTAACTATTTAACTCCATTGTATCTGATCTCATAAGCTCTTATCATTAAGAAATTGGTTAAGATACTTTTGAAATAAGTTTTCGAATTTTGATGCCCATTAATATACACTTACAGGTATTTTCCAAAAGATTGAAACTAGTTTTGTTATTCATGCTAATAAATATTTGCTTTTTATTGCTAATTACACAAATGTGGTCATTCTCTATTCGGATGCAATTCTTCCCCTCGAAATGCAAAATCTTGCTTCAGGATTGACTTGCGTCTGAACTAAAACTGGTGATCTTGAGTGAATCAGTTGATTGTGTCGATCTTTACTCTTATTTAGGGAGTCTCATCAGTTCTGATGACCTAGTCTGTGATGAAATCTAAGCACGGATACAGAAGGCTCGATTGGCTTTTGCCGACTTGCGTCATTCATGGTGTAGACGAGATATCTGTGTAAGATCCATTTTTTGAAGGCCTTGTTTGTGAAAATCCCTCCATGTATACATTTGTAATATGTCCTTATTGGTTCCTTCGGTTGTACATCTTGGTAGTCTGTTCGATTCCATTTCAGATGATTATATTTGTATTTTATTATAGTTTCTATTTCTTCTGCATTTACTGAGTTTCTTTCTGAACTGGATTTATGTTGTTTAAGCTGATACTTTGTCATGACTCAGCCCTATTGATTTGTTCCTCTTTTGATTGTGTCGCTCGCCTTAACTGGAGTTGTTCATTTTGATTATGAATTGAAACACCCTTCCAGAATAAGAAACTCTCTGTATTAGAAAGCGACCAAATATTATCTTTTGAAGGAATCTGATCTATCCAGAAAGGGTAGATTAACATTTATTTGTTCCTGTTGATCTGATTAATTGAACAATTATTGGAGGAATTGAGAAGAATGAGGCAGGCGCTAAAGATCGTATTATGCAAATTTACACTCTTGGTCAATTGAAAACGACGACATTACATTGAACACTCTATTTGCACACCATCTTTGAGTCGTGACTTCCAACGCTCCATCCTTCTTCCATTCCTGCTGTTGCTTACTTTACTTCCTGTTGCTACTCTATTTATTTCTTGCTTTTGCTCCATTTGCTTTCCGTTTTCTTCTTGTGACCGTGAGACTTCTTCTTTTACGTCCCTTCTTATACTACTTATATCGTTCGCATAAGTAGGTAATGATGTACATTTATATTTATGATGAATATTAGAACCGTCATTTACCCGAATCACTTATTTTGGTTTCAACTGGGCAAGGCACGTATCTAAACTACCTAGACAGTTATTCCTCAGTCCAAACCTCAGTTTGAATCGTGCAGTCCGTCTACCAACCAAAGGACGAATTTATTGCGCATCGATTCTCTTTGTCCTCCTTTACGACTGTGAAACGTGATCAGTTTGAATAGAGATGATTCATGGAATGGAATTCACCACTCTACATCAACTTCATCGACTACGGGAAAGCATTTGATAGTTTTGACAGGACATTACTACGGAGGCTTCTTCGACACTATAGCGTGCGTAAAACGATGGTCAACATCTTACAGAATTATTAGTATGGATTAAACTACAAAATCGTGCATGGAGGACGGCTGAAAAACTTGTTCGAGGTGAAGACCAGTGTCAGGCAAGGTTGCTTACACTTACCCCTTCGCTTCCTCCTGGTGATCGATTGGATTATGAAGACGTCAACATTTGGAGGGAAACACGGGATACAGTGGACAACTAGGACGCAGCTGGAAGATCGAGAATTCTCAGATGATCTGGTTCTTCTACAGCACACGCGGAAACAAATGTATGAGAAGACGATCACTAGCAGCAGCCTCAGCAGCAGTAGGTCTCAACATACATAAAGTGAAAAGCAAGATTCTCCGACACCACACAACATGCACCAACCAAATCACTATTGATGGAGATGCCATAGAGGTTGTACAAATGTTTACAATTTTTTGGCAGCCTCACTGATGAGCAACGTTGGTCTAATGCCGATGTGAACAAACGGAGCAATGTAAGGGTAGCATTCATATAACGGACAAACATCTGCAACGCAAAACAGCTATTAACCAACACTAAAGTCAGAACTTTCAATGCAAATGTCATTACAGTTCTACTTTATGGATCGAAACTTGGAGAACTACGAAAGACATCATCCAAAAGATACAAGCGTTTGTTAACAGTTGTCTATGCAAGATACTGAGGATCCGTAGGCCAAACATTATCAGCAGCAACCGAGTGGAACAAAACATACCAGATTCCAGTGGAGGAAGGAGTCAAGAAGCAATGGAAGTGAATTGGACATTCATTGAGGAATGCATCCAAATGCCTCATACAACAAGCCCTCACTTGGAATCTTCAAGGAAAAGAGTAAAGCCAAAAAGCACGTTACGCGGAGAAATGGAGACAGGAATGAGAAGAATGAGCAACAATTGGATAGAACCAATAAGGATATGCCAGAGTAGGTTGGAGAATGCTAGTCGGCAGCCTATGCTCTCTTGAGGGTATCAAGCAAAAGTTAGTCAGTAGCTAAACAGTATTCGATCATAGGTGTCTTCGAAGCATTGCTCGTATATCCTGGGACAGCCGAGTAGGCAATTATGTTGTTAGGGATTGAGTACTATGTAAGGATGGCAAATCAGTTGATGACTTAATGAATCTTCATCAGTTCAGGCGGTTTTGATGTGTAATGAATACCCAACCATCGACTGCGTCAGTGTGCACTGTATTGAAGTGAAGGATTAGGCTGGAACAAAGCTAGGGACGGCCAAACCAAAACATAGAACGAATCCATGAAGTCACCGACAGTAGTCCTTTGGGACCTCTCTTAGCTGATGTTTATATGGTATATGTTGAAAATTTGTGGAATGGGCCCATCAATAAGCTTACTCTGTATAGGAGATATATAGATATTTTAGTTATTTTTGATAAAGAACTCAATGTCTCTCGGTTAGTCAATGACTTCAATAGTCTTCAGAACAACATTGTCCTAACCCACGAAACAGAAAATAATAACCAACAGCCCTTTTTAGACATACTGTAGTGAAGGAGAGCACATGCGAGGGCAACCGAATTGTATTAAGCGAAAATTACAGTTACTCAGTAAAATAGGAAAACCATATCGTAAACGGTTAATTTGCAAATCTTCAATCCATCATCAATCCATTGTCTGACATTTCACTAAACATGCGTTTCATACAAATTCCATTGTGTTCCCACTCTTCCTTTCTTGATCTTCCCCCATCTTCTGCTGCCAGACATTACGTTTTCACTCGCGTCATATACTACTTATAAGTAGCGCGCACCACAATACTGTTGAGTTGAAGGGAGAATGGAACTATAAAGCGTTCTGTTTATAGAAAACCAACCCGGACTAGGCAGTTCTTAAATTTCAGCAGTTTTTATCCACTACAACACAAGCGAGGTTTGGTGAAATGCCTCTTCAATAGTTCACAAAGTATTTGCACCACAGATACATTTGAAGACGATGCGAAATTCCTAACTGAAGCATTAATTTCAAACGGCTATCCGCTAAAGTTCATCAATTGGTGTAGAAATCAGTTAAGACAAAGGCCTGTTTTTCATTCTGCTGAGAAGAAAAAGCTTTATATCACTTAACCAGTTAGAGGTTAATCAAATGGTTTAATCTTGAGACAGCAGCTAAAAGCAGCCATAGATAAAACATACTACGCTGCTAAATTGATTGTAATAGAAAAGACTAGACCCATGATTCCACATAGACCTAAATATTGCTCCAATTATTACACCACATCCCGCTGCATTTATCAATTTACATGCTTGTGTGGATACACATACATAGGGAGAAGAAATCGGACTTTGAAATCAAGGGTTATAGAACATGTACCTAAGTGGCTTCAAACCCAGTTAACGTCAGATGAGCCGATAAACGTGGAAAATAGAAAATCATGTTCATCGATCGCAAAACACAATTGAGACAGGGCATAAGATTGACATCCAGACAACCAACCTTCAGACACATAGTATAGAAATGTTGAAGGACGAATTTTGAGGTTTATGGAGGCTTTAGCTGTTCGTAAACTGAAATCCCCCTTATGTGTACAGAAACAATTTGTTATAACCTTGAATTTACCTTGGTAATCTTTAGGCATAGGGCAAAGTGACAATTTCCTACTCTTTCTTATTCTCTTCATATTACGCTAATTTTCTCTCTCCTTTATTTAAATTATCACCTTTTGTCTATTTGGACATTTATTTAACTGACCTTTTATTAATCTTCATTTAAGTGCCTTGACAAGTAAGTATATATGACCAGATTGTTCGAAGTGTATCGCGCAAACACATCACTTTGTTCAGATCAATTACGTCTTCTCACTGTTCTGTCAAAATTTATAAAAGGGACTAACTGTTTTAAATTTGAATTCGGTTATGTTTTAATGTTATACACCTTGACATCAGGATACACAAAATCTATCTACTTTAATAGTAGATCTGCTAATATTTTCGATATGCACATACGAAACTTAGCAAAAAATTCTTATATTCGAAGCGTCTAAAGAAATTATTAGTGCAAAATCGTAGGTATATATCGTTGTTGGTATCTGACTCTTCGACCGTATCTTGTCGTTAATGAACTCTCTTAGTTTTTCTTCGTTATTTTTGCTGATGGCTGGAGCTTGTGCTTTAGTGGTTCGATAGTTTTCGAAGGATTTGTGCCTATTAGCTGACCGTCACTTTCGATTAAATCTGGTTTGACTCAGTCAATGCTGATTACATCCATTTTTCCAGCTTTATCCACCTTAATAGTTTTATCATTTCTTCTAATCACTTTAAATGGACCATCTTTTGTTGCTTGTAAGAGACATTACATATTACCTCTTCTGCAAAATACATGGGTACTGTCGCTCAGTTGCTTCGGAATGTATATCCGATGTTGATTTTTCCTCAGAAGCGTTATTCTTGGATCACTCATGTGTTCTCTTAGACGTTGAATTTAGTTGGTTATGTCAGTAGGAAAAAATTTACCTGAGGTGAGAAACGCTTCTCGTAACCTTAAAATAGTTCAATAAAACAACTCTACCGGCCAACATCGTATATCTTATTTTATTGTCGATCTTAAATTCAGCATAACTAATGAAAGTTTGTTGACCCAATCCTTGTTGTTGAGGCTTTAAGTTTCTAGCGTAATCCCTCTACCATAACCATTCACCATTGGATATTAGGATGTTGTGCGTCTGCGTTTGATTCCGACGAGTTCTTTGTACTGTTGCATGAGGTGACTTTCTAATTGAGCCCCTCTTTCAGTTGTACTATTTGCAGGCACTCCATAATATGAGATCCAATGCACTACTAGGGTTTTGGCTATTGTCTCTGCTGAAATATCTTTTATGGGGACAGCTAAAGGCCATCGTGTTAATATGTCGATACCGGTAAAGGAATAACTGAAGCTATTTGAAATGCACAGTGGTCCCAAAATATCGATATGTTTATGCTCAAATCTACTGTCAGGGTAACGGAGGGGACCTACCGCGGAACCTGTGTGACGATGAACTTTATTTTTTTCGCATTTAATGCATATTTGTGTCCAGTTACGAACATACTGGTTAATGCTTGGCCGTACTCAACGACTACATGAACTGACCTGATGTGGTTTGGGCGTTCCTAGCTTTATGTCAACCCCAATTTTTACACCAGCAAGCATCACTCGTCAAGATGGGCGCTGGTTTTGCATACGTATCATATATACTAACCACCTCGGTTGATGAATGCTCATAACCATGTTAGCCGATTTGCCATATTTGCTGAGTACATTTATGCTTAACCCGAACATCACTCAGTTATTCCGTGGCCGTTAAACAATGCTCTAAAGGCATTTAAGGTCAAAATCCTGCATTAAGAGGAATATTTTATAATAATGCAGTATCGATTTCTCATAATAGAATAGTTTGAAAAGTAGAAAAGTAAATCATTATGTTTACACGTTTAATCAAGATTAATAATCCATAATCGTTATTTTTTTTCAGAATGTAAAGTCGATTGTTGGCCTCTGTTAACACGAGTGATTCACATTCATACTACTGTTTACTGATTTAAATAAAAATACTTTTGCTGTCTACCTTGTATCCCATCCATATCAGGCACAATACTCAAGTGAAACAATACTGGTGATTAATTATCTTGATAAAGATTCTTTGGGAACAGTTCATAAAGTTTTGTGAGTAGTTGTCTCTCTGATTTGACTAAGTAACATACATGTAAACTGATAAAAGATGTTCGGCTTTATAAATCATTGGTATTTATGATGCTGAACTAATTTTAATATAAAGGTGAATTAATTGTCAGGCAAATGCTATTCTTATATAACTTTTAATGCTCGTACATGCCCTTAATCAATTGCCGAGATATGATCCACTAGTTCAGCGTACGCTCTATGCCTATCCTGACCTTCACTTAACCAATAACACGACCCTATCAACAACGAGTGAGCGTGAGCAATGATAACGAAGACCTTTATTATTATTGGTCAAAGACAGAACTTACCACATACTCAAAACCAATCAGAAGTCGAATATTTCAACCCGAACAACCAGTCTCTATAAAATAAATGTTCATAGTCTATGCACTGATTTCCAGGCCACCACACACCACAGATAAAAAACCATAGAATGTAAATAACGAAATCAAAAGTGATGCAAAGCTGCGTATTTAGTCAGCTATTAATTAACAATAATTTAGGACTGGTAAAACATCTATCGACTGTTAATGTTTTAAATGCAAGTTTATCAATAGAAAAAAATACCATAAACCAGTTAAAATCACATAATGAAGATGGAGCTGATTATTCACTACATTGTAGTTCCAAATCACCGAATATTGGCTCGTATATAAGATTGTTGTGATTTCATCATCCGTCCAACACTATTCGATTTATTAAAGGCTTCTTCTCAGGTTGTTTCAAATAATTGAAGATAACTTTTCTAAACAGATCTCTCGATTATTATGCATTCCGAGTCATACTTCATAAATGAGAAAAAGCGTTTACGATCTTCATTTTAGAGTTGTAAAGATTGTTGAGTTTCATTAATATTGACCGATCATTCTTAGATCACTATCAGAAATCTGACTGCATTGGACGGCCGTTTCATCGTAGTGTGGGACTGGTCAGCAGCGCCCATGCATGATCCCTGCGAGCTGGGATAGAACGCAGTACCTTCGGTCTCGCACGCGAATGCTTAAATTCTAGACCACTGAGCAGGCATCCAACGGTGTTAATGTCTAACTTTATTTATTCATACCAAAAAAGTTACTACTGATTTTAAATAAAATCATTTTCGATGACCGCAAGTAATCATCTCAATTATAAATATATGTTTCTATTTTCATCCATTCTGAATGCTTCAATAAATAAAGAAATCTTAATTTTAATTAATTGTTTTATCAACTGAAAAGTGTATTCATTCTCAATGGCAATCAATTTATTATTTCACTATTCTCGTAATTATTCTAAATGGACATTTTGTTTGTAATTTGTTTATTGAATTATAATAAACTTACTATTGTAAGAGAATGCTATGAAACTATATACGTATGGTGATATGCTTGAAACTATTACGAGTTCACCTTACTCGGTAAACGGAGCGCAGATAAATGAAGCAGTGACATGTTAGGCTATCCTAATCCGTTCGTCCCCGGCCAGACTAAGATGTAGAAAGTGTATTCTACAAGTACCTAGAAAATATGAGGTTGACAAGCACACAAAGCGAGCATATTTATACATGATAGAAAAGTCCGCGGGAGAGCCATGGAAATAGCCTACTAAAGTAATACATCAACCAGTGACAGTCGAGGATTTTCCAAGTGGGAAATGTTATCTCAGGGTCAACTAAGCAGCTTATGCGCGAAAAAATAAATTCAAAATTAGGACCTTTTCCAATTGAGCTCTGGGAATCGATCTTTCCCAACAATATACATCTGTTCTGTTATCTCTAAAATTAAGTATTTATGAATATTGAAGATTATCTACTTATTGATTTTTTTAACAGGAAGATTCTCTGGAACCTGCACTTCGACTGATTCCAGGCTTTTTCGGTACAGTAGTACTGGTCAATAGTTTTTCAATATTTTATGAAGGACCTCCAAGTATGTTAGTTGTAAATTGTCAGTGATTTTGGCAGATTTCATTATAGAACTTGTTTGATGATAGCTTTCTGTATATTTGATTTAAAATTAACATTTTCATTTCAATTGTAGATTGGTTTAAAGTGTGTATTTAAGTATTGATGTCTATGCATACAATTCGATTGTGGTGTTGACGCATAAGATGTATATATTCAGAATAATGTACAAATCTGAAATTTCATTAATAAATATATTTCTCAACTATTTGATAATGTTGACTGTAATACACGCAAAATGTTTATTAGCAAATCAATCAGTGTAGAATGTTCTGGTTAGCCTAATTTTTATTGTTATTATGATTACCATAATTGTGATGTTTGAAATGGTTGTTTGTTTTAGTTCAGTTAGGAGTATTGCATTGTGTAGCTGTGAAACTGATGAGAATGAGTTTTTATGTAAATATCATATCGTCCACAGAAGTGAGTATGTATCTGAACTCAGTAGCTAAGTGGATAACAGGTCCAGCTTTTGATGCAAACGGTAGTGGGTTCGAGTCATGAGATCCAGGTACATCCAGCATTCTCAACTCCACTGTTAGTTAAGACTGATTTCTTCTATGTGTTGTTCATCGAGGATATTGTTCGTGTGACAAACCATCAATCAATAAAATTCATTTGAATAATGAAAAGTTATCATTGATTAAAATACGAGTTCGATTTTATCAGTCATCAAGCCAAAAATGTGGGTTCGCTATCTAGCCGACACAATCGTCAATATTAAAAGGAAAGAGTTGGAGAACATCTACAATCGGATCAACAACGTCTTCGATGGCATAAAATTCGCAATGGAAAAGGAATCAAACGACGAACTATCATTACAGAATATACTAATCACCAGAACCAACATAAGGAAACTGGACACTCAAGCATTTCGGAAGCAAACTCAAACAGACGTAATTCTCAACTACAGTGGCAGTAACCCAATAGCTCATAAAATCAACTGCGTACAAACTTTATTCATGAGAGCGAAGACGCAGCAGCACATTTGAAGCACGAACAAACGAAGAAAAATTTTTAAAAACCATTCTCCGGATGATCGGCTATCCACACATTTTCATCAACAATCATTACCTGGAATCGTCAACAGGAGCGAGTTCAAGTGCAGGAATCGATAAACGGACCATTCTACCATACGCAAAAGACTTATCAGAACTTGCAGAACAACTACTGAGACCATTTGGAATAGGTGTAACATACAAAACAACAGAATCACTTCGATCGATCCTATGTTGACCAAAGGACAGAAGAGCAAAGGAAGAAAAACCAAAATATCATTTACAAAATCAACTGCTCAGACTGTGAAAACCATTACGTAGGACAAAGTGGACGTCCTCTTCAGCTTCGTTTACGCGAACATCAATTAGCAGTCAAACACCATGACCTCTCTTCATTTATGTCAATACATACGAACAACAATGGACCTACATTAGATAGGAACAATGTAGAAATACTGAATAGGTGAAGCACAAATATAGCTAGAGAATATTTAGAAGCTTGGAACTCAGGTCAGTCAGCAATCAATAAACACCTCGACATTTACCCAGTTTATGAACCAATCAGAAAAATCATGGGCGACATAGGATGAAGAAACAGATCAAAGTGGGATACAATCAAAATGGAGATGCAAACAACTACAGATTTAAGGCCAATAGCAAACGTTCAAGATCGAGGTTGACAGAATAAGTTACAGGAAAAACGTGGAGAATTTAGAATACTTTACTTCGATCTGAAGTTTGTGCTGATTATGTTGTTCAGAGGAACAATGAAAAGTCCACAACCAAAACATCCAGCTCAGAGAACAAAACATCACCACAATCATCCACCTGAGCTACAAATTTTTTCCATCCCAAGAATTTGAAATCACATTGTGAAGTTGTGATTAATACTGGTTTTTAAATTATAAAACTGTTGATGATTTCTCATGTTGTGAACAGTTATTTTCGCATTTATGAAGTCTCGATTAAAATTAATATGCACATAACTTACCAACATACATACGCCTGTTACCCTCAGAGTTTCATAGGCTGCTGACTAGCATTCTCCAACCTACTCTGGCATATCCTTACTGGTTCTATCCAATTGTTGCTCATTCTTCTCATTCCTGTCTCCGTTTCTTCGCGTAACGTGTCTTTTGGCCTTACTCTTTTCCTTGAAGATTCCAAGTGAGGGCTTTTTTTATGAAGCATTTGGATGCATTCATCATTGAATGTCCTATTAACTTCCAGTGTTTCTTGACTCCTTCCTCCACTGGAATCTGGTTTGCTCTGTCCCACCCGATTGTTGCTGATAATGTCTGGCCTACGGATCCTCAGTATCTTGCATAGACTACTGTTAACAAGCATTTGTATCATCTGAGTGATGGCTTTCGTAATTCTATAGCCACATAAACATTGTATAAATATATTCATTTTAATATTTCAATTAACTTTATTTCATATCAATATTCTATATTTTTCATAGTGATTAATGATATATTTCCTATTTAAATTACTTTAATAACTATATCTCCTTATCTACAATAATTTAATTGTTCCTGTGACAATAATATTGATATTCCAAATAATTATCCATCATTATGTATGTTATGTAATTAATTACTTTATAATTTGTGTTGTATATATTTCAAACTCTAATCTACTGCCATTTACGTAAATATTTAAATTACCAGTTAATTCTATCTGAAACATACATTTTCATACTGTATATGTTTTGTTGTTCTTTTCAGTGCTGAAATTCGATAAAATACCTCTTTATGGAGTATTTATACTTAGTTGTGGCTTAGGTATTATCACTGTTCTACTTGTAAAGTTTATATGGGTACCTATTGTTCGTCGACACATTTTAAGTAAGTCGTTTACCTGATAATCTTATTCATTCTGTTTTGACTACAAGATTTAGCCTACTGCGTAAATTGATAGATTTGAAGTGTGTATTTGTTTCTGTATGTCAGTCAATCACTGCAATCAATGTGATTTAGTTTTGGAGAAATTGGTGATCTGTACTACTGAAGAGTCAAGGTGTTTAGGAAACGTCTCTCTCATGAACTCTGCATATTTGGTATCGGTCTCAACAAAATAGTATGATGAGAAACATTTTCTTGAAAGGTTTTTCACCACTGTTTAACGTCCGTTGCTGCTTTAAATTTGACGTCAGGGCTCACTAATTTTTGTAACTGCGTTGAATTCGAAGTTGGGCTCACCATTTAATTGCCGTATGAGCTGACTCCCTTATTTAAGAACGTTCAAGTATATCATGAAATACATCTCCCCTTCAGTTTCCGTATATCGTCCTTTGGCGAATGCCGTTTGTGCGATGCCGGTAATTAGAAGCCAAATACGGATTCGGTTGGATTAGTTTATTTCGGGCAAGCTTTAGGGTATTCATTTCTCCAGACAGTCGTCAGAATGAAAAGCCTGTAAGCAGTGCAAAGCGATCTAGAGATGAGCGAGCTAAGTCAATGGAATTGGACATGGCCTAACATTCATACTCAGACAGAATAAGCGATGTAAGCGGCATACCCGTTCAAATAGAAACAACCAAGCTCAAAGCGAATAGCTGACAAGGTCGAAAGACAATAGGATAGTAACTCAGGTAGCCTTGGACAGGCCCTGTGGAATCGACATGAAAATAATGCACTACAAAGCCCGTTGGTAGAAAAATGTGCATTCATTTGTAAAATTGACAGTTTTCGAAAATAACAAAAAGATATACGGTTAAGTAGCGAAAAAAAATGTATCCGATTTCGGATAGAGTAAAATGATACATGAGGGGTGATTAGTGGAGAAAAAAGTATCATGCAACAAAATTTTGTAGACAAGTAACATATGATTATCAACAAATTAATAAGCACATTGAAAAAAAAGAGATTTCATGGTGTGAAAGTCTGCACAATAAATTAACACACTGGCATGAAAATAACGTGTAACTTATTGTTCATTGTTTATGAGTATAACAACAGAATAAATTGAGAAGATAAGCTGAAACAATGAACATTGATATGGCGCAAAAAATATTCGAATAAAGACTAGTTTAGTATGAACATGTTTTAATAAGCCGCAGTTGAGTTAGGGTGTGGATTAGTGATTAATGATTTTTTATTGGCATGCCATAGATTATCGTATGCAAGGACAAGGACAATGGAGCCGTAGCATGATAACTGCATCGAATAATACTCAGCGTTATACTGCAACTGATAATCACTATAGAATGCGAAGTCTGTGTACGTAATTGCTAGTATTATGTCCAGATGCATCGAGTTATCGTTGAATTGTATTGGTGGAATGGCCGGAGGAACAGAATAATGGTTGCGGATACGAAATACGCTGAGTCGTATTCCGTCTTCGTTGTGATACTTAGCGTGGTTTAAGTCAGTGTTTGTTGAGAAACCATATTAAGGCATGAAGAAAATGCTAATAAATACGACTGTGTATGCCGAACGAATAAAACTCACCGTAATACGACAAACATGAGTGTTTCTTCGAGAGACTAGTTCTCTAAACTGATTTACAGTGTAACAAGAATCGGTATTCATTGCAGTAATCGCGCGATTTCCGAAAGTAATGAATGTAGTGTGCAATTACTTATGCTTGAATAAGATAAAATTTGATAAAAAGGTGGACGTTTTTGGAACCATGAACCGCTCAATGTTAGACCACCACTAGAAACCTGGAAGCACTGGACGGCCATTCCGTCCTGGTATGGGACTCCTCAGCAGTGCGCATCCACCACTCCTGCATCCCGCAGGATTCGAACCCAGGGCCTTCGGTATTGTGCGTGAACGCCCTAACCGATAGACCACTGAGCCGGTATCCAACGGTGTTAATGTCCAACTTGATCAAATTCACGGAGTTGCGCAACCTTATACACAGTCTTCGGTAGTTACTGTCTACAACCGAACAGGTGGAACTTCACTGGTCACATCTTCCCACTAGAACTCGGAGAAGATTCCTCACGAAGCTAGTCACTAGTGAGCACAGGTAATTTGCATTATGGGGTTGTGAAAATTGTTAAGTTGCACATTTTTGAAACCATGAACCGATGTTTCATCCTGGTATGGGACTCCGTGAATTTGATCAAGGCTGAGAGTAAGCAACCTTGTCTAACAACGGTCTACACTCGTAATGAATCTGTGAGCTGCTCTTCATATACGTTTTGTCAGTGTATACTGTGATAAGAATTCCGTATGATGTTGACTATCTTCTCAGGTGTACCGTGGTGTCAAAGAATTTTCTATAATGTATTCCTATGCATAATGTCAGTTGCCTTCTCGCAGTCAATGAAGTTAATATAACTCCACCATGATCCAATGTATCTCATGAGTATTAGTTGGTACACAGTCGTCAATCTTTAAAGGAATCCAGCCTGCTGATCTGGCAGATGAGTGTCTACTGAATCTTTCATTCAGTTCAACAATACTCTGGTCAAGACTTTGTTTGGTATGAGGAGTAGAGTGATTTCTCTGTAGTTCTCACACTTGCTGAGATCGCCTTTCTTTGGTATGTTGGTCAGGATTCCTTCTTCGAAATCTGCTGGTACTTGTTAGTCTTCCCACATTTTGTGGAAGGGTTTGCGTAGTATCTTTGCAGCTACTGCTGAGTCTGTTTTCAATGAGTCAGTTAGTATGTTGTTTTCTCCTTCTGCTTTGCCACTTTTGATTTGTCTGACGGCCATGTTAGTGATGATTTGAAGTTATGTCGGCTTCTCTCGTAGTTCTTGCATCCTCCATGCTGTCATTGCGTTTTGCTCTTCTTTGGACAGCATCAGTGTGACTGCTTGAGTGTTTAGCATTTTCTCCTTCGTCACCGAAGTAGAACAGCATCCTTCCTGAAGCTAATTTCTTTTGTCCAGTGTGTGTCTGATTAGTTTCACACATTCCCAGTTCCTCCAGTTTGTATGTCGTCATTTCCGCAGCAACTTAAATGGTCCTCTCGATCTCCCATATCGTGCTCACGTTCCGTCCACCCATAATAACAGTTGGATAAAATCAGATTATTGATTAAAACTGTATTCGTAGTATGTTTAAATTTCTTATTTACTATTAAGAGGTTAATGTACATTTCTGTAAATAAACCCTGTCAATGTTTAGTTGATGGTGACGTTTCCCATCTAATATGAATCATATGCTTTTAGGAAGAGCTTTCCTGTTATGATGTTTAGTTTCTAATGCCAATATTGTTTACATATCACTGAACTGATTAACCAAATATATTAACATAAGGCATTACATAGAGAAATTCTAAGCCATGCTTTCCTCGTTAAATCAGAGTTTGTGTATTTTAATATTTACCTAGTATAGTAGACTTTGATGAAGTTGTTTTACAATTGTATACGGTATGGTTAATTTGACACACTATCACAAGTGTACGATGTGTATCTGCACTGAGTATATGAAAAGGTGACAATAACATTTCTACTGTCAGTGATTATCTGTATTCTTTTCCCTAAAAAAAAAACACTTGTCATGCTTCTTGTAAATTCTGCTGCTGAAGTTACATAAATTTCAAAATATGTTGATACTGTGTACAAAGTATTAAATCTACAGGAAACCTATCAAATCAATATTAAAATAACGTAAAACATTGTAGTTTAATGATTGATTATCTTTTGTAAATGAAAATTGTTTTATTTTGATCCATGATCAATTTCTATTTTATATTGTGGATTGTCTTATTAGCCTATAGTAAGTTGCAGATCAATCAAATACACAGATGTGTCTGGTTTTATCAATTGACGTGACATACACTGTAAACCACAAGAGTATTTACCTACAATGTTTCCGTTTGTACATTTACTTTTCTACTCCTACTAGTAATAATGTTGCTACTTTGAATTCTCTGCAATTGGTCTTGCTGTAGTAATGTGGTGTGAAAACGTGAACCAATCTACATATGCGTCTGCTTAAACATTAGAAAGACTGATTGACCTGATATTAAGGACGTGATCGTATTATATTTTGTTGAAGTTTCAACACGGTAGAACAACAGTAGTTTAGAGTCATAATTATCAGTTGCCCGCTTAAACCTGTTTACTTTTCGAAGCCATGATGATACTTGATACTGTTTACAAATTACATGTTTCAATCTGATGGTGTATTTCTAGTCATTCCATAGAATCAACCATTCTGAACTCAATTTCTATAGAATTCACCAACATTGTATATCTGATTGATATTTTGCTTCAAAATTGCAAACTCTAATGAATTCTTTCAATGTCAATAGCAATTTCTTTTTTATCGAAGGATACAGTTAAACACAAAACGCATTAAAATCATTCAATCTAGTGATAGAATGTATGCATTTTTTTTTTCTTAGGTGTAAACGGTTTAAAAGTCAACTTAAGGTCAGATTTTCACTTACAGAATTGTTCTTTGTTAATTAATCACTGAAAAACCAAAGATAAACTTCACTCTTTCATATTATCATTCATTGTAAATACACACTGCCCATGACCATGAATTGTATTTTTCAGGGGTGGATTTTGATCGATATAGTTAAGTGTAGCGTATCGTTAACCTGTAAGTGATGATTATCAATTCAAATCACTGTGTCAGCAATATTTTTTAAACAGTATAAAATATCAGAGTATTGAATGCAGGTAAAATATATTTCTAAGCATAAAAAAAGCAAATATACAAAGGTATGAATATACTAATTTTGCATTGCATGGATATCTATTCTGTAAACGGATAACCTATGGTCTACACCAATACAATTTCACAGGTTGATCGTGTAGACTTTTTAACGACTCATAAACTTGGCATAGACGAAATAATTTTTGAAAGGCATGATTTAAATGTAATTTATGAACTCAAAGGACATTGAATGAATTTCGGCGTATTCTCACAATAATGCCATTCACGTCATACTCTATAAATATGTCTAAAAGATGATGATAGTAATGTTGTGTTACAATGATACGAAAAATCAATAGTATTCAATTTCATTGGAAAAAATTTCTGTATATTGTCATTCATAAACAGAGGATACATCTAGTTGTGACGGTGACTACGACCGAAACCTTATCATTATCAGTTTTTATCAGTCATAGAATTCTGATACTAAACTATTGTTATCTGATTTCGAATATCAGATGTCAAATTATTTTTATAAAATAAATTGTTACTGTCTCAAAGCTGTCAAATAAAAACGGATTGCGGTACTTAAACTGTCATACTAGATGTTAAAAATCAACAGTCATTAGTCGCATTCAAACAATACTTACTACAAATATGATCATTAAAACGAAATTTTATCATGAATCGACTTAAAATAGTAAATCCAAAATTACTGAAACACACTGTGTTTATGGTAACAATTTATAGATGAATGAGATATTTTATATTCCTATTTTAAGCATTGAGAGTGATGATTGTAAATTGGATTTTTTTTCATGATTTCAACTTCAATGTTCGTTTGTGTTAATTTCATTCCTCAGTGGATTAAAATTCACGGTAA
Organism: Schistosoma turkestanicum; assembly: GCA_944470395.2. Lineage (NCBI taxonomy): Eukaryota > Metazoa > Platyhelminthes > Trematoda > Strigeidida > Schistosomatidae > Schistosoma > Schistosoma turkestanicum. The sequence goes on from OX103971.1 coordinate 65,946,971, forward strand.
AAGAAGACTATTTCCTAATTGTAAATAAATTTCATACATGATCAATGAAGTTAAATATTTCTGCTGTATTTAATTACTTACTTACTTACTGACGCCTGTTACACCTAATGGAGCCCAACCTGTTGACCAACATTCTCCAAACTATTCTGTGCTACGCGTCTCTTTCCATTCCCGTCCAATTTTTGTTGATTCTTTTCATGTCTGTCTCCAGTTCTCAGCGTACTGTGTTTTTAGATCTTCTTCTTTTCATTTGGCGTTGAGTGCTCATAGTCAGGGCTTGTCTCTCGAGACACTTGGGTGCTTTCGCCAATGTGTGTCCTATCCACCCTCACCTGTATCCAGTGAATGATGGCTTTCGTGGTTCTCCAAGTTTCCGCCTCATACAGTAGAACTGTTTTTGAAAGTTGTGACATTGGTGTTGGTTGATAGTTTTTATGAGTTCCAGATGTTCTTCAATTATTGAAAAGCTGCGCTTACTTTGCTAATCGATGTCTTTAGATAGGTACTATATTCACCATGTTTGTTTACGTTGTCGCCCAAACATGTATTAGTCTCGGTGTCTTCCAATGCATCTCCGTCAAATGTGATTTGATTGGTGCATGGTGTGTTGTATCAGATGTTGCTTTTTCCCTTGTGTACGTTGATATCTGATGTTGCAGATGTTGCTGCCACAGTGTCCGTCTTCAAGCGCATTTGATGCTGCTTTCGAGATAGGGATACTTCCCCTCAGATGTTGACATCTTCATCATCCAGTCGCCCACTAGGAGAGTGATTGTCAATATGAAACCTTACTTGACGGTGGTCTTCTTCTCTATGTAGTGAAAATTAAATGTAAAATTTATATCTGAAATCTATTACATTAAAATTAATAATTAAGTTTAACAAGTACTTTTGATGATGTAACTGATTGTTTACTTATCAGTAATAAGAATTTAATGAAGAAAATATTTTTGTTTTCTACACAATGTTTTAATAGCACAACATCAATACGATGAAACTATGTATGGTTAATTGGTTTCAATGAAAATCTTATCACTTGAATTACTTATATCAATGCATAGAGTGAATCGATCTCTATTAGTTAGTTAGTTATCATTTATATCATAGAATATGTAATTCAGTGAGATTAAATGTTGCCAAGTTTTATTGGGCTTCATTATTAAAGGTGCATATGATTAACTTCTCGATTGCAATAATAAATCGTGCTAACTAACGTTCTCTGGACTGAAATCTCGAGATTATTGTTAGTATTATTCTCATTAAGACTACATTGAATTAGGTGAATTTTACTGAATTACAGCCTCGTCCAGTTTAACGACCATATTATATGTCATGATCATTTTGCTTAGGATTTTCACTTTCCCAAATTCAAACACATCAGAATTCGAAAACATGATTAGATTATGGATTCAATTGTTACTTCATTATTACCATAGATTAGTTGATTGACTTTGATGAAAAGAAGATTGTGCTTATTGTTAAGGCAGAATCACCAATCATCCTGGTGAATATTAATTTTGTGCTTCCTTTAACAAATGTTTAGCTTTATTATTTCACGTGATTTTCAGTCTAAGTTTATTCTGATTCAAATGAAATTGTTCATATATGCTTCACTCCTCTTTTCAATGCATGTTACATAGAATTCGATGTTAAACCAAGTAATCCAGATGAAATGGGTCGTAATAGTAATCAGTTAAACATGACATTAGGCTATTCATCAAATGATCAAAACGCCATCGGGGATGGTAGTCATAATTTGACCAACGGAAAATTTATTGTATCATCCCCTCCCAACCTGTCTACAATTGGCGAAGTGAGTAGCCTAATTCAGTATTTATCTCGTTTCGTCATTTTGATAGATATATTTTTTTCAGAAAATTACTTGATAGTTTTGAATAGTTGGCACTTATCTAACAGTAAATTACTACCAATGTAGAAACTAGCAGGAGTAGAACTCCGCATTGAGCCCCAGGAAAAAATGATTCAAACCATTTTGACTCTGTCGTGACAGTAAGAAGATTTTCATTCAGAAGAGTTATGACGTCTCGCGATGAAAGCTGAGTTCCTTCGGAAGTTACGAGGTCGATGCCTCTTCCGACAATCAGAGCAACCAGTCTCCTTGGTGCATTGAACGTTCGAACATTGTGGGAGACCGGAAGACTGTTCTCGATTGCTGCAGAGATGAAAAGATACAACCTGGAGCTGCTTGGAATTAGTGAAACACATGGGACACAGGTTAGACAACTACGACTAATTCGTGGATATCTGATGTTATAGTCAGTCTGTACTCCATTGGAGCTAACAGGTGTAAGGAAGTAAGAGTTTACAACGGAGTTGGTACATTTTAGTTTGTGCAGTCATAGATTTTCATGATAGCACATATTCTTACAAGGCTGTGTATTCCAGTACCTGTGGTTGACTCTTTATTGATTGGACTGTCAGTCTGACTGACTGACTGACTGAACGTGAATGAAATTGTTGAAGTACAAATTCTACCCTTAGGTTCGTATATATTCTGTCAACTAACTGCGTTAATAGGATGTATTTGGGACATTGAAGACAGAAGTGATTGCAAAAGCTCACTCATAGCATAATGGGTGGCTTAGTCTCTATATATAGTAAAAATACATGAATCACAAACATTAAACATCATAGTAGGGATGATGGACACATATAAAGCAAGCACTCAGATAAATGTTTCAACTTCACAAAGTATCATCCACAAAAGCACATATATTGAAAATATGCAAAGTGTAATACAAACAACTGAGTGCTATATGGGCAGTGATGTTACATTTGAACATACAGAGGTTAGTTGAAGGTCACACAATAGTTCGTATTCAGTCTGTCATATTATTTCACAATACTACATATACAATTAATTGTGTATGTGGATCGTTACAGTATGCATTAAATCACACACACACAATACTATAAATTGATTTACAGCTATTTGATTGATCTTGTATTAATTATTTCCCTTCACGTTTAAATATCATCTATGATAAACGAAAATTCGCGCGACCTCGTTCACTGTGCTTCTTCATATGCTCACTCATCGACAGTGCATATCTACGACTCCTGCTACTCTCATGATTCGAACCAGGGACTATCGGTCTTGTGCGCGAACGCTTAACCTCTTGACCACTGAATTGGTATCTAACGGTGTTGTTGTCTCACTTCAATCAATCTGCGGTCTTGCGCAACGTCATTCACTGTCTTCATGTGCTCACTTGTGACCAGGTGTGTGAGGGAGTTTCTTGGTTTTCGAGTGAGAAGTCGTAACCAGTGGAGTTGAGTCCTGTTCGGGTATGAAGCAGTGCTCATCAAATATAGTGGATGTGGTCACGCAAGACTGTAGATTGATCGAAGATAGACAATAGCACCGTCAGATGGCAGCTCAGTGATGCGGAGTTAAGCGTTGTCGTGCCATGCCGAAGATGCTTGATTGGAATCCTGTGAGTAGTAGTAGTGATGGATGCGCATTGCTGATGAGACCCATACTAGGACGAATCAGCCATAAAGTGCCCACAGGGTTCTAATAATATTCTAAAATTGATTGATTCGAGATAGTAATGCGTCTGGTGAATCCCTAAATCTTTATCAAACTAACGATAATAATAAACGTGGATAATTCCTCTAGACACTCTGTATCCACTAGTAAATTCTACATGACAGACAGCAATTAAATTAACAATGAAGATAAATTGACCTGACTTATTCTACCGATGAATTTGCAAATATCGTTTGTTTAAAAAGAATAAAAAATACTAGTGTGTATATTTTCACTTGTCACATGTAGATTGCATTGTGAATAAATTGTTTTTTTTGTGTTGATTCCACTGAATAACAGGAACCAGATCATAGCGATTTAATTAAAGATCGTCCAGCCGAAGCTCAAGTATTTTCATCTTTGCAAATTATAACAGCTGTTTTTGGATCATTTGCTCATGGTGGCAACGATGTAAGGTATGTATGTTTCACATATTCTATATACAATTATTTACTGCAAATTCCAACAGTGTTAATTAGAATTATATGTATAAATATACTACTCATTACATATATTCAAAATTTGGAAAAAAATTATTTCTACTAATCATTGGTATAGAAAATCATTTCAAATTTCCACAATCAATAATTATCACCTATAAATGGAGTAGATTGTTATCAAACAACAGTGTAACACTTGTCAGTCTGTCTGTTTTTGTTTACATTAGGTACTTCGTATGAAATGATATCAATTGATGCACATCTGAATAGAACGTACTATGATTTTTGGAAACTTTAAAATGTGTTATTGTAATCTTTGATGTTTTTTCTCCTTCTGACTCAAGTATATATAATTCCTAATAGAGTATTATCAGTGCTGTAGTTTGAGAAAAAAAAGAGAAAGCCCAATGGAATTCCGCAATTGTTCATAATCGTTTACAATATTTCTTCCATAAAGCTCTCTCAGTATTCTTGTACGTGTACACTGTTTTTTGTCGAAACAAACACTATGCAGTGAATGTCTTCCCATTCCATACACCTCCTACTCTATCACAGTTAAATGGCAAGTTGGATCCTGCAATTTTAATTATTTAGGAATTGCATTATGAAATTAGTTAATTTTGGATCACTCGAATCACAGAACATTTTCACCATAAAATTACTACTACTACTACCACTACTACTACTACTACTACTAATAATAATAATAATAATAATAATAATAATAATAATAATCTTGTTGCGATTATTCATTTCAAACTGTTGCTTGTGTTATTTGGCAATGATTTATTTTATATAGTAATGCTATCGGGCCATTGATTGGTTTATGGCTTATTGCCACAACACAGTTGGTTGATTCATCTAAAACTACAGATTTATGGATTTTAGTTTATGGTGGTGTCGGTATATCAGTCGGTCTTTGGATATGGGGTAGACGAGTTATTCAGACACTGGGAGAAGATCTATCGCAAATGACACCATCCAGGTAAGTAATTGATTTGCAATAGAATAATTATATTCCTTGTGGATATTTCATGTCTTGTTTGCGCTCGTTTTCGATCAGTTTCAATGGTTCGCATGGATATTGCGGCGGATTATGCAAATGCTTGCTAAGTGTGTGGGTTCTTTTAATATGTCACTTTGTTTAGAAATCTAATTTGTATTATTCAGCTGACTATGTGAGTCATGTGATCGGATTAATTCGACTAGTGTTAATATTTGTTATTGAAAATCCTTGTTGAATTGATCAGAGTCACTAGAGACCACATAATTATTCTTGGTACAGTGTTTGTGAAGATGTTTGAATTGCTTTTCTTTATTGATATACTCACGATATTGTAGATCGGATTGTCTTTTATTGTTAACAGTATTATTTGTTGTTGTTGTTGTTGTTTTATTTCATTTTAGTGGTGTTTCCATTGAAATCGGTTCAGCGCTAACTGTGCTGATTGCTAGTAAAATTGGTCTGCCAATATCAACTACACATTGTAAAGTTGGTTCTGTTGTATTTGTTGGACGTGCACGATCTAAAGATAATGTTAATTGGGGCATATTTCGTAATATTCTACTTGCATGGTTAGTAACTTTACCGGCTGCTGGTGCTATCTCTGCTTTACTTATGTACATATTTACATTTATTGTATAAATTGTCTTTGTTTTTTTTTTTTTTAAAAAAAAAAGAATTGTGTTATTCTAATCATTGTTTTATGATCAGAAATTTTGTTTTTATAAATTAGATTTAAAATAAAACAAAACGAAACAAACAAACAAACAGAATGCACTAAATCTCACCAATCAATAATGCAACCTATTGTGCTGATTTTCTCAGTCTTTTTATAATATGGACTGATGAATTGTTGTTTCATTTATTCACTGGATTTTTATTGATTTTCTTTTCTCGACCAACACATCCGTTTGTAAACTACATTGCAAAAATACACAGAATAGAGCAAAATATGTTATACATTATTATTGTTATTATGAACTGATCTCGTTTATTATCATTATTATTATTGTTTTTTTTTTGTGTGGTGTTAGTTTGATCAATGTGGCGATGATCTGTAATAAATGAGATTACTTTCATTCTACATCACCATCTTCATTACATTTAACCTCTGTGTGACCTGAAACATTTTGTTTACCAGTGTTAACATTGTACACACTTCACTCATACGCATACACATATATATACATATATACATATACAAACAGAGATGAGGAATAGTTAAAAAACAGATTTGTAACAACACATTTTTTGTTATTGTAACATCAAACATGTTATTTGTAATTTTGTTTTTAAAAACTATCATTAGTGAGACAATTTTATTTTTCTAGTTACTACCCCATTGATAAATTGTTTGTTCAACGAAGAAATTACTATCTATTGTCAATTTGTTATGTAACCTAATTAATCAATTATAATCAATTAATTAACTAATGAATTACGAAGACTTTCAAAATGTTTGTTCATTTAGAAATTCTTTTTGCTCGGTTGTTTTCGTTACGATTTTCCGCATTAACCACATAAACTGTAGGAGACATGAATTGAACGTATGAATTTTCCTTTGTAATCAATAAATCTGGGATAAATTTTGATCAGTGATGAAGTACCGTCAAAACATGCCAAAATGTTGTTACATACATGTAGTTCAATTTGAAAATCATTATTCACGGTGTTGTGTTCCCAGATGTAGGTAGTTTAATTTTGGTCTGTTTAGTGTCGTTATCGCTTCATGTAGAAATGTATAATGGTGACTTTTAGACGACAATAGAGGCTTTGCAGTTAAACTATCCATTTCAAAGTGCATAACACTTTGAAAATGTATTCACCGAAGTTGCAAGTATTCTCTATTATTTCGGCATCACTTGTGTTTGTATAATGAACAGATATTGGATGTTATCATACTTACTTACTTACGCCTGTTACCCCCAATGCAGCATAGGCCGCCCACCGGTTTTCTCCAACCAACCATGTCCTGGGCTTCCCTCTCTAGTTCTGTCCAATGTTTGTTCATTCCTCTCATATCTTTCTCTATTTCTCGGCGTAATATGTTCCTTGACCATCCTCTTTTCCTTTTCCCTTGAGGGTTCGATGTAAGGGCTTGTCTCGTGACGCAGTTAGGTGCTTTTCGTAGTGTGTGTCCTATCCACTTCCACCGCTGGATTCTACTTCCCGAATAATATCGTCGAACCCTAAGATTTCTGATTACTGCTAATATTTCTACTACCTATACTACTATGAGGTTTGAAATGATAATTATGTCTCTGTGCTAATGTAGTATGGCAACCTGAACTGATGTACGTACAAACGAAGTTCTATGTTGTTGGTGATTGACTGACTGTCATATTTTTTTAAACTTGTCAAAAATCGCTACACGATTGTTCTGGTTTCAGCTTCGTCTGTCTGAAGTGGTCAAGTTAATTAATTCTCTAAATAATATCTTATGAGTGAACATTGTTACAAAAACTTGAGAGTATGAAAATTTAGTAGGAAATTAAAAATATAATCCAGCTATTCATATAGAAATGAAATATGAAAATGCATACCAGAATTCGAATGTTCATAATCAACAGAAATCCAACCAGCTAAAATACACTGAAGTAAATTTGTCAGACAGGAATTTGTACCGTCAGTGATTTCCATTTGATCAATTTTCTAAAGATTCAAATATTCATAACAACGTAATGAAAGTGAAGTTTACAAAATACAAAGTTAACAATTATGTCAAATGTTAGTTTACTATAAAAAAGTATTTAAAATCCCAATTGACAATAGAATTTGGTCACTTTGTATCTTCTGTAGATCTTTGTTATCGAATACCATCTCACGGTAGGAATATGTTTTAGAAAATGCATAGTTTGAAGTAAAACGACCATGACGAAGTTGATACTTTTGAAAAACTGAAAAATCTTAGATAAATCTGAAAGATACATCATATTCTAACATATTCATTGGTATGACCCATCACGAACTCTACTAATCTTTCCGAATAACACAGTCAGATGATGATTAGTCTGTTCCAGCTAGGTAAGAAAAAGGGAAATTCTAATCCTTAGTCTACTTATCTATTATAAGTATCTGCTATCACTTAAATAATTTTCTACTCATAAATGAAACGATCTTTCAGTTTGTTACTAATCACAACAATTTTTGCTGAAATTCGATTATACAGTATAACAAATTGGACACGACGTCCGGCTCAATTAAAAAGGTTCTTACAATTCTAGGTAAACAAACACCATTCACTAATTCAATGCAAATAGGAACTCAGCTTAGTTCACTTATCTGAACCCAGTGATCTTATTCTCAAAGGCGTAGTTATCGACAAAGCCACATGTTACTACTAACCAAACAAGCCTCCGAAAATGCATAAATAAACCCCATAATCTTTTGGGTTTTATTCAAATATTGACTAGAAAACAATTCAAAATGTTATCGGAGCTAAATTCAAAATAAGTTTGATAAGCCTTGATGGCTGGCCTCTTGTTCATGCGAGATTTCCGCTCACCGATCAAATGGCGTGTATACTGTTAAACAGTCTACTCCGTTCTATTTTGCGGTTGTGAAATATCGCCTATAAAAACAGCAGACTTGTGTAGGCTAGAAGATTTCGGGAATGTGTCCTAAGGCATTGCTCACGTATTGTGAAATGACCGAGTGAATCACATCAAATTTGGCATAGAGTAATTTAATCATCAAAGGTATGGAGGGATCATTTGATAAGGTCACGAATCTTTATCGACGGAAGTGACTGAGACTTATGTTAGATATGCCCAATCACTGCCTACCTCGAACAGCAATGCTCACTACTACAGGTGTTACTTGGGAAAAAGCCAGTGGCGGCTAAATGAAGATATGCAGACAGCTCATAAATTCGATTGTTTGTTCTAGTAATTTTGGGACATTTAGACTACATGGTTGAGGTCCGCGGAACAATCGCTGTCAGTGATTAGAGACCTTGAGTAACATGACTCTGAATTAGTCACAGTAGTGCATGAACATCCAATCTTCATCTCCCTCCCGATTTTGAATTACAATATTCCTTCATATATACTTTCTCAACTCATCTTTCCAAGCCACACTCTTTATGTATGGTCCTTCCTTCGTGAGACTACTAAATTATTCCTATCTCTGTTACCATAATTTACTTCGTCGCAATAAATCAGTACGGCAACTTGAGCTGACTCATATCTCTGTGTTAGTTTGCTTTTCCGTCTGTCATTCTGAGTCATATCCAATGACATAGTAATCCATAAATTTGAACAATCTCTAGAACTCTAGCCGGGATAATCATAATGAACCCACAGACACTAGAACTATACGATTTTATGTTATGCCACGTTACCATATTATGGATTAATCACTTCCCTAGACTTCCAACACCTTCCTAGCGTCAGTTTACCACCAAGAAATACTCCAGATAGGTTGACTGTGTTCTTTTACTCTGACTGTGCTTATAGACAGCTTTTGGGATGTTAATAACCTTCCGGACACACCCTCTTTCAACAAACAACTCCAGAAGATAGTCTCGTCCAACGAATTTCAGGTGCCACTGACTTGATACAACATAACGACTACTGACCTGCTATTAGTATGGAGGCAATCTGAAATTTGGCGGAGAGTGAAGATACAATCAATATATCTGTGACCAGAATGAGTCAGCATAATTCTCTTTTCAACATATATTGATCATTCTGTGAAGTCAACAGTTTTGAGATGGTGGTGATGTTGTTCAGAAGAACAATGAAAGCTCCACAACCAAAACAACCAGCTCAGAGAACGAAACACCACCACAGTCAACAGTTTAGATGCAATCGAAAGTAGACTTATCGTCCCATAGTTTCTACATAGATGACGAAACCCTTCTATACAGATAGGGATGAGTGTCGCTTCAGTTCTTTAGGTTCGGACACCCTCAAGCTTTTGAAAAGAACCCGGTTAGTTCCTTACTAGATATGGGTATGAGATCACTGGTTGCATCAATTATCACCAAATCATTTTTACATCCATTGGGAATGGGTGCATTCCCGAAGAGTCCCCATTCTCCTAATATCTGGTTGGGGTACGGGATTTCTAAAACGTCAACAGCATATCTGACAACATCAAGTTGTCTATTTGGGTGTAAAGGAATATAATTTGCTCAAAAAAACTAGAAATCAAGTGGACAACTGCAATTCATTTAATAGAATCTGGATGTATAATTGATTTCAGTTGCAGAGGAATATTTCAATATTGTTTTGTTTCGTATGAATAGAGACAGACAGATGAAGCCCGTAAATGGTCAAACTGAAATAGTATAAATACAAGAGATGGAACACAATTAGCTGTAGCTAGGAAACCACTAATTAACTGATTAATTAGAATTTCCTTTTACTTATTTCAACTCATCAATTATTATGTAGACAAGAACAATAACTTTCATCTCGTTTAAATAGTTAATTTGTCTGACTATTTGAGTAATAACCGGTTTGCGTAACACAGCACGAACGTATATTTATTTCTTTAGTTATTCCCATTTTATGCACGCTGTAGGATTCTGGATTTATAACATCTATCGAATTCCATCAACAACCATGAGCGCAGGCGACATGTGGTCAATATACATTTATCATATCAGATCAACGCAAACATACATATACCCACTATCTTACCACAGTTTTCCTTACTTTTTCACACCAAGTTACTCAATATGCACTATAAGAAACTCGACTTTCAGTATTTTTAACATAATTTGACGATTTGTTTGATATACACTGAAGTTGCAAGCCATGTATTTATACAAAAACACTTTGAAGTTTGATTATTTCCCTTGAAAAAAGCTTGGACCAACATGTTGAAAGAAACTTTGGACCTATTTTATGTTTAATTACAGAAATCTATAAACATATATATGATTTCCATCTTAATCCCATACAAGTCAGTGGTCTTTCCGCTGTTTTGCCTGGAGTGTTGATGGACAGTATAGTTCAGAGACATAGAGCGTTCGTAGAAGAAAACCGAAGACAGTTAAACCCACCTTATTCTCGTTAGTATCATGATGAAATATCAGTATTTTGTCCTTTGTAAAAGAGACATATACAACAAGCATCGATACATCGACATCTATTATCTACTTTACACATATCCAGTCAGTCAGTCGGTCAGATGCAACGTAGAACTTCGTACGTAAGTACATCTGTTCATGTCGCCATACCACATCAGCACAGAGATGTAATTGTCATTTCAAATCCAATAGTAGAAGAGGTAGTAAAGGTATTAGGAGTAATCGGAGAGTTTAGGGTTAGAAAATACTATTCAAGAAGTATGATTCAGTGAGATAAGTTTAGAAAGTCAAAACTAGAGGTGTTGAAGAACCCAGAAGATTAGGATTTGAGAGAACACAAAGAATAAATGCACTGGCGCCATTGCGAACGAGTATGAGCCATGTCATTCAAGGTCTCTAATCATCGATTATTATCATCTCGCGGACCCCAACCAAGGTAGTCGACAATTGCCGACATGGCTAAGTCCACTCGCTAATGACTTCACGGATTTCTGCCATGTTTTGATTTGGCCACCCCTAACTTTCTTCCAACCTATTCCTACACTACAAAACAAAGCTCCACGAGGCAGTCGGTGGTTGGGCGTAAGCAACACATGTCCCAAACACCTCAACTGATAGAGTTTCAGTACTTCATCTGTTGATCTGCCATTCTTACCTAGCAACCATTTCCTAATAACAGCGTTGCTCACTCGGGTGTCTCAGGATATACGAGCAATGCTTCGAAGACACCTATGATCGAAAACCAGTAACCTACGAATATCTTCTACTCTCATTGGCCATGTTTCACAGTCATAAAGTAAGACGGAGCGAACCACTGCGCAGTACACTCGTCCTTTAGTCAGCAAACGGATATCTCGCCTACGCCATAAGTGACGCAGATTGGCCAAAGCTAATCGAGCCTTCTGTATCCGAGCTGAGATTTCGTCAGTCACCAGGCCATCGGCACTGATGAGACTCCCGAGATAAGTCAAGCTGGCTACACCTTCGACTACTTCACTCCCTATCACTAGTTCAGGTGCTGATGCAACCCAACCTCGAAGCAACATTTTGCATTTCGAGGGGGAAAACCGCATCCCGATCGTGCTTGCATTGTTGCTTAGGGTGGTCAGAAGACTCTGCATTTTGTCAGCGTCTTCACCAAGTAGGACTATGTCATCGGCATATTCTAAGTCGATAAGCGAGCCACCTGGTAAAAGGTCTACTCCTGAAAATTCAGACGACGATAAGGTTATTTCTAGGAGCGTGTCTATGATAAAATTAAACAAGAATGGAGAAAGTGGACATCCCTAACGGACACCACTTGAAGTAGAGAATTCCGATGACAGTTCGCCATAAGCTCTCACTCAACCAGTGGTGTTCAAGTAGAGAGCTTGTATAAGGTTAGTGTACTTCTTTGGTACACCTTTCAATGACAGACACTGCCACAGAACCTCACGATCCACAGAGTCAAATGCCGCTTTTAGGTCCATGAAAACAACTATTGTAGGACGCCTAAATGTGTGTCTGTGTTCCAGGACCTGTCTGAGTGTGAAGACGTGGTCTATACAGCCACGTGCAGGTCGAAAACCAGCCTGGTTTTCTCGAGTCTGCTCTTCACGAGTTTTCGTTAGGCGCCGAAGTATTATTGAGGCCAATATTTTAGATACTATATTAGTTAGACATATTCCCCTGTGATTGTATGTGTATGTATACTTTACGCATATATATGACAAGCAATATCATTTACATATACTTTGTTTACTTATAATTGTACCGACTCACTGGATAAAAAATTTAATCGACGCAGTGCATTTTCAACTACGACAAACCAGACCCTTCGGGACTACTGCCGGTCCCGAGCCCGGATAAAGGAGGAGGGTTGGGCTGTCAAAAACTAACTTGCCAAAAAAACGCTAACCAGAAAAAAATAATCCAAACCATTTTAACTCTGCCCTGGGAGTTGGAGGAAGAATTATGACGTCGCGTGATGAAAGCCGAGTTCCCTCGAAAGTCACGGGGCTGATGCCTCTTCTCACAACCAGAGCAACCATTCTTTTAGGTACATGGAACGTTCGTACATTGTGGGAGAATCGAAGACTATTTCAAGTTGCGGCAGAAATGAAAAGATACAACCTCGAGGTGCTCGGCATCAGTGAAACGCATTGGACACAGGTAGGACAACTGAGACATGCTTCAGGGGAACTGCTGTTATATTCTGGTCATGAAGAGGAAAACGCTTCACATACACAAGGAGTTGCACTGATGCTGTCCAAACATGCACAAAAGGCACTGATAGGATAGGAATCTCATGGACCCAGGATCATTAAAGCATCCTTCAAAACAGAGAAACAGAACATTACAATGAACGTCATTCAATGTTATTCACCTACCAATGACTACAATGACGAAGTCAAAGATCAATTCTACGAAAGGCTGAAGTCAATCGTCCAAAAATGCTCACCAAAGGATTTGACGATTCTTATGGGAGACCTAAATGCCAAGGTTGGCATGCACGACACAGGATATGAAGACATCATGGGACAACATAGACTAGGAGAAAGGAACGAAAATGGTGAGAGATTTGCAAACCTATGTGCCTTCGACAAACTGATCATCGGTGCACAATATTCCCGCACAAACGCATACACAAAGCCAAATGGATTACACCGGACCACACTATTCAGAACCAAATCGACCATATCTATATCAATAAAAAGTTCAGAAGGACCGTGGAGGACGTGAGAACCAAGAGAGGAGCTGACATAGCCTCAGATCACCACTTGCTGGTCACTAAAATGAAACTGAAACTCAAGAAACACTGGATAACAGGGCAGACACCATCACACAAGTTTAATACGAGATACCGTTAAACTTAACAAATTCAAGATAACCCTCACCAATAGGTTCCAGGCCTCGCACGATATACTCAATGGAGAGAAAGCAACATTAGAGAACAATTGGAAAGGGATTAAAGAGGCAATCACTTCAACAAGTCACGAAGTTCTGAGTCACAAGAAGTACCATCACAAGGATTGGATCTCTATTGGTAATCTTGAAAAAATTGAAGAAAGGAGGAACAAGAGGGCAGCAATCAATGTCAGCCGTACAAGAGCAGAGAAACTTACCACACAAGCTGCATACACAGAAGCAAACAGGGAAGTGAAGAAGAGCATCAGAGCTGACAAACGAAAATATGAGGAAGATCTAGTAATGACGGCGGAAAAGGCTGCAAAAGACGGAAACTTGAGACAGTTGTACGAACCTAAAAAGAAGCTCGCTGGAAACTATCGTGAACCAGGACGACCAGTAAAAAGCCAGGAAGGAAAAGTAATCAGCAACACTGAACAACAGCGAAATAGGTGGGTAGCGAACTTTAAGTAACTCTTGAATCGACCAGCTCCACCTACAATCGAGTAGATCAGTATGGCCATCAGACAAATCAAGAGTAGCAAATCAGCGGGACCAGACAACATTCCAGCAGAGGCAATGAAAGCAGACGTGTAAGCAACTACTAAAATATTTCACATCCTCTTCAAGAAGAATTGGGATGAGGAACAAGTACCATCAGATTGTAAAGAAGGATACCTCATCAAAATACCAAAGAAAGGCGATCTCAGCAAGTGTGAGAACTACAGAGGCATCACTCTTCTTTCAATACCAGGCAAAGTCTTCAACAGGGCATTGTTAAACAGAATGAAGGACTTCATAGACACCCAAATTCGAGATCAACAGGCCGGATTTCGTAAGGATCGATCGTGTACTGACCAAATTGCTACATTACGGATCATTGTGGAACAATCAATTGAATGGAACTCACCACTCTACATCAACTTCATCGACTACGAGAAAGCATTCGATAGCGTGGATAGGAAAACACTGTGGAGGCTTCTTCGACACTACGGTGTGCCTGAGAAAATAGTTAACATCATACGGAATTCTTATGATGGATTCAACTGCAAAATCGTACACGAAGGACAGCTAACAGACTCTTTTGAGGTGAAGACCGGTGTCAGGCAATGTTGCTTACTCTCACCCTTTCTCTTTCTACTGGTCATCGACTGGATTATGAAAACGTCAACATCTGGAGGGAAGCACGGTATCAGCTGGACGATCTGGACTTCGCAGACGACCTGGCCCTTCTGTCGCACACGCAACAACAAATGCAAGAGAAGACGACCAGTGTAGCAGCAGCCTCTGCAGCAGTAGGTCTCAACATACATAAAGGGAAAAGCAAAATTCTCCGATGCAACACAACATGCACCAACCGAATCACGCTTGATGGAGATGCCTTGGAGGACGTTAACACCTTTACATATCTGGGCAGCATCATCGACGAGAAAGGTGGATCCGATGCAGATGTGAGGGCGCGGATTGGCAAAGCAAGGGCTGCATTTCTACAATTAAAACATATCTGAAACTCCAAACAACATTCAACCAACACCAAAATCAGGATTTTCAATACAAATGTCAAGACAGTTCTACTGTATGGGGCGGAAACTTGGAGAACTACGAAGGGCATCATCCAGAAGATACAAGTATTTATTAACAGTTGTCTTCGCAAAATACTTCGGATTCGTTGGCCAGAGACTGAGCAACCATGTATTGTGGAAGAGAACAAACCAGATTCCAGTAAGTAAGTTCATAAGTTCAGGTTGCCATACCAGATTAGCACAGAGACATAATTATCATTTCAAACCTCATAGTAATATAGGTAGTAGAAATGTTAGTAGTAATCAGAAACCTTAGGGTTTGACGATATTATTCGAGAAGTAGAATCCAGTGAAATAAACATGAAAGAAAAATATAACGGTGGTGACGAATTTAGATGGTCAAGATTTGGGAGGACATAAAGAATGAATGCACCTGTGCAATTGCAACCGGTTTTAAGGCATGTCAATCAGGGTCCATAACCATCGATTACTGTCATCACGTGGGCCCCAACCAGCTAGTCGAGAGTTTAACTGCAAAGCCTCTATTGTCGTCTAAAAGTCACCATTAACATTTCTACATGAAGCGATAACGACTCTAGAGAGACTAAAATTAAACTACCTAGATCTGGGAACACAACACCGTGAATAATGATTTTCAAATTGAACTACATGTATGTAACAACATTCTGGCATGTTTTGACGGTACTTCATCACTGATCAAAATTTATCCCAGATTTATTGATTACAAAGAAAAATTCATACGTTCAATTCATGTCTCCTACAGTTTATGTGGTCAATGCGGAAAATCGTAACGAAAACAACCGAGCTAAAAGAATTTCTAAATGAACAAACGTTTCGAAAGTCGTCGTAATTGATTAGTTAATTAATTGATTATAATTGATTAATTAGGTTACATAACAAATTGACAATAGATAGTAATTTCTTCGTTGAACAAACAATTTATCAATGGGGTAGTAACTAGAAAAATAAAATTGTCTCACTAATGATAGTTTTTAAAAACAAAATTACAAATAACATGTTTGATGTTACAATAACAAAAAATGTGTTGTTACAAATCTGTTTTTTAACTATTCCTCATCTCTGTTTGTATATGTATATATGTATATATATGTGTATGCGTATGAGTGAAGTGTGTACAATGTTAACACTGGTAAACAAAATGTTTCAGGTCACACAGAGGTTAAATGTAATGAAGATGGTGATGTAGAATGAAAGTAATCTCATTTATTACAGATCATCGCCACATTGATCAAACTAACACCACACAAAAAAAAACAATAATGATAATGATAATAAACGAGATCAGTTCATAATAACAATAATAATGTATAACATATTTTGCTCTATTCTGTGTATTTTTGCAATGTAGTTTACAAACGGATGTGTTGGTCGAGAAAAGAAAATCAATAAAAATCCAGTGAATAAATGAAACAACAATTCATCAGTCCATATTATAAAAAGACTGAGAAAATCAGCACAATAAGTTGCATTATTGATTGGTGAGATTTAGTGCATTCTGTTTGTTTGTTTGTTATTTTCGTTTTGTTTTATTTTAAATCTAATTTATAAAAACAAAATTTCTGATCATAAAACAATGATTAGAATAACACAATTCTTTTTTTTTTAAAAAAAACAAAGACAATTTATACAATAAATGTAAATATGTACATAAGTAAAGCAGAGATAGCACCAGCAGCCGGTAAAGTTACTAACCATGCAAGTAGAATATTACGAAATATGCCCCAATTAACATTATCTTTAGATCGTGCACGTCCAACAAATACAACAGAACCAACTTTACAATGTGTAGTTGATATTGGCAGACCAATTTTACTAGCAATCAGCACAGTTAGCGCTGAACCGATTTCAATGGAAACACCACTAAAATGAAATGAAACAACAACAACAACAACAACAAATAATACTGTTAACAAAAAAAGACAATCAAACAAAATTAGGTAATAATATTATTATTCATACAATAATTACATCTGATCTACAATATCGTGTGTATATCAATCATTAAAACAAAACAATTCAAACATCTTCACAAACACTGTACCAAGAATAATCGTATGGTCTCTAGTGACTCTCATCAATTCAACAAGGATTTTCAATAACAAGTATTAACACTAGTCGAATTAATCCGATCACATGACTCACATAGTCAGCTGAATAATACAAATTAGATTTCTAAACAAAGTGACATATTAAAAGAACCCACACACTTAGCAAGCATTTGCATAATCCGCTGCAATATCCGTGTGAACCATTGAAACTGATCGAAAACGAGCGCAAACAAGACATGAAATATCCACAAGGAATAAAATTATTCTATTGAAAATCAATTACTTACCTGGATGGTGTCATTTGAGATAGATCTTCTCCTAATGTCTGAATAACTCGTCTACCCCATATCCAAAGACCGACTGATATACCGACACCACCATAAACTAAAATCCATAAATCTGTAGTTTTAGATGAATCAACCAACTGTGTTGTGGCAATAAGCCATAAACCAATCAATGGCCCGATAGCATTACTATATAAAATAAATCATTGCCAAATAACACAAGCAACAGTTTGAAATGAATACTCGCAACAAGATTGTTATTATTATTATTATTAGTTTCTTTTATGGTGAAAATGTTCTGTGATTCGAGTGATCCAAAATTAACTAATTTCATAATGCAATTCCTAAATAATTAAAACCACAAGATTCATGTTGCCATTTAACTGTGATAGAATAGGAGGTGTATGGAATGGGAAGACATTCACTGCATAGTGTTTGTTTCGACAAAAAACAGTGTAGATGTACAAGAATACTGAGAGAGCTTTATGGAAGAAATATTGTAAAATATTATGAACAATTGCGGAATCCCATTGTGCTTTTTGTTTTTCTCAAACTACAGCACTGATAATACTCTATTAGGAATTATATATACTTGAGTCAGAAGGAGAAAAAACATCAAAGATTACAATAATCGCTTTTAAAGTTTCCAAAAATCACAGTCCGTTCTATTTAGATGTGCATCAATTGATATCATTTCATACGAAGTACCTAATGTAAACAAAAACAGACAGACTGACAAGTGTTACACTGTTGTTTGATAACAATCTACTCCATTTTTTCCCGACCGAAGCTGCTACCTTGACGTGGTGGTCGGGCTTGCCTATCGTGATGACCCAACCGAGCTATACTGGCTGCAACATATGTTCCTTCAGGTCCTACCATGCCAGGCTGGTCGATTGGAGAACGATGAGACTAAAAGCAGCTACCCAAGGTCTGAGGGCGAAGTCGTAATGCTGACTGCAGAGGGGTGTGACAGCAGTAAGGTGTTTCCCTCGGACAACCAGCATCTGCAGCGATGCTGCCTTCTCACAAGGAAGGAAGGGTTAGAAAAGGTCGGCCCTAAAAATGTCACACCTCCCCTAACTCACGGATTTCCGTCTCCTCGGGTAAGGGTGCCCACTAAGGGCCTTTAAGAACGGAGCTAATCCTCTAAATACCTCTCATAAAAAGAACGTGCGTGACCGGCCTCAAGCAGTTGTCCCTTGGACTCTACGGTCACGCACCAACACTAATCCATCTTCCTTTTCAGGTTCGTCAAGAAACAACCTTCCACGGTGTGGGCAGCCGGGAAGTGATAACCGCCCTCATACCCGCAACAGCACACGAGACAAAATCGTTCAAAATCAAATCCTTCCTACATTCCCTAATACCTCTCTTATCTCCACAACTAACTCGTCTCACATTCATTTATTACAGTGCACAGCTAATGCAAACGATGCGAGTTTGCGAAACGTCGTTCCTGGTCTCCTTAAACCCCGTTCCAAACTACATGTTGGAGCATTCAATGTACGGACATTGTGTCAAATAGGGCAACAGGCGTCATTAGCTAGGACTTTAGAATCTCGTTCCATCGATGTGTGCTGCGTCTCGGAAACGCGCATACAGGATCCGAGTAGCATCACTCATTTGACCTCACCATGTCAAGATAAAGAAGCAGCTCGATTTACTCTTCGTGTATCCGGTAGCCCTGATGCGGCTTCCCGGGGTCTTGCTGGAGTAGGCATAGCATTGAGTGGTAGGGCAGAACAATCTCTCCTTGACTGGATCCCTGTAGATAGTCGCTTGTGCGCCGTCCGACTCAACGGGACAGTAAGGACTCGGAAACATAAGGACACTCGCCGTTGCCTCTTCGTCATATCAACCTACAACCCCACTGACTGCAGCCCAGATGATGTAAAAGATGAGTTTTACAGAAAGCTTTCGGACCTCCTCCAAAACGTTAAGCGCTCTGATATAGTTATAATGGCTGGTGACTTCAATGCACAAGTAGGTAGACTAAGTGAAAATGAAAGACACCTAGGTGGATGTTACGGTCTCGCGGCTCAAAGAACAGACAATGGCGACCGTCTGTTGCAACTGTGCTCAGATAACCAACTATTTCTAGCAAACACTAATTTTAAGCATAAAGAAAAACACCTTTTGACCTGGCGACCCCCGAAGTCGTCTCAACGTTGGACACAACTAGATCATATCGCCATCAGCCACCGCTGGAGGGGTTCGATAGAGGACTGTCGCTCGTTGTGGGGCACATGTTTAGATTCAGATCATGCCCTAGTGCGAGCACGTATTTGTTTGAGCCTGCTTGCTGGACGTAGGAAAGACACCGTAAGGAAGCCTCTTAGGGCTTTACTTGATGATAATCAAGCTAAGAAAATATTTCAGGAGGAACTAGAAAAACATTTATGCGATCATGCAAGTGATTCCCATCCGGAGTCAGGTTGGAATGATATAAAGAAGGCTGTGGAAACAGCAGTGATATCTGCTAGCAAGGTAAACCATAAGGCTAGGATGAAGCCGTGGATTTCAGTCGCATCCACCGAACTGATGGATGCTCGAAAACGCATCCCACCTGACTCTGAACATGATGAAGAGCGTACTCAACTTAGGCACAGACTTATAAAAAGCCTACGTAACGACCGTGAACAGTGGTGGGTGGCGAAAGCAAAAGCGATGGAAAAGGCAGCGGCGATAGGCAACACTAGACAACTTTTCCGCCTTATCAAAGAAACCGGTATTAGGAACCCGAATGTAAGTGAGACTATCTCGGAAAAGGATGGTCTTATTATCCATTCTCAATCTAGGAGGCTGGACCGATGGGCAGAACACTTTAGGGATCAGTTCAACTGGCCACGAGCCACTCTTCGGTTACCCACGATCTCCAGTCATCCTGAATGGCAAATCGACCTAAGTCCCCGTAGTCTTAATGAAGTTGAGAAAGCGTTAGGAAATCTGAAACGAGGACGAGCTGCAGGTCCTGATAGACTGCCCCCTGAGATGTTTAAGGATGGTGATCCAGTTTTAACGGTTAAACTGACCGAGATCCTAGGTAGAATCTGGGAAATGGACGTAATCCCATCTGACTGGTCTCAGTCGCTAATTGTCACAATCTACAAGAAAGGACAGAAGTCCTCTTGTGACAATCACAGGGGAATAAGTTTAACTAATATAGTTTCTAAATTGTTAGCCTCGATTATACTTAGACGTCTAACTAGGGCTCGCGAAGAGCAGACTCGAGAAAACCAGGCTGGTTTTCGACCTGGACGTGGTTGTATAGACCACATCTTCACACTACGACAGGTCCTGGAACACAGACACACATTTAGACGTCCGACAATAGTCGTGTTCCTGGACCTTAAGGCGGCATTCGACTCAGTGGATCGTGAGGTTCTGTGGCAGTGTCTGTCATTGAAAGGTGTACCAAAGAAGTACATTAACCTTATACAAGCACTCTACTCGAACACCACTGGTCGGGTGAGAGCATATGGCGAACTGTCACCGGAATTCTTCACTTCAAGTGGTGTCCGTCAGGGCTGCCCACTCTCTCCATTCTTGTTCAACTTTGTCGTAGACATCCTCTTAGAGTTAACATTAAGCTCGTCAGATTTTTCAGGGGTTGACCTTCTACCAGGAAAGTCGCTTACTGATCTAGAATATGCCGATGACATAGTTCTATTCGGTGAAGACGCTGACAAAATGCAGAGTCTTCTGACTACCATAAGCAACAATGCGAGCATGTTCGGGATGCGGTTTTCCCCCTCGAAATGCAAAATGTTGCTTCAAGACTGGGTTGCTTCGGCACCTGAACTAGTGATAGGGAGTGAAGTAGTCGAGCGTGTAGATCACTTCACTTATCTGGGGAGTCTCATCAGTGCTGACGGTCTGGTGACTGACGAAATCTCAGCTCGGATACAGAAAGCTCGATTGGCTTTTGCCAACCTGCGTCACTTATGGCGTAGGCGTGATATCCGTTCGCTAACCAAAGGGCGGGTGTACTGCGCAGCAGTTCGTTCCGTTCTCTTATATGGCTGTGAAACATGGCCGTTAAGAGTAGAAGATGTTCGTAGGTTACTAGTATTCGATCATAGATGTTTAAGAAGCATTGCTCGTATATCGTGGGACAGCCGAGTAAGCAATGCTGTCGTTAGGAAACGAGTACTAGGTAAGGATGGCAGATCAATCGATGAAGTGTTGAAACTTCATCAGTTGAGGTGGTTGGGACATGTGTTACGTATGCCTAACCACCGACTGCCTCGACGAGCTATGTTTTGTGGTGTAGGAGTAGGTTGGAAGAAAGTTAGGGGCGGCCAGACCAAAACATGGCACAAATCCATGAAGTCACTGACAAGTGGACTGAGTCATGTTGGTAGATGTAGACTACCTGGTTGGGGTCCGCGAGACGAAAGTCATCAATGGTTAGAGACCTTGAATGACATGGCTCAAAATCGTTTGCAATGGCGCAGGTGCATCCACTCTTTGAGCTCTCTCAAATCCTAATCTTCTGGATTAGCCAGCACCTCTAGCTTTGTCTTTCTGTCCTTATCTCACTGAATTATATTTTTTGAATAATATCTTAAACCCTAGTCTTCTTTATTATAACATTAATACCTCTACCATCTTTATCACTATGGGATTTGATTTTACATTTGCGTCTGTGTGCTAATAATGTGGTATGGCAACCTGAACTGATGTACATACGTACGAAGTTCTACGTTGTAGCTGACTGACTGACTGACTGAACTGTATTTCTATGAATTTGATTGGCTTATTTTTTTATTGACATTTGTTTTATATGAATGAAAGTCAGTCATTCTTATTGTTGATGATATTAGCATTAAGTAAATTATTGTCGGTGATGAAAAAAAAAATGGAACAACTAGTTTTTTTGGCCAAATTTTAGGATTATTCAAACTATATTATTATTATGCACTTACAACTTTGTCATGGAATCGAACTATGTAATGTTTCTATAGTTTTCCAGCCATTTGAGAGATGGATTCCAGTGATCTCTCTTAGCATTATTCATTGGACATGTCACTAAGTCAGCAACAACGTAGAACTTCGTACGTACGTACATCAGTTCAAGTTACCATACCACAGAACAGAGATGCAATTATCAGTTCAAATATCATAGTGATAGAGGCAGTAGAAGTTTTAGCAGTAATCGAGAAGATTAGGGTTCAGAGATATTATTCAGGAAGCATAAATCAAGTGAAATAAGTTTAGAAAAGAGAAAGGTGATGAAGAATCTAGAGAATTACGGTTTGAGAGAATACAAAGTATGGATGCACCTGCGCAATGGCGAACGGTTTTGAGCCATGTCATTCAAAGTCTCTAATCACCGATTACTGACGTCTCACAGACCCCAACCAGGCAGTCGACATCTACCAACATGACACTATCCACTTGTCAGTGACTTCATGGATTTATTGCATGTTTTGGTTTGGCCGCCCCTAGCTTTCTTCCAACCTATGCCTACATCGCAAAACATAGCTCGACGAGGCAGTCGGTGGTTAGGCATACGTAACACATGTCCCAACCACCTCAACTGATGAAGTTTTACTACTTCATCTATTGATTTGCCATCCCTACCTAGTATACGTTTCCTAAAAACAACATTGCTTACTCAGTTGTCCCAGGATACATGAGCAATACTTCGAAGATGTCTATAATCGAATACTAACAACCTACGAATATCTTCTACTCTTACCGGCCATGTTTCGCATCCATATAGCAGAACAGAGCGAACTGCTGCACAGTAAACCCACCCATTGGTTAGTAAACGGATATCTCTCCTGGGTCATAGGTGACGCAAGTTAGCGAAAGTCAATCGAGCCTTCTGTATCCGTGCTGAGATTTCTTCAGTCACCAAGCCATCGACACTGATGATAAGTGAAGCGGTCAACACGCTCAACTACTTCAAGTACCGATGCGACCCAATCTCGAAGACATATTTTGCTTTTCGAGGGTGAGAACCGCATCCCGAACATGCTTGCATTGTTGCTTAAGGTGGTCAGAAGACTCTGCATTTTGTTAGTGTCTTCACCAAGTAGTACTATGTCATCGGTTTATTTTAAGTCAACAAGTGAGTCTCCTGGTAGAAGATCAACCCTTAAAAAGTGAGATGTAGATAGTATCATCTCTAAGAGCATGTCTATAACAAAGTTCAGTTAGAATGGGAAAAGTGAACAACCTTGATGAAAAGGCTGTTCAATGCTTCTAGGTATCTTATTGTGGTCTCATTATGATTGGTTCATGATTTCGATGATATACACTGAGTTATTAATTTTGCAGTCTCAATTTAAACTCAAATCCGTCAGTTGGTTTATGATAATTTTTGGTGAAAATTTGAAATAACAGTGAAACCTGACTGTGTGACATGAACTTAAAACTTTAATGCCTTTGAGATAGATATGAAATTTGTAGTAATCTATACCTTCAAAGTAATATATCTGTATTACATGGCCGTTAAGAGTTGAAGATGTTCGTAGGTTACTAGTATTCGATCATAGATGTCTTCGAAGCATTGCTCGTATATCGTGGGACATCCGAGTAAGCAATGCTGTCGTTAGAAAACGGGTACTGGGTCAGGATATCAGATTAATAGATGAAGTATTGACACTTCATCAGTTGAGGTGGTTGGGACATATGTTACAAATGTCCAACCTCCGACTGCCTCGTCGAGCTATGTTTTGTGTTGTAGGAGTAGGTTAGAAGAAAGCTAGGGGCGACCAGACCAAAACATGGCAGAAATCCATGAAGTCACTGACAAGTGGACTGAGTCATGTTGGTAGATGTAGGTTAGCTGGTTGGGATCCGCGAGACGTAAGTCACCAATGGTTAGAGACCTTGGACGATATAGCTCAAAATCGTTTGCAGTGGCGCAGGTGCATCCACTCTTTGAGCTCTCTCAAATCCTAATATTCTGGATTCGTCAGTACCTCTACCTTTCTCTTTCTAACCTTATCTCTTTGAATTATACTTCTTGAATAATATCTTTAGACCCTAGTCTTCTTCATTACCATTAATACCTCTACTATCTCTATCACTATAGGATTTGATTTAACATTTGCGTCTGTGTGCTAATGTGGTATGGCAACCTGAACTTATGTACTTACGTACGAAGTTCTACGTTGTAACTGACTGACTAACTGATCTATCTGTATTGACACTATGGGTAAATAAAACAATTTCAATCGATCTATTTCATCTTATGATTATAAATTGAGATAACATGCATTACGGTGTTCATTAAATCCAATACAATTTCTATATAATTTAAGTTTTTTTTAAAGGTGATTATTAATTTACAGTATAATAATATTCTCTTTCTTTCATTGTTTGCTTTCTTATTTTTAGACAAATCCTCATGGTCATTTATATGCTCAAGTTACACCGTGTACAAAATCAC
The DNA here is from genome assembly GCA_944470395.2 of Schistosoma turkestanicum. Classification (NCBI taxonomy): domain Eukaryota; kingdom Metazoa; phylum Platyhelminthes; class Trematoda; order Strigeidida; family Schistosomatidae; genus Schistosoma; species Schistosoma turkestanicum. Next base: position 65,972,198 of record OX103971.1, read on the forward strand.
GAAAGCCTAATTTCAATGATTCCGATATAGTAGTAGTATCTCAATGTACTACTACTACTCCTACTCCTACTACAATTACTGCTACTAATGATAATAATAATAGTGTCTATAGTTTAAGTAAGTAAACTAACTAACATGTAAATTATGTAGTTGTTGTATACAAAATGAAATATTGTTTACATTAGAAGATAGATGAAGACAGGTTAAAGTTGTTGTTTTTTTTTTCACCCGGTGTCCACACTTAACATCGTATACTGTCGTTTGAATAACCGAGTGTTGTTTAGTACCTTTTCACATAAATGTGTGATCGGTGATCGGTGACAATTTAAGCTTCGTTTTTTTTTTGCATTTCTGTAATGTTTATTCAGCTAATATTCCGTGTGAAACTTGAACTCCATCTACTCAGAGTCATTATTGTCAGTCAGATTGATCTACCATAAGACTTAGGTTTTTTTTTTATGTTGTAATCTCATGATCAAATTCTATCGATCAGGTTAAATTGTGATCACTAGTTAAATTGACTGGACACTACTACTACATGAACTATATTTTAGGTATTATGTACTTAGAGGAGACAATCGGATGCAAATTCTACTAGACAGTGATTTGTTACATACGTATTTATGTATAAAAAATCACTATTCAGTTGTTAGTTTCATTCCGATTGCCTCGACGAGCTATGTTTTGTGGTGTAGAGGAGTAGGTTAGAAGAAAGCTAGGGGTGGCTAAACCAAAACATGCAGCAGAAGTCGATGAAGTCACTGACAAAAGTGTAGATAAGACTTATGAGTAGGCATAATTACTATTGTGATGAAGGAGAACACAGGTGAGGGCAACCGAATTGTATTTAACGAAAATTACAAAGTTACTCAGTAAAATAGGAAAACCATATCGTAAACGGTTAATTTGCATATCTTCAATCCATTGTCTGACATTTCACTTATTCATGCGTTTCATACAAATTTCATTGTGTTCCCACTCTTCCTTTCTTGATCTTCCCCCATCTTCTGCTGCCAGACATTAGGTTTACACTCGCGTCATATACTACTTATAAGTAGCGCGCACCACACTCGTCCCCCCTTTTAATAAGCTGTCGTCGTAGTCTTTCTGATTGCCGTACCGTTGTCATCTTTGGTGCTTTTCGTGACTCATACACTTGATAATCTTGAAACCATCTCTGCAGTTGACTAGTATTTACGCGCTTCTGCTTGTCTTCTCCCTGTAAGCCCGTTTATCTGCGGATGATACGGTGTAGTTCGTATTCTCTTGATGCCAAACTGCTTTAGATGGGCTTTAAACTCGTCACTTTCAAAACAGGGACCCTGGTCAGTTAATATCACCTTCCGTATTCCGTGACACTCTACAATATGCTGGATTATCACTTCGGTCATTGTTCTTGCCCGCTGGTCTGGAATGGATACGGCATCTATCCAACGTGTAGCGTTCATTGGTTCCCGCTGTTGGGACACGGCGGCAAGCCCACTCTCGATAAATTGCGACGCCAAAAACTGTACCCCGACTCCCCATCCATACTCGGCAGAGCACGGCGTAACAACATCGTGAGCTCCACAGCCAGCACCAGTGAGTCACAATCGACAGACAACCTCGCCAACCGGAACCTCTGCAGCGCCTCCTCCCTGTCCACTGGGCTGACGAACTCCGTCACTACTCGCTCCGTGACCGTCTCCCACGCCATCTTCCCGGTGGCACCGTCCAAGCTGTTGAATACAGCCTTTGCCTCACGTCCCCGCAGCGTCCCCAGCACCACCAACTCCGCTCTGGGCCCCTTCACACCCACCAGCCCCACCACGGCCTCAAACTCCTTCGGCCACGGGAGCTCCTTCCTTGGTGCAGGCAGCGACACCAAATGTAGTGAAGGACAATACAGGTGAGGGCAACCGAATTGTATTTAACGAAAATTACAAAGTTACTCAGTAAAATAGGAAAGCCAAATCGTAAACGGTTAATTTGCAAATCTTCAATCCATCATCAATCCATTGTCTGAAATTTCACTTATTCATGCGTTTCATACAAATTCCATTGTGTTCCCACTCTTCCTTTCTTGATCTTCCGCCATCTTCTGCTGCCAGACATTACGTTTTCACTCGTTTTCAATCAGATAGTCTGTATTTAATTGTATAGCTTAGACTAATTGTCATTGACTGAATGTATATTTTATTCCAACATAATCCCTGGTCATCCAACCAGTTACCTTGAAGTACGTGGTAGTGGTTAAAAACATATATTCCAGACAACACTTCAATCGCTGAAGTACAATAACTTTGCAAATTACTGATAGAAATATGTGTATTTAATTTTGATTACCTTTGTTGAGAATGTCCAGTTAATCAAAGTTTGAAGAGTTACTTGATTATTTTGAATTCCACTGAATAATACTATTATGACCTTTTTTGTACTTTCATTGAAATTATAAATCAGTCATTATATACCTGGAAGCACTGGATGGCCGTTTCGTTCTAGTATGGGACTCATTAGCAGTGCACATCCACGAGATAATAATAATCGTTGGTTAGAGACCCTGAATGACATGTCTCGAAAGCGTTTGCAATGGCGCAGGTGCATTCATTCTTTGTGTTCTCTCAAATCGTAACCTCCTGAATTCCTCATGACCGTTTTTCCCCTCTTTTTAATGTCGATTCCTCTGAGGTATACATCTTGAATGATAAATTCGATCATTAATCTTTTTTCATTACTGCTCATACTTCTACCACCTCTGGTTGGGACATGTGTTGTTACGTATCGCTAACCACCGACTGCCTCGACGAACTTTGTTTTGTTGTGTAGGAGTAGATTGGAAGAAAGCTAGGGGCGGCCAGACCAAAACATGGCACAAATCCATAAAGTCACTGACAAGTGGACTGAGTCATGTTGGTAGATGTAGACTACCTTGTTGGGGTCGGCGAGACAAAGGTCATCAATGGATAGAGACCTTGAAAAACATGGCTCAGAATCGTTTGCAATGGCGCAAGTGCATCCATTCGTTGATCTCTCTCAAATCGTAATCTTCTGGATTCGTCAGCACCTCTACCTTTGTCTTTCTAACCTTATCTCACTGAATTATACTTCTTGAATAATATCTTCAAACCCTAGTCTTCATCATTACCATTAATACCTATACTATCTTTATCGCTATGGGATTTGATTTGACATTTGCGTCTCTGTGCTGATGTGGTATGGCAACATAAAGTTATGTACATACGTACGTAGTTGTACGTTGCAACTGACTGACTGACTGACTGACTGTATCACCTCTACTACAATGGGATTTGAAGTGACAACTACGTCCCTATGCTAATGTGGTATGGCAACCTGAAGTTATGTACTTACGTACGTAGTTGTACGTTGCAACTGACTGACTGACTGACTGACTGACTGTATCACCTCTACTACAATGGGATTTGAAGTGACAACTACGTCCCTATGCTAATGTGGTATGGCAACCTGAAGTTATGTACTTACGTACGTAGTTGTACGTTGCAACTGACTGACTGACTGACTGACTGATTATCACCTCTACTACAATGGGATTTGAAGTGACAACTACGTCCCTATGCTAATGTGGTATGGCAACCTGAAGTTATGTACTTACGTACGTAGTTGTACGTTGCAACTGACTGACTGACTGACTGACTGACTGACTGACTGTATCACCTCTACTACAATGGGATTTGAAGTGACAACTACGTCCCTATGCTAATGTGGTATGGCAACCTGAAGTTATGTACTTACGTACGTAGTTGTACGTTGCAACTGACTGACTGACTGACTGACTGACTGACTGACTGACTGTATCACCTCTACTACAATGGGATTTGAAGTGACAACTACGTCCCTATGCTAATGTGGTATGGCAACCTGAAGTTATGTACTTACGTACGTAGTTCTACGTTGCAACTGACTGACTGACTGACTGACTGACTGACTGACTGTATCACCTCTACTACAATGGGATTTGAAGTGACAACTACGTCCCTATGCTAATGTGGTATGGCAACCTGAAGTTATGTACTTACGTACGTAGTTGTACGTTGCAACTGACTGACTGACTGACTGACTGCTATCACCTCTACTACAATGGGATTTGAAGTGACAACTACGTCCCTATGCTAATGTGGTATGGCAACCTGAAGTTATGTACTTACGTACGTAGTTGTACGTTGCAACTGACTGACTGACTGACTGACTGACTGACTGACTCTATCACCTCTACTACAATGGGATTTGAAGTGACAACTACGTCCCTATGCTAATGTGGTATGGCAACCTGAAGTTATGTACTTACGTACGTAGTTCTACGTTGCAACTGACTGACTGACTGACTGACTGACTGTTATCACCTCTACTACAATGGGATTTGAAGTGACAACTACGTCCCTATGCTAATGTGGTATGGCAACCTGAAGTTATGTACTTACGTACGTAGTTCTACGTTGCAACTGACTGACTGACTGACTGACTGACTGACTCTATCACCTCTACTACAATGGGATTTGAAGTGACAACTACGTCCCTATGTCA
>OX103971.1:65977233-66199594 GCA_944470395.2 Schistosoma turkestanicum
CCCGTGAGATGTTTAAGGATGGTGATCCAGTTTTAACGGTTAAACTGACCGAGATCCTAGGTAGAATCTGGGAAATGGACGTAATCCCATCTGACTGGTCTCAGTCGCTAATTGTCACAATCTACAAGAAAGGACAGAAGTCCTCTTGTGACAATCACAGGGGAATAAGTTTAACTAATATAGTTTCTAAATTGTTAGCCTCGATTATACTTAGACGTCTAACTAGGGCTCGCGAAGAGCAGACTCGAGAAAACCAGGCTGGTTTTCGACCTGGACGTGGTTGTATAGACCACATCTTCACACTACGACAGGTCCTGGAACACAGACACACATTTAGACGTCCGACAATAGTCGTGTTCCTGGACCTTAAGGCGGCATTCGACTCAGTGGATCGTGAGGTTCTGTGGCAGTGTCTGTCATTGAAAGGTGTACCAAAGAAGTACATTAACCTTATGCAAGCACTCTACTCGAACACCACTGGTCGGGTGAGAGCATATGGCGAACTGTCATCGGAATTCTTCACTTCAAGTGGTGTCCGTCAGGGCTGCCCACTTTCTCCATTCTTGTTTAACTTTGTTGTAGACATCCTCTTAGAGTTAACATTAAGCTCGTCAGATTTTTCAGGGGTTGACCTCCTACCAGGAAAGTCGCTTACTGATCTAGAATATGCCGATGACATAGTTCTATTCGGTGAAGACGCTGACAAAATGCAGAGTCTTCTGACTACCATAAGCAACAATGCGAGCATGTTCGGGATGCGGTTTTCCCCCTCGAAATGCGAAATGTTGCTTCAAGACTGGGTTGCTTCGGCACCTGAACTAGTGATAGGGAGTGAAGTAGTCGAGCGTGTAGATCACTTCACTTATCTGGGGAGTCTCATCAGTGCTGACGGTCTGGTGACTGACGAAATCTCAGCTCGGATACAGAAAGCTCGATTGGCTTTTGCCAACCTGCGTCACTTATGGCGTAGGCGTGATATCCGTTCGCTAACCAAAGGGCGGGTGTACTGCGCAGCAGTTCGTTCCGTTCTCTTATATGGCTGTGAAACATGGCCGTTAAGAGTAGAAGATGTTCGTAGGTTACTAGTATTCGATCATAGATGTTTAAGAAGCATTGCTCGTATATCGTGGGACAGCCGAGTAAGCAATGCTGTCGTTAGGAAACGAGTACTAGGTAAGGATGGCAGATCAATCGATGAAGTGTTGAAACTTCATCAGTTGAGGTGGTTGGGACATGTGTTACGTATGCCTAACCACCGACTGCCTCGACGAGCTATGTTTTGTGGTGTAGGAGTAGGTTGGAAGAAAGTTAGGGGCGGCCAGACCAAAACATGGCAGAAATCCATGAAGTCCCTGACAAGTGGACTGAGTCATGTTGGTAGATGTAGACTACCTGGTTGGGGTCCGCGAGACGAAAGTCATCAATGGTTAGAGACCTTGAACGACATGGCTCAAAATCGTTTGCAATGGCGCAGGTGCATCCACTCTTTGAGCTCTCTCAAATCCTAATGTTCTGGATTAGCCAGCACCTCTACCTTTGTCTTTCTAACCTTATCTCACTGAATTATATTTTTTGAATAATATCTTAAACCCTAGTCTTCTTTATTATAACATTAATACCTCTACCATCTTTATCACCATGGGATTTGATTTGACATTTGCGTCTCTGTGCTAATAATGTGGTATGGCAACATGAACTTATGTACATACGTACGAAGTTCTACGTTGCAACTGACTGACTGACTGAATCTACTCCATTTATATAGGTGATAATTATTGATTGTGGAAATTTGAAATTATTTTCTATACCAATGATTTTAGTAGAAATGATTTTTTTCCAAATTTTGAATATATGTAATGAGTAGTATATTTATACATATAATTCTAGTTAACACTGTTGGAATTTGCAGTAAATAATTGTATAAAGTATATGTGAAACATACATACCTTACATCGTTGCCACCATGAGCAAATGATCCGAAAACAGCTGTTATAATTTGCAAAGATGAAAATACTTGAGCTTCGGCTGGACGATCTTTAATTAAATCGCTATGATCTGGTTCCTGTTATTCCGTGGAATCAACACAAAAAAAAACAATTTATTCACAATGCAATCTACATGTGACAAGTGAAAATATACACACTAGTATTTTTTATTCTTTTTAAACAAACGATATTTGCAAATTAATCGGTAGAATAAGTCAGGTCAATTTATCTTCATTGTTAATTTATTTGCTGTCTGTCATGTAGAATTTACTAGTGGATACAAAGTGTCAAGAGGAATTATCCACGTTTATTTTTATCGTTAGTTTGATAAAGATTTAGGAATTCACCAGACGCATTACTATCTCGAATCAATCAATTTTAGACAATTATTAGAATCCTGTGAGCACTGGATGGCTGATTCGTCCTGGTATGGGTCTCATCAGCAGTGCGCATCCATCACTACTACTACTCGCAGGATTCCAATCAAGCATCTTCGGCATGGCACGACAACGTTTAAACTCCGCATCACTGAGCTGCCATGTGACGGTGCTATTGTCTATCTTCGATCAATCTACAGTCTTGCGTGACCACATCCACTATATTTGATGAGCACTGCTTCATACCCGAACAGGACTCAACTCCACTGGTTACGACTTCTCACTCGGAAACCAAGAAATGTCCTCACACACCTGGTCACAAGTGAGCACATGAAGACAGTGAATGACGTTGCGCAAGACCGCAGATTGATTGAAGTGAGACAACAACACCGTTAGATGCCAATTTAGTGGTCAAGAGGTTAAGCGTTCGCGCACAAGACCGATAGTCCCTGGTTCGAATCATGAGAGTAGCAGGAGTCGTAGATACGCACTGTCGATGAGTGAGCATATGAAGAAGCACAGTGAACGAGGTCGCGCGAATTTTCGTTTATCATAGATGATATTTAAACGAGGAGGGAAATAATTAATACAAGATCAATCAAATAGCTGTAAATCAATTTATAGTATTGTGTGTGTGATTTAATGCATACTGTAACGATCCACAACTAATTGTATATGTAGTATTGTGAAATAATATGACAGACTGAATACGAACTATTGTGTGACCTTTAACTAACCTCTGTATGTTCAAATGTAACATCACTAACCATATAGCACTCAGTTGTTTGTATTACACTTTGCATATTTTCAATATATGTGCTTTTGTGGATGATACTTTGTGAACTTGAAACATTTATCTGAGTACTTGCTTTATATGTGTCCATCATCCCAACTATGATGATTGGTGTTTGTGATTCATGTATTTTTACTATATATATATATAGACTAAGCCACCCATTATACTATGAGTGAGCTTTTGCAATCACTTCTGTCTTCAATGTCCCAAATACATCCTATTAACGCAGTTAGTTGACGAAACTAGATGCATGATATATACTTCAACAATTTCATTCACGTTCAGTCAGTCAGTCAGTCAGACATACAGTCCAATCAATAAAGAGTCAACTACAGGTACTGGAATACACAGCCTTGTAAGAATATGTGCTATCATGAAAATCTATGACTGCACAAACTAAAATGAACCAACTCCGTTGGATAATCTTACTTCCTTACACCTGTTGGCCCAAATGGTGTAATGATTGAGTATAACAGCAGATATCCACCATTTAGTCGAAGTTGTCTAAACTGTGTCCCATGTGATTCACTAATTCCAAGCAGCTCCAGGTTGTATCTTTTCATCTCTGCAGCAATCGAGAACAGTCTTCCGGTCTCCCACAATGTTCGAACGTTCAATGCACCTAGGAGAATGGTTGCTCTGATTGTCGGAAGAGGCATCGACCTCGTAAATTTCGAAGGAACTCAGCTTTCATCGTGAGACATCATAACTCTTCTGAATGAAAATCTTCTTACTGTCACGACAGAGTCAAAATGGTTTGAATCATTTTTTCTGGTTGGCGTCTTTTTAGCGAGTTAGTTTTCTACGGGATCAGGTTACCAATGCCTTGCACTATTCTACTCCTTCATCCGGGCTTGGGACCCGCAGAAACCTCAGAGGAGCTCAAAGCGGAGTTGTACTAGTGCTAGTTTCTACATTGGTTGTAATTTACTGATTGATAAGTGGAAACTATTCAAAACTATCAAGTAATTTCATGAAAAAAATATACCTATCAAAATGACGAAACGAGATAAATACTGAATGAGGCTACTCACTTCACCAATTGTAGACAGGTTGGGAGGGGATGATACATTAACTTTTCCATTGGTCAAATTATGACTACCATCCCCGATGGCGTTTTGATCATTCGATGAATAGCCTAATGTCATGTTTAACTGATTACTATTACGATCCATTTCATCTGGATTACTTGGTTTAACATCGAATTCTATGTAACGTGAATTAAAAAGAGGAGTGAAGCATATATGAACAATTTCATTTGAATCAGAATAAACTTAGACTGAAAATCACGTGAAATAATAAAGCTAAACATTTGTTAAAGAAAGCACAAATTCACATCAATCATTGTAACACATAAACAAAATATCAAGCATTAGGAACCGTTTGACGAGTAGTTGATACAATAAAACAACAACCTGAAAATCGGACAGAATATACAATAAATTTGACAAACATAATGTTCGAATTCTACAAAATCAAAGAACTTAGCTTTGTGTTTTATTAAGGAAGCTTCTGTGTAACAGATAATTAAAAGAATATTCTATCAATTAAATGTTCAATCAACTAATCTATGGTAATGATGAAGTAACAATTGAATCCATAATCTAATCATGTTTTCGAATTCTGATGTGTTTGAATTTGGGAAAGCGAAAATCCTAAGCAAAATGATCATGAAGTTTATGTGGTCGTTAAACTAGATGAGGCTACAATTCAGTAACATTCACTAGATTCAATGTAGTCTTAATGAGAATAATACTAACAATAATCTCGAGATTTCATTCCAGAGAACGTTAGTTAGCACGATTTATTATTGCAATCGAGAAGTTAATCATATGCACCTTTATTAATGAAGCCCAATAAAACTTGGCAACATTTAATCCCACTGAATTACATATTCTATGATATAAATGATAACTAACTAATAGAGATCGATTCACTCTATGCATAGATATAAGTAATTCAAGTGATAAGATTTTCATTGAAACCAATTAACCATACATAGTTTCATCGTATTGATGTTGTGCTATTAAAACATTGTGTAGAAAACAAATATTTTCTTCATTAAATTCTTATTACTGATAAGTAAACAATCAGTTACGTCAATAAAAGTATATTTAAACCTAATTATCAGTTTCAATATAAGAGACTTATCAAGTAAATATAACATGAAATATTGTCGATACAAAAACATTTAATTTTCACTACATAGAGAAGAAGACCATCGTCAAGTAAGGTTTCTTAGTGTCAATCATTCTACTGGTGAGCGACTGGATCATGAAGATGTCAACATCTGAGGGGAAGCACGGAATACAGTGACAAGACCGGATGCAACTGGACGGCATGGACCTGGTAGATCATCCAGCATCCCTATCTCAGACACAACATCAAGTGCCGATGAAGACGGACAATGTAGCAGCAACATCTGCAACATAAGGTCTCAACGTACACAAACGAAAAAAACACATCTTCTGATGCAGCATACCATGCACCAACCACATCACACTTGACAGACAGGCATTGAAAGATACAGAAACCTTTACGTATTTGGGCAACATCGTCAACAAACATGGTGAATCTAGTCCCAATGAAGAGACATTGATTAGCGAAATCAGCACAGCATTTCTAAGTTCAAAGAACATCTCGGACACTGAGAAACTATCAACCAACACCAAAGTCACAACTTTCAATAAAAACGTAAAGACAGTTCTACTGTATGGGGCGGAAACTTGGATAAACACAGGTGAAGGTGGATAGGACACACATTGGCGAAAGCACCCAAGTGTCTCGAGAGACAAGCCCTAACTATGAGCACTCAACGCCAAATGAAAAGAGGAAGAGCAAAAAAGACAGTACGCTGAGAACTGGAGACAGACATGAAAAGAATCAACAAAAATTGGACAGGAATGGAAAGAGACGCGTAGCACAGAGTAGTTTGGAGAATGTTGGCCAACAGCTTGGGCTCCATTAGGTGAAACAGGCGTCAATAGGTAAGTAAGTAAGTAATTAAATACAGCAGAAATATTTAACTTCATTGATCGTGTATGAAATTTATTTACAATTAGGAAATAGTCTTCTTTTATCGTGAATTTTAATCCACTGAGGAATGAAATTAACACAAACGAACATTGAAGTTGAAATCATGAAAAAAATACAATTTACAATCATCACTCTCAATCCTTAAAAAATAGGAATATAAAATATCTCATTCATCTATAAATTGTTATCACTAATTTTTGATTTACTATTTTAAGTCGATTCATGATAAAATTTCGTTTTAATAATCATATTTGTAGTAATTATTGTTTGAATGCGACTAATGACTGTTGATTTTTAACATCTAGTATGACAGTTTAAGTACCGCAATCCGTTTCTACTTGACAGCTTTGAGACAGTAACAATTTATTTTATAAAAATAATTTGACATCTGATATTCGAAACCAGATAACAATAGTTTAGTATCAGAATTCTATGACTGATAAAAACTGATAATGGTAAGGTTTCGGTCGTAGACACTGTCACGACTAGATGTATTCACTGTTTATGAATGACAATATACAGAAACTTTTTCTAATGAAATGAAATACCATTGATTTTTCGTATCACTGGAACACGACATTACTATCATCACGTATTAGACATACTTATAGAGTATGACGTGAATGGCATTATTGTGAGAATATGCCGAAATTCATTCAATATCTGTTGAGTGAATAAATTACATTTAAATTATGCCTTTCAAAAATTATTTCGTCTATGCCAAGTTTATGAGCCGTTAAAAAGTCTACACGACCAACCTGTGAAATTGTATTGGTGTAGACCATAGGTATCAATATAGGTTGAGATGTATAATAATTTATAATTTATACCTTATTATTTGTACACATTTCAATGTGTAATATCAAGATTAGTATAGATTAGAATAAGTGAAAACAGAATTGTATGAATGAAAACAACAGTTATCCGTTTACAGAATAGATATCCATGCAATGCAAAATTAGTATATTCATACCTTTGTATATTTGCTTTTTTTATGCTTAGAAATATATTTTACCTGCATTCAATAATCTGATATTTTATACTGTTTAAAAAACATTGCTGACACAGTGATTTGCATTGATAATCATCACTTACAGGTTAACGATACGCTACTCTTATAACTATCGATCAAAATCCACCCCTGAAAAATACAATTCATGGTCATGGGCAGTGTGTATTTACAATGAATGATAATATGAAAGAGTGAAGTTTATCTTTGGTTTTTCAGTGACTAATTAGCTAAGAACAATTCTGTTAGTGAAAATCTGACCTTAAGTTGACTTTTAAACCGTTTACACCTAAGAAAAAAAATGCATACATTCTATCACTAGATTGAATGATTTTAATACGTTTTGCGTTTAACTATATCCTTCGATAAAAAAAATGGCTATTGACATTGAAAGAATTCATTAGAGTTTGCAATTTTGAAGCAAAATATCAATCAGATATACACTGTTGGTGAATTCTATAGAAATTGAGTTCAGAATGGTTGATTCTATGGAATGACTAGAAATACACTATTAGATTGAAACAGCTAATTTGTAAACAGTATCAAGTATCATCGTGGCTTCGAAAAGTAAACAGGTTTAAGTGGGCAACTGATAATTATCAATCTAAACTACTGTTGTTCTACCGTGTTGAAACTTCAACAAAATATAATACGTTCACGTCCTTAATATTAGGTCAATCAGTCTTTCTAATGTTTAGGCTGACGCATATGTAGATTGGTTCACGTTTTCACACCACATTATTACAGCAAGACCAATTGCAGAGAATTCAAAGTAGCAACATTATTACTAGTAGGAGTAGAAAAGTAAATGTACAAACGGAAACATTGTATGTAAGTACTCCTGTGGTTTACAGTGTATGTCACGTCAATTGATAAAACCATACACATCTGTGCATTTGATTGATCTGCAACTTACTATAGGCTAATAAGACAATCCACAACATAAAATAGAAATTGATCCCAGATCAAAATAAAACAATTTTCATTTACAAAAGATAATCAATCATTAAACTACAATGTTTTATGTTATTGTAATCTTGATTTGGTAGGTTTTCTGTAGATTTAATACTTTGTACACAATATCAACATATTTTGAAATTTATGTAACTTCAGCAGCAGAATTTACAAGAAGCATGACAAGTGTTTTTTTTTAGGGAAAAGAATACAGATAATCACTGACAGTAGAAATGTTATTGTCACCTTTTCATATACTCAGTGCAGATACACATCGTACACCTGTGATAGTGTGTCAAATTAACCATACCGTATACAATTGTAAAACAACTTCATCAAAGTCTACTAAACTAGGTAAATATTAAAATACACAAACTCTGATTTAACGAGGAAAGCATGGCTTAGAATTTCTCTATGTAATGCCTTATGTTAATATATTTGGTTAATCAGTTCAGTGATATGTAAACAATATTGGCATTAGAAACTAAACATCATAACAGGAAAGCTCTTCCTAAAAGCATATGATTCATATTAGATGGGAAACGTCACCATCAACTAAACATTAACCTCTTAATAGTAAATAAGAAATTTAAACAAATTTCGTATATAGTTTTAATCAATAATCTGATTTTATCCAACAACTATTATAGGTAAACGGAATGTGAGCACGATATGGGAGATCGAGAGGACCATTTAAGTTGCTGTGGAAATGACGACATTTAAACTGGAGGAACTGGGAATGTGTGAAACTAATCAGACACATACTGGACATAATAAATTAGCTTCAAGGAAGATGCTGTTCTACTTCGGTAACGAAGGAGAAAATGCTCAACACTCAAGGAGTCACACTGATGCTGTCCAAAGAAGAACAAAAAGCAATGATAGGATGGAGGATGCAAAAACTGGAAAAGGAGCCGACGGTTAGTATATTCATAAACATATCCAAAAAATTATTCTGTGAAGTCCAATTCTATCATTAAACGTAAAATCGTATGCTTCACACTTTTCACATGTTTTCAGACTTTTCATATATTTTACATTCCTCAGATTTCGTTTCCTATCGGTCAATATTCGCGGTCGTCCTAAATGTATAAATATGCACTGCCTGTTAAGTTCTAGGTTCTATTTTGACCCCATTAACGATTTTCATCTAACAATTTATGTTCTGATATAATTGGGATTTGCGAAACAGAATTTGCGGTCGTACTGGAATATCTGAGGTTGACCAATCGGTAGAATTTCGAGTAGCCACATTACGGACAAAAATCCCGACGTGGCTTCAGATCATTAATAACGTGGCCGTCAGACAAATCAAAAGTGGAGAAGTAGAGGGAGAAAACAACATACTAACTGACTCACTGAAAACAGACTCAGCAGTAGTTGCAATGATACTAAACAAACTCTTCCACAAAATGTGGGAAGACTAACAAGTACCAGCAGATTTCGAAGAAGGACTCCTGACCAACATACCAAAGAAAGGCGATCTCAGCAAGTGTGAGAACTACAGAGAAATCACTCTACTTCTCATACCAAACAAAGTCTTCTCCAGAGTATTGTTGAACTGAATGAACGATTCAGTAGACACTCATCTGCCAGATCAGCAGGCTGGATTCCGTAAAGATCAACGACCGTGTAATAACTAATACCCATGCGACACAACGGATCATGGTGGAGCAATCAACAAGAGAAGTTCTCATATGGAATCTCTGAGGTAAAAGACGGAGAGGAGGACCAAGGAGGCAGGCATCAAAAGAATAAATAGTAGGTGGTAATAATTGGAAAGGAAAGCCCAGGATAGAGTTGGTTGGAGAATCCTGGTCCACTCTCTATGCTTCACAAGATGTAAAAGGCGTAAAAGTAAAGTTAGTTGATCAAATTTAAATGAATGAAGTTCACATAAATCACTGATGTAGTAGATATCAAACGTCTTTAATTACAACAATGTGCATTACTAAGTAAATATACACATTAATCGAAATATAATCTCTATCACGTTTGAAACATAAAAATATTCAAGAATCTTGTTGCACATTCTTGGGAAATATACAAAAACCTTCATTAATGTATTTTATTTTATTTTACAAAAACACTTACGACTTGAAACTTCATTGGGATTTTTCACTCCCTGTATTACATTATTATTTTCATTGGTGAATTGTTCAAGTTTATCTTTATTATCTACATTTCGAAATCCAATCACAGCCTCTCCATCTGTTTGTGGAGCATACGTGTCCATATCAATGGATTCATGTTTTCCGATTGAAAGTTTGCAAGATTTACTATCCATCACAGACTGATATTTATCGTCTACAGTGTCAGATGATTTCTTTTTGCTCTTACGGGAAAAATAACTTTTTAAAATATGTCCACTGGATTCCCCAGCTATAAAATAAGATGAAGACGGAATTAGCTGAGTTGTCTTTCAAATATGTTTAAGAATTACATACAATCTGCAAGTGAAAAATACATCGATAAAAATTCATTACTTATAGTATGGATTGTCGTCAGAAGAACACAGGCAAATGAAAGATGATATCCGTTATCACCTAAAACCTTATAATCCTAGTCTCAAATCAAACTATTCTTGAGTAACATTTAATCTCAATCGACTGTATTGTTTGATAATTACGTGTTTTCTTCGAAACGTATTTAATTATTTATACAGAGTATTCCTGAGTTGCACCTAGATTTAATTATTCATTTGTTAGTTTATATATGAATACTGCTTGATGCAAAGGTAGAGTTCAGTTTATATATTCCTGTCACACTTCTCTAAAAAACATTCAATCAATGAGGTGCTTATTCATAACAGTCACGTGACATACGTGACTTCAGTCAATGATCAAAGTTAAATGATATAATCCAGAGACAGAATCACACTACTGCAATATTTTAAATCATCCAGTTTATTAATGACCAATTAAGATATATAAAACGTATGTATGCATTTTATTGATCGTGAAAGGTAAAATGAATATTATCTTAATCAAAAAAGATAAAGGCGAAAAGTTCAAAAACAGAAGTCGAGTTGTAAAAGCAATAATCCTATGGTATAATTCGTTTGGTATTATCATTATAGGGTAGTGGATATTGTTGAACTTCAACAAAAACATGAACCGACCACCTTTAGAAACCTGGGTGCACTGGATGATCGTTTCCTCCTAGTATGGCACTCACTAGCTGTGGGCATCTATGACTCCTACTACTCGCAGGATTAGAATCTAGTACCTTCGGTCTCATACGCATACGCTTAACCTCCAGACAACTAGGTCGGCATCTAACGATTTTAATCTCAAACTTCGTTTAATCCACGGTCTTGTGCGACTGCATCCACTATCTTTGGTGAGCACTACTTTACATCCAAACGGGGTTGGATTACACTGGTCGCGATTTTTCTCCTGAACTCGGAGAAAAATCGTCACGATCTATGCTCTCTGGAATCGATATCAAGACCTTCAAACTCGCGAAAGAACATCTGAACTCTAGGCCACTGATCCAGCATTCAACTATACGTCTTACTTCAATCAAGCCACGATATTGAGCGACCCCATAGTGCATAACACTCAAAATCACTGAACTTCACTAGTCTAAGCTACACAGTTTTCCCACTATAGCTGCTATCTTGATGTGGTGATCGTGCTTACTTATCGTGATCACCCCACCGAACTACATTGGCAAGAACATTTGTTCCTATAGGATCAACCATGCAAGGGAGGTCGATTAGAGAATGGCAAGACAAAATGCAGCAACTCAAGGTCCGTGAGTTAAGTCATTCTGCTAAATGTAGAGGAGTGTGACAGCAGTAAGGTCACCATCAAATTATTTACATGCCTTTTAAAATATCCTCTCACCTACATGACCGAACCTCCTAACTTTCCCTCATCATCTCGCCCCGCTGATACAAATGATTGGAGTACACACGTTCTAAACGTCTCAAGATAGTTGTATTTCTCTACCTTACGGAGGCCTTCGACTCTGTTGATCGTTCAGTTCTATGACAGTATAAGTAAATGGAAAGAGTACAACTGAAGTACAAAACCCTAAATAAGCTCTTTACTCGGACACTACAGGTCGAGCTAAAGCTTATGGCGAATTGTCATAGGAATTGTTTACTTCAAATGATATCTGTCAAGGATGTCCATTCTGTCCGTTCTTGTTTAATTTCGTGAAAGACCTGCTTTCGGACATAACATCATCTTCGTCTGATTTTCCAAGAGTGGAACTTCTACCAGAAGATTTACTGGTTGACTTAGAATATGTCGAACTACCCTCAGCAACAAAGCAAGCATGTTCAACATGTTGTTATAGGATTGGCTTGCATCGTCACCTCAATTAGTGATACGGAGTGAAGTAGTTGAGAGTGTTGGCCGCTTCACTTATCTCGCCAGTCTAATCAGTGCTGATGACCTGGTGTCTGACGAGATCTCAACACGCATACAGAAGGCTCGAGGAAACATGACACAAATCAATGAAGTCATTGAAAAGTTGGCTGAGTCATGTTGGTCAGTTTATACTACCAGGTTGGAGTCCGTGAGACAATAGTAACCGATGGTTAGAGACTTTGAATGACATGGCTCAAAATCGATTGCATTGGCGCAGATGCATCCATTTTTGTTTTCTCGAATTCTCATCTTCCGAATTCCTATTGACCTTCATTTTTCTCTTTTCAAATTTATTCCACTGGATTATATTTCTTCAGTAATATCTTCGAACCGTGATCTTTCTGATTACTGCTAGTAGTTCTGTAGTGAACGAGAACACAGGTGGGGCGACCGGATTGTAATTAACGAAAATTACAGAGTTATTCAATATAATCGGAAAACCATATCGTAAATCGTTAATTTGCAAAATATCAGTTCATCATATCGGAATGGCCTGTTCCTGTTGCAAAACATCAATCCATTGTCACTATTCATGCGTTTCATACAAGTTCCATTGTGTTTTAACTCTTCCTTTCTTGATCTTCCCCCATCTTCTGCTGCCAGACATTACGTTGACACTCACGTCATATACTACTTATAAGTAGCTCGCACCACACTTCTACTGCCTCTACCACTATGAGATTTGTATTGACAATTGCATCTCTACGCTAATGTGATATGGCAACTTGAACTTAAGTATGTACGTATGTAGGACGTTCTACGTTGTAGCCGACTACCCGATATTCAGTCTATGAAACTGTTTATTGATTTTCAATTATCCTTCATGAACCAATTGTTTGCTCAATAATTATCATGTCACATTTTATGTATCAGTAAGCCAACATCACTTGTAATAATCATTGGTTTTAATATAAACAACGTTTATTCATTTATTGTTATTTTGTTTTATTCATTTTCATTTAGTTGGATCATGGTTTCTCTCACCTGTTCTAAGTGGTTTGGCATCTATTGGAGTATTTTTCCTATTGCGTGTTCTGGTGCTCAGTAAAGTAAGTTTTTAATTATTGATGAACTGCATTGCATCGGATTTCATGGGTCATTATCATTAGGATATCGGTCAATACTACTATGTTTTTCAATTAAATTTTCAAATTTTGATGCCTTATTGTTATGCTCGTCTTTAGGTGTGCTTGAAACATTTACGGGTTCACCTTAGTCGAATAACAAGAACAAAACAATGAACCAGCGTCCAGGTAGGCTACTCGGATCCCTTGACCCAATTGTACTAGCAAGAAGTCTTGATATAGCGTAGAGTATTCTACAAACACCCAGCCAGCACACAATCAATCCAAGCACTCAAATCGCGTTTATTTATACTCTATAGAGACGTCCTTGGGACAGTCACAAAAATAGCATACTAAAATGACACAGCAACCAATCAAAACCAAGGATTTTCCTGGTGGGAAATGTGTCTCAAGGTCAACTGATCGGTCCATGAAATAAATCCAAAATAAAGATATTTATCCAGCGAGTTTTGGGGACCTAACATCCTCAACACTCATAATATACACTTACAGGTATTTTTCAAAAGAGTGGAACTAGTTCTGTTATCGATGCTAATAAATATTTTCTTCTTATTGCTGGTTACACAAATGTAGTTATTATATTTTATATTTTAGTAAAATTATAGTATAAGCAAATCTGTACTACTGTGATAAGCTGTTATTTGTGTCACATGTCACCTCTATCCACTGATCTTTAAACATCCTGTTGTCATTTATTTCGAAAGTCTTAGTTTGGTTATTTTATGAATCGTTGA
Organism: Schistosoma turkestanicum; assembly: GCA_944470395.2. Lineage (NCBI taxonomy): Eukaryota > Metazoa > Platyhelminthes > Trematoda > Strigeidida > Schistosomatidae > Schistosoma > Schistosoma turkestanicum. The sequence goes on from OX103971.1 coordinate 65,991,592, forward strand.
TACCCACTCAATTCATTTACCTTAATTTTTGGTGTGCAGTCATAGTCAGTTAGTCGGTCATTGTGGATGTTTTTATCTCGATGTTGTTTTAGCTAAAGACTCATTAATGCTTTGACTTTAGTAAGGATTACATATTTGTTTTGTTGTATCTATTTTTATTTTGTCGGTGATACTAATCAGTCGAAAAACAGAATTTTGTTGCTTTTCTTTTAAGACAAATATCAGTTTGTTCAAATGGACTAATATTCATTTTGAATAGTTTTTCGATGTAGTCCAATGGCATATTCAGTTAGTAATATTGATGGTATCTTTTAACCAATTAGTTTTAAACAGAATATTTATATGAAATTACTTTTACAGTGGTCAGAAAGTGCTTTCGTCTTCAATGAATGAGACGTAATCCACTGAAAGACTTAAATCCACGTGAGATTATGCATATGAGTATGTCGGACATCACTTGTTACAATAAATAGTGCAGTAAACGCATGTAGAAACAGTTTCTTATTTGAATCGTATGAAATCAGATGAGATTCGATTTCCTTTAGTTTATCTGTTTATCAGTTAATGATGTAAGTGAATGTGAAGTCACTCAGCCTAAAAATAAAATTTCCAGCCTCGTTAGTCCAATTATTTAATCAGAAAATTAAGTGATTATTGTTTACAATTGTCAAAAAGCTTAAACGTTTATCTGTGGTAAAAAAACCTTTCAAGAAAATGTTTCTCATCATACTATTTTGTTGAGACCGATACCAAATATGCAGAGTTCATGAGAGAGACGTTTCCTAAACACCATGACTCTTCAGTAGTACAGACCACATTGATTGCAGTTATTGACTGACATACAGAAACAAATACACACATCAAATCTATCAATTTACGCAGTAGACTAAATCTTGTAGTCAAAACAGAATGAATAAGATTATCAGGTAAATGACTTACTTAAAATGTGTCGACGAACAATAGGTACCCATATAAACTTTACAAGTAGAACAGTGATAATACCTAAGCCACAACTAAGTATAAATACTCCATAAAGAGGTATTTTATCGAATTTCAGCACTGAAAAGAACAACAAAATATATACAGTATGAAAATGTATGTTTCAGATAGAATTAACTGATAATTTAAATATTTACGTAAATGGCAGTAGATTAGAGATTGAAATATATACAACACAAATTATAAAGTAATTAATTACATAACATATATAATGATGGATAATTATTTGGAATATCAATATTATTGTCACATGAACAATTAAATTATTGGAGATAAGGAGAAACAGTTATTAAAGTAATTTAAATAGGAAATATATAATTAATTACTATGAAAAATACAGAATATTGATATGAAATAAAGTTAATTGAAATATTAAAATGAATATATTTATACAATGTTTATGTGGATATTAATTTTAATCGAGACTTCGTATATGCAATATATGATTGTTAACAATACGTTAAATCATAAACAGTTTTATAATTTAAAAACCAGTATTAATCACAACTTCACACTACATATATATATATATATATATATATATATATATATATATATATATATATATATATATATATTTCGAATTCTCGAGATGCAGCTCAGGTGGATGATTGTGGTGATGTTTCGTTCTCTGAGCTGGATGTTTTGGTAGTGGAGCTTTCACTGTTCTTCTGAACAACATCAACAGGACAAACTTCAGATAGAAGTGAAGCATTCGAATTTCTTCACATTTGACCCGTAGCTTGTTCTGTCAACCTCGATCTTGAATGTTTGCTATTGGCCTTAAGCGTGTCATTGTTCTCACCTATATTTTGAATGTATCCCACTTTGATCATTTCCTTGATCCTATGTTTACCTATAATTTTTCTGATTGGGTAAATGCAGGTGTGTTTGTAAAATGATGATTGACCTGAGTGCCAAGCTCCTGAAAATTCTCTAGCTTTCTTTGTGCTTCCCCGATCCAGTATTTCAACATTGTTCCAACCTAATGTATGTCCAAAGTTGTCTGTATGTATTAATATAAGTGAAGAGATATCGTGGCTTTTGACTGATAATTGATGTTCACGTAAACGAAGCTGAAAACGCTGTGCACTTTGTCTTCTGTAGTGTTTTTCAAAGTCTGAGCAATTTATTTTGTTGGTGTAAGGTTGATTGAAGCGATTCTGTAGGTTTGTGTGCTACACCTATTCCAAATGGTTTCAGTAGTCGTGCTGTATACCCCGATATGTGTCTTATGTATGGTAGGATGATCTGCCTATTGGTTCCCGTACTTGATTTCGCTTCTGTTGACGATTTCGGTTGATGTTTTCTGATGAAGTTGCGTGGAAGATAGTCACAAGATGTTTTTCCTCGTTTTTAGTGCTTCAAGTGTGCTGCTGTGTGTCTTCACTCTCATGAATAAAGTTTCTTTGCAGTTGATTTTATGAGCTGTTGCTGCTGTAGTTGAGAATTACGTCTGTTTGAGTTTGCTTACGCAATGCTTGAGTGCCCAGTTTCCTTATGTCAGTCATGGTGAATAGTATACTCAGGAATGATAGTTCGTTGTTTGATTCCTTTGCCACTGTGAATTTTATGTCGTCAAAGATGTTGTTGATCCGATCGTAGATGTTCTCCAACGCTTTCCTTTTAATATTGACGAATGTGTCGTCTACATAGCGAACTCACATTTTTGCTTTGGTCACTGGCAGAATCGACGCTTCCAGTCTCTGCATCAAAGCTTCCGCGACAAGTCTTGATGTTGGTGATCAGAATGGTTTTCCTTTTATCTGTTCGTAGATTCTTTTGTTCAATTGGAAATACGTTGTTAAACATAGATCGATGAGTTTTAGCAGACTTTGACTTTGAGATCTCGTATATTCTTGGAGATTCGTGTAGCTGGTGAGGAGCAGGGAAAGAGTTTCTTTGGCTAAGTATGGTTCTATTGAGGTGAATAAAGCTGTCTATAACGTCGAAGGATATCACCATTTCGTCGTTTTCGATCTGAATACCCTTGTGTTTACCCAAGAATTGTGTGGGAGTCTTAATAGATTAGTTGGAGGAATCCGACAGGTGTTTCAATATCCTTCAAATTTTTCTTGATTAGTTGGAGGCCAGAGTTCCAGATAGAGATACAATTGAACGTAGTGCAATGTTGGGTTTGTGTAATTTCGGCCTATTGTAGAATTGTGCAATTACAGGTCCACTGGATTTAATTCTCCACTGATCTTGGATGATATTTGTCCTGCTTTGACAAGCCTGTTTAGAGTCCTTGAGATTTGGTTGTCCAACATTTTTATTGAGTTTCTGTAGATTGGTTTATATACCCTTCTGCCCTCAAGTAGTTCCTCAGCTTTCCTGATATGTTCTTCCTTGACTATAATTACTGTAGTTCGTCCTTTGTTCGCTGGAACTATGACTATATTTTCCCTGGTTCTATGTTTCTTTAAGGCTTTTCGTTGTTATGCTGTTAGTTAATTGTAGTCTCTCTTCCGCTCCACAACCAAAACACCCAGCCCAGAGAACGAAACACCACCACAATTTCGAATTCTCCTACCAAATATTTATTAGAAAAAACATTATACAGGTTATTAAATCAATAAAGTGAAATGGGTTATTTTTTTTGGAGAATTCTTTGTCAAACAATGAAAATTTCAGAGTCAATCAATTCTTATCCATGTCTTTTGTTTTTGCGACAAACGAATGTCTCACTATTATTAATATTAGTCAATATCATTGAAGTTAGTTACTTATAACTTATGCAATAATAATATCCAAATATATTATGAACAAATAAATATGTCAAAAAAAATCTATGATAAATCATAATAGAACAAATTACATTTGAATTGTAGACATGAAATTACATTATTGTTAGATTTATTAAAGAAAAAAAGGTAATTATTATTATTATTCAACAAAAGTAAACAAACACAATACAGATATAATGTGTTTTTACTTTGTAAACTGGAACCAAGAAAAAAACACAACAAATAACGGTAAAAAGTAAGTGGAAATGATTTTTTTTCTTAAAAAAAAAAATCGACGACAGATTGAAACTACGAAACTGTAATTTTAATATAAGTATACATATATAAATTTTTTGGTTAAAAATTATATTCTAATCAATAGTCTATGGAAGCATCAGTAAACTGAAATTCAATTCATTTTGACTGATGACATTATGGAAAACAGATAAGTATTTAAAAGCATCGTGACCTCTTTTAACAGATTCAATATTTTACACATAACTAACTATTAATACAATACAGATTAATTGCGAACTCGCATTTTAATCAATGATAACTTTTCATTATTCAAATGAATTTTATTGATTGATGGCATGTCATAAAAACAATATCCTCGATTGTCAATACATAGAAGAAATCAATCTTAACTAACAATGGAGACGAGAATGTGGATTTCATCCAATCTTACAGTCATCAGCTAGAATATACCTGAATCTCAGTGTACATTGTTTTCCTGCATGACTCGAACCCACTACCGTTTGCATCAAAAGCTGGACCTGTTATCCACTTAGCTACTGAGTTCAGATACACACTCACTTCTGTGGACGATATGATATTTACATAAAAACAAGCCTATTCTCATCAGTTTCACAGCTAAACAATCCAATACTCCTAATTGAACTAAAACAAACAACCACTACAAACATCACAATTATGGTAATCATAATGACAATAAAAATTAGGCTAACCAGAACATTCTACACTGATTGATTTGCTAATAAACATTTTGCGTGTATTACAGTCAACATTATCAAATAGTTGAGAATTATATTAATTAATGAAATTTCAGATTTGTACATTATTCTGAATATATACATCTTATGCGTCAACACCACAATCGAATTGTATGCATAGACATCAATACTTAAATACACACTTTAAACAAATCTACAATTGAAATGAAAATGTTAATTTTAAATCAAATATACAGAAACCTATCATCAAACAAGTTCTATAATGAAATCTGCCAAAATCACTGACAATTTACAACTAACATACTTGGAGGTCCTTCATAAAATATTGAAAAACTATTGACCAGTACTACTGTACCGAAAAAGCCTGGAATCAGTCGAAGTGCAGGTTCCAGCGGATCTTCCTGTTAAAAAAAATCAATAAATCAATCAGTAAAGAATGTGAAATATTCACACAAACTTAATTCTACAGATAAATAGAATAGATGTCTATAATACATAAATATTTTCATCATTCAATAAACAAATTACAAACAAAATGTCAATTTAAAATAATTACGAGAAATTAGTGAAATAAAAAAAATTGATTGCCATTGTGAATGAATACACATTTCAGTTGATAAAATAATTTAGTAAATCCAAATTAAAATTTATTTATTCATTGAAGCATTCAGAATGAATAAAAATAGAAATATAAATTTATAATTGAATTGTTTATTTGCAGTCATCGAAAATGATTTTATTTAAAATCGACAGTAATTGTATTTGTATAAATCAATGAACGTCGGTTTAAAATTAGACTAAACTGTAAACATGTATTTATGTTAGAACAACACATATAAGCGAACAATATTGTTTTCGATTAGATCGTCATCAGGCTGCTTTACTCTAATATGCATGAATATTTATGCATGAAAATGTTAAACCAATCAAGGCAATTTGAGTGATAATCACAATTAAAATGAAAAATGCAAAAGTACAAGTGGATAGTAGGAAGATAGGTGAACCGATAGTAGTAGGAAAATTTGTAAAATATGATAACACCTTTGACCTTCTTTAGTTATCATATTTTACAAATTTTCCTACTACTATCGGTTCACCTATCTTCCTACTATCCACTTGTACTTTTGCCTTTTACATTTCATTGTGATTATCACTCAAATTGCCTTGATTGGTTTTAACATTTTCATGCATATTAGAGTAAAGCCTGATGACGATCTAATCGAAAACAATATTGTTCGCTTATATGTGTTGTTCTAATTTTCACAATGTATTTATGTATTGAAGTAATATAAAGTTATACGAAATTAATATAATCACTGAAGGTTTTGCACCTTTCTTTTATATTCATAGCTAGTTTTGATTAATTAAAAGCAAATATTCTAACTAAACAGGAAGAATCTTCAAGGCAGATGTTTATAAAGTTACATTAGGTATAATTCAGTGAACTTAGCTGTGTAAATTTCAGTAATCTCTATTGTTGGGAAGTACCTATCAATTTACAATGATACTTGTCGAGTGAAGTAGTTTAAATATTAAAAATAACTTTTAATAAGTTAGTAAAATCTTGTTTAGAAAATAATTAAAACTATTCATAGCTTTTATCTTCAGGTTCTATCATCAATAAGAATTCATAAATAATTAACAGAATTAATAATAAGGCCTATTCCCTACGGTTCAAGATGCATTAATTAGTGTTCTAAACCGAAAACTTGAAACGGGATTTGTGAGCAACATGACTGAAATGATCAATCTAATCATGAATAAGATGATTTCATTTCATTTGAACCAATAAGTAAGATGTCGTTTAGTTATATTCGATGGTAATTCCTATACAGTGGAGATTTTTTTTCCTGTTTATTGAAATATTCGACATATGGTATACATCGAGAAACATTACTCTATTTTCCATAATAGAAATCATGACGCTGTTTACAGATTTGATAACTTCTTTTAACCATGAAAAAGTATATCTTATAAAGAGGGGGCTTACGAGTAAGGCTATTATATGCACCTTCATAAAAGTAGTTTAGTAGATATAAACACACTGACAAACAAATCATTGACAAATTCATCTTAACATTTTAATGATTATATTCATAACCAAAATTAAGTATGACTGTTCAAATGTAAACAGTAAATTAATACGGTCAAAATATAACCTTTCCTAATTATTCACTTTAAAATAAACGACTGTAAAGTTGACTTAGCCGACTATGCACTAACTTGTCAGTTTATTATTCGAATAAATTATTCAAATGTTAGCGATACGTTTTTATGGATTTATTTTGTGCTTTTAAATGTAGTTTATGTCCAAGTAAAAATGTCACATCACGCACTAGACTATCGATTGAATAATTGATTTTTAAACATTCGAGTGACATAGAAAAACAATAATAATGAGATTTAATTTAGTATGTTACCTTATGTGCTGAATATTTTTAAACGTGTAATCACGCTCAAAATAGTCTGGAATTAAATAGCCATAATTGATGTGTGCACTTGATCAGCATATTATATGTACCGGCTAATAGTTCGCAATAGCAGCATAAATTCCTGTTCATACAGTAAGATAATCCCTCTTGTTACAATGAGAAACCAAATAATCATTTTGAAGTCAAGTTCTATCATTAACTGATACAACTTGAAAAGTCACTGGAAACTACTACTGAATGTTTGGCGAACTTTACGAATCCTCAATAGCATAGACTCAGCTCTATATGTTATCAAACAAGGAAGTGACTGTCGTGACAATAAGTCATCATCGTAACTGCTGCCACAATATGGTAACCTGACTCGCTTTTCGTGACCAAACAGTGCGAATATTGAGGGGAGGGCTCTTTTTTAGATTTAACTATGTCAGATACTTCCGTTGGAGGGTGATGAAATTGAAGCACCTACTCAAGGTGCGACGGCGAAGTTGTATTGCAATCTTTACTTGGGTGTAGTGGCAACAAGATGTTTCACTCAAAGAGCCAAGATTTCTGGAAATCACGCCTTCTCACAATGGAAGTAAGAGGTTAAGAAAAATCGGTACTCAAGTACTACACTTTACCATGACCCACAGATTTCTGTGTCCGAAGGGAAGGTATTTAAGGCATAGTGCTGAGATATCAAAGACTGCCCATAAAAAGGTCGTGCGTAACCGACTTTAAGCAGTTGGCGTTAGAGCTCTACAGTCACTTCTAGATTGCTAAGACTATTACTGACCCAGTTTCCTTTTCATATCTCCCTACCAGAAATATTCTTCCACGATGTAGACAAATGAGAAGTGACAACCACCCACACTCTTAACAATATATGATACCGTCTTTTATACGATCATATCCTATCTTCGCTTTCTAATATTTCTTTTATCCTTATCATCAAAACTTTTCCAATTGATGAAGTGCCATTCTTGGTCACCTGAAGTCGTACTCCAAGCCACTTTGCCTTGACAACCGTGATCAATGACTTGGCTTCATCCAATCAATATGGAAGACCAAGATGACTCACTAGTCGTGTATCTTGGCTGTTGCTTCTCGTAGCCTCGATGCTTTAGGTATGCAAACAATCCGAAGAGGAAGATGAGGTTTCCTGGGCTGGATGTTTGCTAGCACATTGTCCATCTAAAAAGTACCGTATGAACCCGACACAACAAAGATAAACGCCGTTGCATTCTTAAAGTCTCTGCATGCGCTCCAACCAAGTGCAGTTTGGAAGAGTCAGTCAGTTGCAACGTAGAACTTCGTACGTATGTACATAAGTTCATATTGCCATACCGTAGTTTGGAAGAAGAAAAAGATTGATGTAAAAATACGTTTATGGCCTTCCAAAGCCAAAAGGCTTAGACCTTATAATAAAAGAAGATAACCATCACACCTAAGTAGGTAGGGAAAACCGAAGTGAAAGACACTTTGGTGGGCCTTTCGGCGTTTCAACTTATGAACAAATAACGGTGACCGTCCGTTGCAACTGAAAACAAATAACTGACTGCCTTTAGCAGACACGGCTTTCAACATAAGAAGAAACATTGTTTAACATGGCTACCATCAAAACCGACATGACGACAAACTATACTGTCATCAGTCACTGATGGAGATAATCGACAGGAAGCCGCGGATTTCTCCGGAGCATATTTTTTCTTGGTCCGTTTTTGACTATATGAGTTTCCCAAACCAGATCGTCCCATCAGGACTACAGGATATCTATCTCAACGTCAACCAGAGTGATTGATACCAGCTACCTTGATGTGGTGGTCGAGCTTACCTATCGTGGTCACCCCACCGAGCTATCTCGGCTGTAATGTATGTTCCTGTAGGTTCTACCATGCCAGGCAGGTTGATCGTAGAACAGAGAGACTAAACGCAGCTACTCAAGGTCTGAGGACGAAGTCGTACTGCCATATGTAGAGGGGTGTGACAGCAGGAAGGTGTTTCTCTCTAGCAACCATCACCTGTATCGATGCTTCATTCTCACAAAGGAAGAATAGATTAGAAAAGGTCGACCCTAAAAATGTCACAACTAATCTTACACCACAGATTTCCAACTCCTACGGTAAATCCATTCGAAGAGCAAAGCTAACACGTCAACTTTCTTCATAAAGGCCATGCGAGACAGGCTTTTGGTTCTGTGGCCATGCTACCAGGTCTCCAAGACCAACGCTAATCCGATTTCCTTTCCAGGTTCATCAAGAAACACCCTTCCATGGTGTGAGTAGCCGGGAAGTGACATCAGCCCTCATACTTATAAATGCTCACGAAACCAAACCGGTCACCATAAAATCCTTCCCATGCCTTTTATTAACCCTCTCACCTCTATGACCGAACCTCCTCACATTCCATTATTACCTCGCCCCGCTGATACAGACGATTTGAGCACACGAAACGTGATTCCTGGTCTCTTGATACCACACTCTGAACTACAAGTAAGAGCTTTCAATGTTCGAATCCTGGGCCAAATAGGACAACAGGCTTCATTACTTAAGCTCTGAAATCTCATGCTATCAGTGTGTGCTGCGTCTTCAAAACGCGCATAAGAGGTCCGAGTACAGTGATTTATTTGACCTCACCATGTCAAAATGAAGAGCTACCTCGGTTTATACTCGATTTATCTGGAAGTCCTGCTGCTAATTCTCATGGCCTTGCCGGTGTAGCTATAGTATTGAGTCCTAGGGCAGAACTACTTCTCTTAGATTGGATCCCGGTAGACAGTCTCTTGTGCCCTGTGCGACTAAACAGGACAGCAAGAACTCGGAAAGATAGGTACACTCGCCGTGAAGTAGATGAGCATGTCGACTGCTTCACTTATCTCGCCAGTCAAATCATTTCAGGTGGCTGACGAGATCTTAACACGCATACAAAATGCTTGACTGGCTTTACCAACTTGCATCGTTTATGGAGCAGGCGAGATGTCCGTCTGCTAACCAAAGGACCAGTGTACTGCATAGTAGTTCGCTCCGTCCTACTATACTGGTGCGAAACTTGATCAGTAAGAAGCGAGCATATTCGTAGGCTATCAGTATCCAATCATAGGTGACTTCGAAGCATTGCTCGGATGTCATGAAGCCACCGAGTAAGTAATGGTGGTGTTAGGAAACGGGTTCAAGTTAAGGATAGCAAATGAATAGATAAAGTAGTGAAACTTTATCAGTCGAGGTGGTTGGAACATGTGATACGTACGCCGAACCACAGACTGCCTCGACGACTAATGTTTTGTGATGTAGGAGCGGACTGGAGGAAAGCTAGGGATGGCCACAACGAAACATGGCACAAATCCATCAAGTCATTGACAAGTTGGCTGAGTCATATTGGTAGGTTTAGGCTACCAGGTTGGAGTCCGTGAGACAATAGTAACAGATGGTTATAAACTTTGAATGACATGGTTCAAAGTCGTTTGCAATGGCGAGGTGTTTGAATTGACAACTGCATCTCTGTGCTAATGTAATATGGCAAATTGAGCTCAAGCACGTGCGTACGAAGTTTTACGTTATAAGTCACTGACTAAGTGACTGGTAATTTGAGCGAAGATTTGTATGTTTCGAGAGTATTTTTTTTTAATAACTGCAAGTCACCTATTGACATTTAAATAGTTTCTCATTGGTAAAATCTTTTCAAAATTCAAAAGTCGTTAATGTAAAAGAATAAGTACATAATGTCTTCAGTTTCTGCTTTGAAGTTTGTTTTTTTTTAAAAAATTGTAATTCATATGTTCAAAGACTATGGTTGTAGAGAAAAGAAAAAAAGACGTCTCAGCACACACAACAAAGCAAAATTGCTTCTTTGTAAAAGAAAAAAAAAATAATAATAATAAGTAATGAACTTTATAAAGTGAATTGTAGGTTAATTATAGATTTCTAAATATCTGCATGATCGTGAAAAGAATGAATAACAACAGAAAATGAAGTGAAACAAAAACAAACAAACAATGTTGTTACAGTTAGAAGAAACTTTTTTTTTATTTTTAGGTAGTGCAACAAAATTGAAAAAAAATAAAATAAAATAAAAGCATATTCATCCCTATTAACATTGATAGTGATAGTTTATTTAGTTAAAAAACTATATATAGTGAGTGACACAACTATTTTGCTTATTGATAATTAGTACATGGTATGGTAAAGTTGTAATATTTCATAGTAAAATTATAACTTATTAAAAATATGTAAACCTGGTAGTTAATATATAAAAGTATAACAATAATATTAACCCTGGATAATCTTGACTAGTTGTTATACAGCGCGTTGTATAGTTTGTCAATTATACTTAATTCTTTCTATTAATTATATGACCAGGTAATTTTCGTTTATTCATTCCACAAAATTCACAAGTAGACATAAAGGAAATCAAATCTGAATTCATAAAATTTTCAAATAGAATATTTCTCACTAAATTTACGCATTTGTAATGATAAAAATCATTATATAAAATAATTAATTGATTTCATACTATGATAGTGTTCGTTTTCAATTGAAATGGTGCTTAATTTCAATTCGTACTCAATGAATGTTGAAATGAAAAATGTATTAAAGTAGTTCCTTTTATTAAATAAATAGTTTTTATGATACAAAAAAATGAATAAATAAAGTTTCATGTTTCAACTAAAATTTGATACAGAATAGAGTTAAACAGTTGACAATCACATTCATTCAGTCAGTATACGGAATTAACTTAATCTTATGTCATATGATTATGATTATGTATCAATCACTTGAAAAACTGTTAGTTTCAATGTATGACTGGACTCAGACATTTGATGATTCAAACTTTTAATATATTGTTAAAATTCTTCTAAAAATCATCTAGGGTATTCTTTTTAATTATAAAAAAAAATTGTCTCATTTTACAGGTCTTCTAGAATATTTCTCCGATGATTTTATACACATACACCACACACGCACACACTCATCGACAACTTGTGTCATTTATGTTATCAGTTACACCAAAGCAAAACTATTTCATCAGTCAGTAGATTCATCACGTTTTGTTGATTTGTATAGGATTGCAAGAATACATGAAATACCGTTTATTGACACCAAATAGTTTTGGTTATTAATTTTCACTATTAGGGCAAAATAACAAGTAAGTCAACTTAAGTTTTGATATTTTGCATATGTTGAAATGTACAACAGTGATATGGTGTAGAATATTGGCAGTGCATATGATTTACTATGCATTTCGAAGTACGTTGGCCTAACTGTTATTGTGAACGTTATTATCAATGTAGCCGATGTATACAGTAAACCAATTTCCTATCCACTGGGTTTAGTGTTCTTTTCAGAATACTAAAGATATGTATTGATAAATCTTTATAGTTAGCTCCTATTCAGAAAAAGTGAGGTGATTCAAATAAATATATGCACTACCTAGGAATACACTCAATACCACCAAATAAACACCTTTTTCTTACCTGTGAAGAAATGTATACTCGTATAAGCATATATTCAAATCCATAAAAATGAATCAGGGGACTTAATAGACGAAAAGCTTTTTGAAATGAAGTCCTTTATAAAATGAAAGGAATGAAATGAAAGCTCGTGAAGAGCAGACTAGAGAAAACCAGACTAGTTTTCGACGTGATCATAGATGTATAGACCAAATATTCACACTTCTTCAGGTCATAGAACATAGACACTCGTTCCGACGCCCCATAATTGTAGTATTTCTCGACCTTAAGGCGGCATTTGACTCTGTCGATCGTCAGGTTCTGTGGAAATGTCTGTCGTTAAAAGGTGTACAGAGACGTACATTAACCTTAAACAGACTCTCTACTCGAACACTACCGGTCGAGTAGGAGCCTATGGCGAACTGTAATCGGAATTCTTTACTTCAAGTGGTGTTCGCCATAGATGTCCACTCTCTCCATTCTTGTTAAACTTTGTCGTAGATATGCTTTTAGAGTCACTATTATTATCGTCTGACTTTTCAGGAGTGGACCTTCTACCAGGAGACACACTTGCTGACAAAATGAGTGTTTTTACTACCCTAAGCAACAATGCAAGCATATTCGAAATGCGGTTCTCACCTTCGAAATGCTAAATTTTGCTTCTAGATTGCGCTGCGTCGGCACCTGAACTAGTGATAGGGAGTGAAGTTGTTAAGCGTGATGACCGCTTTACTTATCTCGGGAGTCTCATCAGTCCTGATGGCCTGGTGTCTGATGAAATCTCAGTACGGATACAGAAGGCTCGATTGGCTTTTGCCAACTTGTGTCACCTATGGCGTAGGCGACTTATCTGTTTGATAACCAAAGGACGAGTGTACAGCGGAACGGTTCTCTCCATTCTACTCTATGCCTGCGAAACATGGCCGGTCAGAGTACTAGATATTCGTAGGTTGCCTGTTTTCAATCATGGGTGTCTTCGAAGCACTGTTCGTGTATCGTGGGACAACCGGGTAAGCAACGCTATAGCTAGGAAACGAGTACTAGGTAGGGATGACAGATCAATTGATGAAGTAGTGAAGTCCCATTAGTTGGGGTCGTTGGGACATGTGTTACGAATGCCTAACCACAGACTGCCTCGAAGAGCTACATTTTGTGGTGTAGGATTAGGTTGGAAGAAAGCTAGGGGCGGCCAAACCAAAACATGGCAGATATCCATGAAGTCACTGACAAGTGCATTGAGTCATGTTAGCAGATGCAGACTACACGGTTGTGGTCTGCAAGATGATAATAACCGATGGTTAGAGACCCTGAATGACATGGCTCAAAATCGTTTGTAAACGTGCAGGTGGATTGATCCATTGGGTTCTCGTAAATTCTAATCTTCAGAATTCCTCATCGTCTCTACCTTTCTCTTTCCAAAGTTATCTCACTGAATTATGCTTCTTGAGTAATATCTTCGAACCCCAATCTTCTCCTTAACCACTAATACTTGTACCACCTCTACCACTATAGGATTTAAACTGACAGTTGCGTCTCTGTGCTGATGGGATATGGCAACCTGAACTTATGTACTCATGCACGAAGTTCTAAGTTGCATCTGACTGACTGAGCTCTGAAGAGTATAACATTGATAAAAAAATATCAGAGTTCTTATTACCAGAGATAGAGAGTAGTTAGCAGTGGAATCCCGGATGCTCGTTTCATCCTCTTTGGGACGCGTCAGCCCGACGAACCTGCATCTTAGATTTGATATTCACCGCGGGACTCGAAACCAGTACCGTTCGTTATAAGCGCCAACACATTATCCACTTGGCCATTGAGTTCAGATAGCCACTTGCTTGTGCAATTGGGAGAAGATCCATTCATCTGTATAGGCTATTGGAGTGTTCTTATTGATGTTTTAAGACTGTGACTGATCGGTGTCCCTGGTTATATTGAGGCGATCCGAACATGATGCACATATGCCAAAGAGACTTGTCAGTCGTAGTCCTAAACATCAATGAGAAGACTCGAACAGCCAATATAAATGAATGAATATTAATATCGCAATTCGAAAGTCTGATGAAGAAAATTTATTCAACATCATGAAACTCTCTATTAACTATTATAAGTCGTATAAAAAAACCTACAAAATGCCACAGTTTTCATACCAAAACAAGTATGATTATGAATTATAAAAATGCATATAACTAAAAAAAAATTGACAACTGAAAACAAATCTACAATCACAAATCTGACTGAGTCCAGATTTCATATTGCAATTAGTTTAACAGTTATGTTTGATTGACCTTGAATTATTTCCATTGCAAGACATGTATACACACAGAAATATTTATGATGTATAGTATTTTATTTGATTGAATACATTATTTCGAGTAAATAAGTTAAACACAATGAACAGAGAAAACAAGCAATTCATTGAATTAGCTAAAAATTATACTATTAAATAATAAATACTGCGAACAGTGGTTTGTTTAAGAAATGTTCAAACAAAATTACTAATATTTCTTGTGAAACTTGGAAATGAAATTTTAGGAAAATATAAATTTAAATCGATAAAAACCTTAGCTGCGTAAAATGAGATTTTTTTTAAAAACCTTATTTCGCTTATATGTTGAACAGATCATAATATGGTAATCAGCAACATAGAACTGATAGGAATGCTAAGATCAATAATCCTTACTGATTGTAACAAGAGTCAAAAATCATCATTCATATTTGATCAAGATTATAATTACATTTCCTTCTTCATCAGTAAATAACTTGGAACTAGTAAAAAAAAAACAACTGGATATGTTTAGCAATTTTATTTGTAGGTTTTTACTAGTTTCATTATAATTCTATCTGACTGATCCAAACAATATGCAGAATACTAACACAGCTATTTGACTTTTTGTCAATAAAATCATATATATATATATATATATATAACATTCTGGTATAAAAATATAAATACTCAGATCTTTTTACTTATGATTTTATGTTTTTCTCAAAACAGATGTATTATTTGATGAAAACACACAGATAACACTGTTCATATCTTTGTGTCAGTTATTTTCGACTTACATTATAAGTAGATTGTCTGTCTGTATGTAAGTAATATATATATACATATATGTATAAATGTGATATTTGTTAGTAAAATCTGCACAAATGTTTCTTGTGTCACAAATTCCTAAACATAAATAAATAAGAGTAGAGTGATAGTAGTGAAAAAATAAATAACCAGATTAATTTTTCAACAAACAAATGTTCAGTCTAAAATAGTGATTTTACATACACACACAAGTTAGCTAACATACAAGATATAATACAAATATGTGTACCGTCTTAAGCGTTCTATAGACATTCTTATGCAAAAAAGAATGCACATAAAACAACGTCAGTCACTCATACAAAGATTAACGGAGAAAAAAAAAACTGATAATGACAACAAAACCAGAAACAACTATAGACTAAGTTTTGTGTTTTTCCCGTGTTCTACCGACTTTAGTCTTCTTCATTATAGTGATATATATATATATATATATATATATATATATATATATATATAATAGAAATATGAACGCATTCACATGTATGAACATATGCATTTCACTGGCATGCTATGGTGTTTTATGGAAAGGTAAGATTAATAACTAACATTAAATTCAATAAACATTGTCTGATAGAAGAATAAATCATAAAGAATTTGGCGGAAAACAATGAACGGAAAAAAAAGTAGTTTGACAACAAAATATATCTTATTAAATATGAAGATAAAAATCGTTAGATCGGCATCACTGTAGTGGTAAAAGTTTGGAATGTTGGTTAAAATCTACTACTTAAAAAAAAACAGTTAAATTAGTAGAGAGACTGTCATAATTACGCAATGATTTGTTTTAAATATCAAATGGTTTGAATAAAAAAACCGGTAATCTTAAATTCGAGTTGAGTGTCGTTGATAAGAGAGAAACTAACAATAATGTCCTTTCAGATTATTTGTATACGTGAATTTTCTAAAATGAAATATACAACTGCCCGATTGAACAACCAGCCAGTCAAAAATAACGTATGATTTAATATATATACATATGTATCGCTTTAAGTTACTACATTTCTTGTGATTACGTAAATAAGGCGGTAAAAGAAAACATCATATTAAAATTACTGAACTTAAATAATTTTATCACTAGCTATAAAGCAAATATGAGCTGGACAAATTCAATCTTCTATTGAATTTGCATTACGGGATCGTGAAGATTGTTAAGTTATACATTTTTGAAACCATGAATCAATCAATGCTAGACCACCATTAGAAACCTGGAAGCACTGGACGACCGTTTCGTCCTGGTATGGGACTCCTCAGCAGTGCGCATCCACGACTCCTGCACCCCGCAGGATTCGAACCCGGGACCTTCGGTATTGTGCGCGAACGCCCTAACCGTTAGACCACTGAGCCGGTGTTTATTGGATTGACAGTATGCGTTTATCTGGTACTTTTCTTAGCTGACATAACAAAACAAACAGAAAAGTGGATGTGAAACCGTTTGTTTGTTTTTTCAACCATATTAATTCTTTCAAATGATGAATACCGCCCACAATGATAAAACTATCGAATTGATCTTACACTGGAATATTTTACACATAGGTAATAAATACCCGGAAAACAAATCCTAAAGTTTTTTTTTATATGATCGTGTTTCTTTCTTTTTTTTTCTTTTTACAGTACCATATTCAAAAAACGTAAACATGAAATGTTATCATTCAAAAGAAAAATAGCACAATTAAATAAAGATGTGAAAAATTTATATATTTTTTGGTTTGTGAACTCAGTAAATAATGTTCAAAAAAAAAAACAAATCCTATGTACTTTAAGTACATGTGATGAAATAACAAATGTCAAGTTCACTATGACAAAATATGAAATGTTCTACAGTAACTAAGAGACATGAACAAACAGTACAATTGTCGAATTCACATCAATAATAATTGATTCATGTTAATGCAAAATAATTAAAAAAAAAAGCCTAACTATATAATTTTACAAGTGTATTCTATATGATTGATTGATTGATTAATTGATTGATTCAATGAAGAATACATTTTTATTGGTTGCTTAGAATGATTCACATAATTCATTCGATTCAGGTTAGAAACATTCTAACTGTAATAAATAAATATTCATCGTTATTTTCTAGGTATATTGGTTATTGCAGAATTTTATATGAATGTGCGAGATAAAATAAATCATACAAATATTAACTTTATCAAGATTTAGTTCATGTCAAAATGTTTTGAAAAATTAACACAAAAAATAAGTGTAATAAATGTAATTCCATTCGTTTTTTTTTATAACCAAGGTATTTGTTGTAAGATCACTTCTTAATCAATAATATATATATATATATATATATGTCGTATTCGCAGTATTTATTGCGTAATAAGAATGACATGTACCATCAGCATGTGATTGCAGTAACATTTTATTAATGAAAGTATTATAAATTAAGTATTTAAGCTTATCATTTTAGTGGAAAATACAGCTTTGTTTAAAATTAACAATATATTTAAATTACCAACTGGATATACAATAGGTAATTTTTTTTTTAGGATAACTATGTAACAATTATCATCCTTTAGTTATGAATTATGGAACTGGATTATTGTTCAAATGTAAGTCTGTTGTAATTGTGGTCATAGATTTATTTAGTGAATAAAGTTTGTATTAGTTATATGATAGGCATAAAGAGCAATATGATCAAGTATTAACCATTGATGAAACTAGCCGATTGCCACAAAGCCCCATTGACGAACTGATATCATAGACAGTGCCATTAGTCAGAAAAGTGATTTTTTGATAAAATAAGATAAAATGCTTATATATACATAGATGCTTATATATATATGATTGCAATCAGAAGTAATCGTTTTTGTACGAGTACAGTTAGACATTCACACTGTTGGATGCCGGGTCAATGGTCTAGAGTTTAAGCATTCGCGTGCGACAACGAAGGTCCTGCGTTCTATCCCCGCTCGCAGGGATCATGCATGCGAGCTGCTGACCAGTCCCACACTACGATGAAACGGCCGTCCAGTGCTGCCAGATTACTGATAGTGATCTAACAATGATCAGTCCATATTAATGAAACTCAACAATCTTTACAACTCTAAAATGAAGATCATAAACACTTTTTCTCATTTATGAAGTATGACTCGGAATGCATAATAATCGAGAGATCTGTTTAGAAAAGTTATCTTCGATTATTTGAAACAACCTGAGAAGAAGCCTTTAATAAATCGAATAGTGTTGGACGGATGATGAAATCACAACAGTCTTATATACGAGCCAATATTCGGTAATTTGGAACTACAATCTAGTGAATAATCAGCTCCATCTTCATTATGTGATTTTAACTGGTTTATGGTATTTTTTCTATTTTTCTATTGATAAACTTTCATTTAAAACATTAACAGTCGATAGATGTTTTACCAGTCCTAAATCATTGTTAATTAATAGCTGACTAATTACGCAGCTTCGCATCACTTTTGGTCTCCTTATTTACAAACTATGATTTCCAACCTGTGATGTGAGGTGGCCTGGAAATAAATGCATAGACTATGAGCATTTATTTTGATAGAGACTGGTTGTTCGGGTTAAATATTCGACTTCTGATTGGTTTTGAGTATGAGATAAGTTCTGTCTTTGACCAATAAGAATAAAGGTCTTCGTTATCATTGCTCACGCTCACTCGTTGTCGATAGGGTCGTGTTATTGGTTAAGTGAAGGTCAGGATGTCAATAAAGCTTACGCGGAACTAGTGGACCATATCTCGGTAATTGATTAAGGGCATGTATGAGCATTAAAAGTTATATCAAAGAAAGATTAGTTGATAGAATAATTTTGTACCGAATAGCACTTGCCTGACACCTAATTACTTCACCTTTATATTAAAATTGGTTCAGTAACATAAGTTAGTCAGCAACAATGTAAACCTTTGTACGTACGTACGTACACCAGTTCAAGTTGCCATACCACGATAGCACAGAGATGCAATTGTTGATTTAAATCCTATAGTGGCCAGCAACATAAGTAACCTTGACTTATTAAGGCGAACATCCCTAATCAGTTTACATGTATGTTACTTAGTGAAATCAGAGAGACAACTACTCACAAAACATAATGAACCCACTTAAGTGTTGTGCCTGACATGGGATACAAGGTAGACATCAAAAGTATTTTTATTTAAATCAATAAACAGTAGTATGAATGAATGTGAATCACTCGTGTTAACAGAGGCCAACAATCGACTTTACATTCTGAAAAAATAACGGTTATGGATTATTAATCTTGATTAAAGGTATAAAATAAATGATTTACCTTCCTTCTTTTCAAACTATTATGAGAAATCAATACTGCATTATTATAAAATATTCCTCTTAATATTTAAAATCTATGACCGTAATTATCTACTAAAAGCCTCGTAAAAAAATATTACTCAAAGTGAAGATATCATGATTTTCAGATGATTGATTTTATTCACCAATCAATCGATAACCAATTTAGACGACATAGTGACTACGGATTCAGACACAATAAATACTTCAAAACAAAACATAATTATCTTGTAAAGTATTACAGAAATTTGTTGTTCAGAATTAAATTCAATTTTACACAGCGCCAGGGAAATAAAGGCAAATAAACTGGCTAGTTTCTATAAATTATGTTTTTACTCATCGATAACTAATGATAGGAAGTAAAGTAGTTGAGTGGTTTAATCATTTCACTTATTTTATAAGTTTCATCATCCTTGGTGAGTTGGTGTACAACTTAACCTCGGCATGCGTTCAGAAATTTTGGTTGACCTTTGCCAACTTGTGTCACTTGTGGAGTAGACAAGATGCCTGTCTACGGACCAAAGAGCCAGGACGCTAAGTAACAGTTTAATATTTATTAATCTATGATGGTAAACATATACTTTGAGTGTATTAAACATGCATAAAATGCAGGATTTTGACCTCAGGGTCTTCAAAGCATTGTTCATCAAACATGGAATGGCTGAGTGAGTGATGTTGAGGGTAGATATGGCGAATCGAATCACATGCTTAAAACTTAGTTTTTCTCATTACTATTACAATATTATTTTAACTTCTTTGTCATTTATTGTTTTACTGAGGTATGAAGACTTGAGAAATGTAAATCACTGACTTTTTTGGAACTGAAAACATACATCATCTATTTTAAGCATTATTTCTATTCCTGTTAAAATAAAACATTAATGAATTCCATTTTTAATTAGTACATATAATTTACCTACGTTGTTAGTGCAAACGACGCTAAAACTGATTAAGAAATATTGAAATGAAAAAGTAGACAGTGATGGGCAGAATGAGAATTTAATTATTTCTTACATATCTATACAAACATTTGAAACAAATGGACATTAAAAACAAGACGCTTCAATACAAATAGCATAGAGTTACATATTAATTTCAAAATACCTTTTTTATATTTATGTTTAAATAATTTAAGTCAGTAGGTTAAGAAAGATCACGATGTTTAAAGGTTTCAAAAGTTTAAGTGTCTAGAAACAACCAAGTATTTTATCATGTGTATAAAATTGTGTTCAATTTTTAACTGTCATCGAATAGCATGTCAAGGACAATTGCTTCATTGTAATAAACATAAAAAAAAGGTTTTAGATTGCTGAAATGAAACCTGCACAATAAATCAGATATATCGAAGTGAAAACAGCATAATGTATATACAGAAATATCACAGACCGTTTTTCTATATATTTCAGGAAATGTTTGTGCAATCAGGATAAAACCAGTATGTAATCCTTACTAACGTCAAAGCATCAGTCGAGCTTTAGCTGAAACAACCGACTAAACTATATTATTGTTGATCGAGAAAAAAACATCCACAATGACTGACTAACTCACTATGACTACACACCAAAAATTAAGGTAAATGAATTGAGTATCTTCATCACAACAGTCATACTGTTAGTGGGTATGAACGATTCATAAAATAACCAAACCAAGACAAATAACTTATCCATGGATTAACAGGTTTCAAGGAGTAGACTTTCAAAATAAGTGACAACAGGATGTTAGAGAACTGTGCTTTGAGGTGACATTTGACACATATAACAGTTTATCACAGTAGTAAAGATTTGCTTATACTATAATTTTACTAAAATATAAAACACAATAATCACATTTGTGTAATCAGCAATAAGAAGAAAATATTTATGAGCATAAATAACAGAACTAGTTTCATTATAAGGCATCGAAATTTGAAAATTTAATTGAAAAGCATGATAGTAATGACCGATATCCTAATGATAATGACCCATGAAATCCAATGCAATGCAGTTCATCAATAATTAAAAACTTACTTTACTGAGCACCAGAACACGCAATAGGAAAAATACTCCAATAGATGCCAAACCACTTAGAACAGGTGAGAGAAACCATGATCCAACTAAATGAAAATGAATAAAACAAAATAAAAATAAATGAATAAACGTTGTTTATATTAAAATCAATGATTATTACAAGTGATGCTCGCTTAATAAGTATGTACGTACGTACATACTTAAGTTCAAGTTGCCATATCACATTGGCGTAGAGATGCAATTGTCAATTCAAATCTCATAGTGGTAGAGGCAGTAGAAGTACTAGCAGTAATCAGAAAGATCACGGTTCGAAGATATTACTGAAAAAATATAATCCAGTGAAATAAATTTGAAAAGAGAAAAATGGAGGTCAATAGGAATTCGGAAGATGAGAATTTGAGAAGACGCATTATGGATGCACCTCACCATTCCAAACGACTTTGAACCATGTCATTCAAAGTCTCTAACCATCGGTGAGTATCATCCCATGGACTCCAACCAGGTAGTCTGCACCTACCTACATGACTCAGATAACTTGTCGATGACTTGATGGATTTGTGCCATGTTTCGTTGTGGCCATCTCTAGCTTTCCTCCAGTCCGCTCCTACATCACAAAACATTAGTCGTCGAGGCAGTCTGTGGTTAAGCGTACGTATCACATGTCCCAACCACATCGACTGATAAAGTTTCACTACTTTATCTACTCATTTGCTATCTTTAACTTGAACCCGTTTCCTAACACCACCATTACTTACTCGGTGGCTTCATGACATCCGAGCAATGCTTCGAAGTCATTATGATAGCCTACGAATATCCTCGCTTCTTACTGATCAAGTTTCGCACCAGTATAGTAGGACGGAGCGAACAACTATGCAGTACACTGGTCCTTTGGTTAGCAGACGGATATCTCGCCTGCTTCATAAACGATGCAAGTTGGTAAAGCCAGTCGAGCATTCTGTATGCGTGTTGAGATCTCGCCAGACAATAGGCCATCTGCATAGATGGGACTGGCGAGATAAGCGAAGCAGCGGACACTCTCAACTACCTCACTCCCTATCACTAATTCAGATGCCGATGCAAGCCAATCGTGAAACGACATTTTGCATTTGGAGGTAGGGAATCGCATTCTGAACATGCTTGTATTGTAGGTTTGGGTGACCAAACAGACTGTGCATTTTGTCAGCGCCTTCACCAAGTAGAATTATGTCATCGATATATTCTAAGTTAACAAGTGAATCTCGCAGTAAAAGTTCAACTCCTGAAAGGTCAGATGATGCAAGTGTCGTATCTAAAAGCACGTCAATGACGAGGTCGATTAGGGATGGAGAAAGTGGACATCCGTGACGGACACTGCATGAAGTAATCAATTCTGATGATATTTCACCATAAGCTCTGACTCGACGGTAGTGTTTCAGTAGAGAGGTTGTATAAGGTTATTATTCCTCTTTGGTGCTCCTTAGAATGGAATAGATTTAATTCCGTTGTTAATGATTAATTTTCGTTTTGTTTTATGTCATCTATATTCAAAAACTTAATTTGTTATAGTAATTATGTAAACTATGATGAAGTCAAGTTTTATGGCTTGCGTATAAACATTATGTATTAGGTGAAATTTATATTTGTTGAAGTCTTTGAGAATATAATTCAGCAATTAAAACTATTCACTTAATCGTTTGATTTGAGGGTATGAAATAAAAAAAATATTGAAGTGAACACGAATAGGGAGGAATATTTGCTCATGATAAGAAATATTATTTACGAAATATCAAAATAAAGAACAAATCAACAAATGAAAAGTAGTTATTGTAATAATAATAATAATCCTGGGAACAAAAAACATTTAAAGTGAAATACAGTGGAATTTGAAGATTTGCAAATTTTATTCTTTCAATGAGTTAGAACAACTCGATCAAAAAAATAATACATGACAAGAATAAATGGACTAGTAAAACAACTGGTCAGAAATGATGAGATCTTTACCACCTGAAGCAGATGCTCATATGAAATATGTTTTGACACTATAGAGGCTCGAGATGACTGGGATCCGGATTGACGAACAAATAGGACATGCAAATAAAAAAATTTGAAAACAAATCTTTCTGTATATTACACTTAGGCTGCTAACCCAAATTGTACGACGGTGGTGATGAGAAATCAAATACGGATTCAGTTGGATGAGTTTATTGCATGCAATTGTTCACACAAACAGACATTAACAATGCGAAGCAGGAAAATGAGGCGAAAACAGGCGGGTCAAGAGTAGAAACAGCACAGTGAACACATGGAGTCGTTGTTGAGTTGAGCGATGAAACACGCTAATTAATTCAGATTACCTAACATAGAAAACCATACATATTATAATGACGTAGGTAAAATGTAACCAGAAACAAGCGGCTTGACTTTATACCTGTACAAAATGGTCATCTAATGCTGTTGTATTTCTGATGGTTACCTGACTTAGATCGGTTCCACAACCTCATACTGGCAAAAACTAAATATTGTCACTTTATGATCCGAATGTAGTTGCAAAAATGACAATTAAAAATATAAACGATGTTTTCTACTTCACAATGTAATTTTCATGACTTCGTTATTATGGAAACACTATTTGATTAAAAACCTCTGCTAGATTTTACCACAGTTTCTACCTCCTATTTGGCTTTTCAAAATCTTATGCATAATCTTATATTGCAGCATAAGAATACAATAACATGGAACTTATTGTAGTGGTGCTTCGTTCTCTGAGCTGGATGTTTTGGTTGTGGAGCTTTCATCGTTCTTATGAACAACATCATCAGCACAAACTTCAGATCTAAGTAAAGTATTCGAATTTCTCCACGTTTGGCCAGTAGCCTACTGCGTAAAGCTCTACATTGATTGCTTGTAATTGACCTTAAATCTGTCGTTGTTTGCACCTTTGTTTTGATTGTATCCCCCTATGATCTGTTTCTTCATCCTATGTCGCCCATGACTTTTCTGAGTGGTTCATAAATTGGGTCAATGTCGATGTGTTTGCTGATTGCTGATTGACCTGAGTGCCAAGCTTCTAAAAATTCTCTAGTTTTCTTTGTGCTCCCCCGATCCAGTATTTCAACATTGTTCCAATCTAATGTAGGTCCATTGTTGTTCGTATGTATTGACATAAATAAAGAGAGGTCGTGGTGTTTGACTGCTAATTGATGTTCACGTAAACGAAGCTGACGAGAACGTTCACTTTGTCCTATGTAGTGGTTTTCACAGTCTGAGCAGTTGATTTTTTAAATGATATTTTGGTTTTTCTTCCTTTGCCCTTTTGTCCTTTGGTCAACATAGGATTGATTCAAGTAATTCTGTTGGTTTCTGTGCTACACCTATTCCAAATGGTCTCAGTATTCGTGCTATAAGTCGCGATATGTCTTTTAGGTATGGTATGTGTAGATAGCCGTTCTTTTGGAAGATGGTCATTAAATAGTTTTCTTCATTTTTTTGTGCGTCAAGTGTGCTGCTGTCTGTCTTCGCTCTCATGAATAAAGTTTGTACGCAGTTGATTTTGTGAATTCTTGTGTTATTGCTGCTGTAGTTGAGAATTAGATCTGTGTGGGTTGGCTTCTGAAATACTTGAGTGTTCAGTTTTTCTATGTTAGTTCTGGTGTTTAGTATATTCAGGAATGAGAGTTCGTTGTTTGATTCCTTTGCCACTGTGAATTTTTCATCAAAGGCATTGTTGATCCGATTGTGGGTGTTCTCTAACTCTTTCATTTTAATAATGATGTATGAACTACAAATTTTCTCCACTATCTCAGTAGAATTTATTAAACACTCTACAGTTCGCTGTTGAAGCTTAAAGTGCATACAGTACATCATATAGATAATCGGGTCTAGTTGTCCAGATTCAAACAATCATCTACACATTAAAAGAAAATCAGTTTTACTAATAGCTACCATAAGACGAACACTTTGATTCAAAAAACTATTACACAGAGAATTGTTACTTAAAAATTTAAAGCACAAGGAGAGGAATAACTTTCGTTCATAAAAATAATTTATAGTAGTAATAACTTTAACAAATGAAAATTTACACTGTCAACATTTTCCAAGTGAGTCAAACTACAAAATTATAGATCAGTATCAAATTTTAATCATTCATATAGTGTTGAGATCCTCACTATGAATATGAATAAATATCTACTGCAGTATCAAAGGTGACAGTAATACCACTAATTAGTTTATTCCGGTCAAATTATCAAAAGAATATATTGGGACAAGTAATTATGCAGTTCATTATTTCGAGGTTTTTAAAATTCTTACCAATTTTAAGCAGTCCTTTCCATTGAATAGCATTGAGTCCAAAAATAACAAGACTAAAACCCATTGTTGCACCAACAATGCTATGTGTGCCAGAGACTGGAAGACGGAAGAATGTAGCGACCAATAGCCATATACAAGAACCTAAAGGTAAATCAAATTAAACAAGAAATTCTAGCACAATTCTGCTTGAATCAGTGAGTATCCTCTTAAAATGTATCAATATATGCATAAAATAAATTATTAATAACACTACTATTTTTATCATTATTATTATTATCTTATCAATTTGTTTAGATCATGTGTAACTGTGAAAACCAATGATCAAATATAAGTGATTATTTTCCGAAATACAGAAAAATATTTATTATACAATGAAAACATTCTGTATTCATAGACTTACCGCCAAGAGCAGCCACCTGTCCAGCCATCAAGATAACATGTCCATTTTCAATAGTTTTAAAAAGTTCGACACTAACAATACCTTTACGTATGGTATTAGAAACTTTAGCACCTGAAAAATTATGCTAATGTTTATATAACCAAGTTAAATTTACCTAAAAGAACAGAGCCACTTAATTCACAGATTGTAGCAAGAATACAAGCTTGTTTTAGTGTTAACACTTTGGCTCCAACACTAGTTCCGAAAGAATTCGCCACATCATTTGCACCAATTCCAAAAGCAAGAACAAATGCTATTATGAAACCGACAACGACCATCCATATTTGGTCTTCAGGGATAAACATGGTTTGTCGGGATCAAGGACTCCAAGATGCGATCTCGATATCACACAATCAAGCAAATATCTGGGTTAAAATATAGAAATCAGATGTACTATAGATCTCTTATGACAAACAAAACGGTACAGAATAACATCAAATATACGTGTGTATTTGATTATCCTAAACGAGGTTAGGTCTTACATAATCTATAAAGAAGAATGTCAGAGTTGACAATTCAAAAGCTCCCTGTAGGAAATTGTGCATGACTGGCCTCAAGCAGTTACGTTCGAACTCTGTGATCACGCTTCTAAGACACTTAGTTGATCGCAAATACAGCTTTTCATTCAGGTCCCTCAAGAAGAAATAATGTCCTATAGTGTGGTAGTCGAGAGGTGACAACTGACCTGATACCGCACACAGCACACAATCGTGTCATTGAAAGGTGTACCAAAGAAGTACATTGGTCTTGTACAGACTCTGCTCGAACACGACTGGTCGAGTCAGAGGTTATTAAGAACTGTCATCAACATTGATTTCTTCAAGTGGTGTTAGTTGAGGGTTTTCCGCTATCTCCATTTTTATTTAGCTTCACCATTCAGATACTTTCAGAATTAACATCTTAGTACTCTGACTTTTCAGGAATTGACCTCCTATCATAAGATTTCCTTGTTGACTTAGTATGCACCAATGACATTATTCTGTTTGATGTATGCACTGACAAGAGGTAGTTTCCTGACCACCTTAAGCAACAATGATAGCTTGTTTTGGATGCGATTCCCTCCCTGGAAATGCAAAATATTGCTTTCAAGATCGGCTTGCATCTGCAGCGATGCTGCCTTCTCACAAGGAAGGAAGAGGTTAGAAAAGGTCGACCCTAAAAATATCACACCTCACCTTACACCTCACGGATTTCCGTATCCGGTGGCAAGTTCTTTTAAACAAGAGATGAGCAAACATTTCAAAACTTCATAAAAAGGCCGAGCGTGACCGACCTCAAGGAGTTGTCCCTTGGGATCTGCGGTCACTCTCCCAGGTCTCTAAGACCAACACCAATCTACTTTCCCTTTTCAAGTTCCTCAAGAAATTCCCTTACGCAATGTGGGCAGCCTGGAAGTGACATCCACCCTCATATCCGGAACAGCATGTTAAATCGAATGGGTCACAGTCAAATCCTTGCCACAGCCCCCAACACCCCCCTCATTTTCACGACTAACTTTTCTCATATTCCTTTATCACCCAGTACCGTTAATGCAACAAGTTGAGTTCATGAAACGTTATCCCTGGTCTCCTGAAACCCCACTCCAAACTACATATTCGAGCGTTCAATGTTCGAACCTAGTGTCAAATAGGGCAACAGACTTCCTTAGCTAGGATACTAGAATCCTGCGCCATCGATGTGTGCTGCGTCCCTGGAACGCGCATTCAGGATCCGAGCAAAATCATCAGTTTGATATCACTTTATCCAGATAGAGAATTAACTAGGTTTACGCTCCCTGTGTTTGGAAGCACTGATGCTGCTTTCCGTGACCTCGCCAGTGTAGGTAAAGTATCACGTCGTAGGGCAGAACTAGCTCTCTTAGAGTGGATCCCAGAAGACAGTCGCTCACGCACTATCCGACTAAACGGCACAGTAAGGTCTCAGAAAGATAGGGAAACTCTCCATTGCTTCTTCGTCGTATCTACCTACGCTCCCACTGACTGCAGTTCAGATGAGGTAAAAGACGAATTTTACAGAGAGCTTTCTAAACTCCTCCAAAAAGTCAGTCGCTCTGATATAGTAATAATAGCTGGTGACTTGAATGCTCAAGTAGGTGGACTCAATAAAAAAGAAAGATACCTGGATGGATCTTATGGTGTCGCTGCTCAGGGAACCGACAGTGTCGACCGTCTGTTGCAACTGTGGTCAGATAACCGCTTATCTCTGGCAAACTAAATTTTAGCATAAGGTGAAACATCTCTTGACCTGGCGACCCCCAAAGCCGACACAACGATGGACCCAACTAGATCACATTGCTATCAGCCATCGGTGAAAGGGCCGTATTGAAGACTGTCGCTCACTCTAGACCACTTGATTAGATTCAGATCGTGCTCTAGTGCGATTGACCTATTGACCTCCATTTTTCTCTTTTCAAATTTATTTCACTGGATTATATATCTTCAGTAATATCTTCGAACCGTGATCTTTCTGATTACTGCTAGTACTTGTACTGCCTCTAGGACTATGAGATTTGAATTGACAATTGCATCTCTACGCTAATGTGATATGGCAACTTGAACTTAAGTATGTACGTACGTAGGAAGTTCTACATTGTAGCTGACTGACTGAATAGGGTAAAGAGTCTTGTACTGATTTACGCACGTGGTAGTTCCTACGTTACAACTGACTGGCTGATTTATAACTACCACCGACTTAGTCCTAGGTCTCACTATTTAGATGTTCAAAAGCTGGTTATATAATCAGGTGAGCAATAAACTCTAGGCTACAAGTACGTCCTGGTTTGCTTTTACGATTACCAGAATCCTTTAAATTAGGTTACGTACAAGACATATTCGTTATCCTGAAAATGAGTCAACACATAGTCATTCATTGGTTGCATAAACGTTTTGATGACAACAAACTGAAAACAACATATTATATCTTGACGGTCACGTCAACAGAGCGAAAGAAGGTACCTATAAAATACAAGCATACAGAAGTCTAAAGTGCACTGACTAGACATTAAAATCTGCATAGGTAAAAACGCAATCGCAAACACAACTAGTTATGTTCAAAGGCTTTGCAGCAGACAAAACCTGCTACAGTGTCTCACTACACTTCACCACATTCCATTCCATACAGATGAGAAGTGCAGCTGTATCTACAAAATAAAATGTACTAAACACAATACCCACTAGACAAACTGGTCGTCTCCCTCACTTATCCATGAACGAATGCAAATTGGTAGCAGGAAAATGATACGTTGTCACCAACAACGATCAATGTTTACAACTATGAACGTGAATTTGATTAGAGAAATGCCGAAAGGCTGGTTCGCGGAACAATAAGAACAACAGGGTATTTCGAATGATATGAAATTCGGATCATCCATGGATCAGCAACTCTACTGATATTTGTCACGTATACGAGCATATGTGATAGAGGTCAATCTATCACATGGTTAAAGGCCAACTAACAAAGACATCCAATGTGAATACAATAAAAAGCGAAATCAAAATGTACTAAGAGAGTAGAGCATAAACAATATCAGGCGACCGAATAGATGAATCATTCATGGAACGACTTAAAATTTTACTTCTGTTGTAAGTAGAGTCTATAGGTATTGTCTAGAATTTCGATAAAATTTTGGCAATCAAACTATCTGGCTTAAAAAAAAAACACAAAGAAAATCATCATCTAGGTGGGAACTTCCTTGCCAACAGCAAATATTTATTCAGTATGGTGAAGCCTTGAGGGTTTTATTCCCAAAAGTCAATATCATGTTACGACGAACAGAAGACCCCATCCACACCGAGTTCCATACTGAGATCGATTGATTGATTTAATTTGCATTACGTTGCTTATGTTGAGATATGAGTCAAACTATTCGACATAGATTCGGTTGACCCACTATTTATTTGATATTCCCAAGATATTTGTGAAATAGGTCTTTGGGTTTTAGTGTTTTAACGTGTTTAATTCATGGTTATTTTCTAAATTTTATTTGTCGAAGAGTATAGATCTACGGACATTAATATAGGTGTACAGATTTGATCACCATTACACGGATAAAACGCAATTCCTTTGAATAAACCCAACATTGAATTGTTGTGAGTTATGCCGAAATTTCTTTCCAGATCATACATCACAATATTACTTGAGGTTCGTAGAATAACTGAAACTGCATAATGATGCTATAATCATGGTGCTGAATGATTAAAAGTATCAAAAATCTCTTTATGGGTTCCGAATAACAGTCAATAAAGAAGCTAACTTACAAAAATGAAGCTAACGAAAAATAACGTGTGAAACAAACAACGCGCAAAGAGTTAATAGTAAGACCAAAATAAAATGACTGGGAAAAACAAGTTATCAGGTAATAATATCATACACCATGCATGATAGTTTCGATAGAATGTTTTAAAAATCTATTGAATTACATATTGTTTGCGAACCTCCGTTACACACTCACGTAACTCCTAAAACTTCATCAAAAAGGTGAACGATCGAGCACTTCTTATCTCAAAAAGATCAGATTCTAGATTTCAAGAAATAGATAACCCAAAATGGTGTTAGTACCACTACAACTATGTTAAATCTAGAAGGTACTGAAGGCCTTGCATTTCCGTAGCCCGAAATCTTCTGTTTCAGTCATTCCGGAAAACGCTCTCTTTGGAATACAATAAAGGACAACCGTCGCCAGTAGACAGAGTCGTCTTCATTATACCACTGACCTGATGAAGCTTGCAATTTCATACACCTAGATGAACAGGTTATTGTCCTTTCAGTAAACAGCAAACACGATCCAGCTTTCAGTCTACAGGTGGTAATCGGAAAACCCATCGCCACCTACAGAAAGACCATTTACGTTTCAGGTGAGCCTGTTCACTGTGTCATCGCTATGGCTGTAATGTAAATGCGAATCGTTGGCATGGACCAGCCACAATACCATAATCTACTAGCCGAGTCAAGCAAATGGAGGTCAGTAGGAGCTAATAATAGATTGTTTGTTAGTGGTTTCATTTTCTGGCCGTAAGTTATGCCCAATCACGCCTAATGCATTTGCCCCATAGAAAATAAGGCGGCGGCCAGCATGGACTGCTCAGTAGCAAACAGTTTCAATCAACTACACAGGTCAAATAAGGTTGCAGGTATTTACCTACGTTACATACTCAGGTGCACGTCTTTCGTGATTGCCTCCACCAACCAACTATGTGGAAATGCGAAAACCACAAACTTGAATAACATTGCCAAGAAAGCATTTTCCTCAGTGAAGGAACATTTCGCCTAGTCAACTACATTGGCACACTTTGGCACTGAAGAACCTGTTAGTATCGCACTTGATGCATCGACTGAGCAAACGGAGTTTTGTTTGAACAATGGGTAAGCAACACCTTACAGCTGCCCGCATTTTTCTCGAGATGGTATGAGGACACCGGATTGAAAAGTAGCACTTATCGCATGTAACATTTAATTGTGTATTGTTTGGCACGACACCGACTTTTCCACCAAACTCATATATCTTTGGTACATGTGTTTAAATGTGGAAAGATTGTCTCTTTGAACAGTTTCGAATAGTCAGACTACTTAAACTCACTCAGCCACAAAAGGAATATACTGATCATCAACACTAGTGATTGTCGAATACCCTGAAACTACAAATCAAGCAGATGGGAATAGTTAGAGAATGTCTACTTTGTAGCTCGTCTACGAGTGGGGATCGTGCAGTCGTGCCGAAACATTGTCAGTACAGTATCTTCAGTTTGTCACACAAACGTTCTCAATAAGGTTGCAAACTATTCAGATGCATCACTTACGGTTACATAATGTCAAAATCGGGGATTTACTTCTCTACTTTATGTAGGCATTATATTTTATATTATCGTATTTCGAAAGCTGAAAGATCTGTTTGTTTTAATTATGAGCTCCTTATTCCTGTGCTGTTGAACGATACCTGAATTGAAGCCTGCAATAACCATGTTGCTGGCTTCCGAAATGTAAAGGAAGGGTATAAACCGAATTCTGACAGTTGTGAACTCATCTTCATCGCGAAACTAAACCTCTTGATAGGGTAGTATATGAACTCATTTGTTGAAAATGTTTGTTGAAGATGTTAGGTTCCCAGAACTCGCTTGATAAATATCTTTATTTTGGATTTATTTCATGGGACGATCAGTTCACCTTGAGATCACATTTCCCACCAGGAGAATCCTTCGCTGTGATTGGGTGCTGTGCCATTTTAGTGCGCTACTTTTAGGACTGTCACAAGGACTTCTCTATAGAGTGTAAATAAACGCAATTTGAGTTCTTGGATTGATTGTTTGCTGGCTGGGTGTTCGCAGAATAGGATTTCTACAATATATCAAGACTTCTTGCTGATATTTTTTGGACAAGGGATCAAAGTAGCCTGCCTGGACGCTGATCCATTGTTTTGCTCTCGTTATTCGACTAAGATGAACCCGTAATAGCTTTGAGCATTTCTAGAGACGAGTGTAACAATGTGGCTGCATCCAGCTGTTCCAGTTGATGAGGGAGTGTAAATGTGTTATCAGAAATTTTAATTACCGCAATTAATTAGCATCCTAACACCTTGCTTGCTTACTTATCTCTGTACTCAATAATTTTCAACACTATTTCTCCTTTGATTTTCTTCAGTTACCTATCCGTCCATTCTTCGAACAACATATCAACTCTTCATATATGATTAGTCTACTTGAAAGCAGTGTGATTTGCTAGGTGGATATTTAGTCCAAGTTACAGATGCCAAAGATGTCCGGTTCTCTTGTACCGTGGAGCTAGAATAGAAAGTACATTCCGACAAGCTGTACAAAAAGATAGAATTTGACTAAATAAACATTGTTTAAAATCTACCATTAACCTCAATCTACCAATTTCTGAGGGGAAGAAAATTTAGTTTACTTACCGCTCCCTACGATATAGCCTCGTTTCATACCCAAGTTTAATTTACAGAAAAAAAGATAGAAAAGTTGAAATATTTTTGGTTTGCTGTTTTTCATTTAAAGCGTCCTGGGCTCAATATGTTTTCGAAACTAAAACTATCCGTTTATTATGTTTTTCGGGTTGAGGATCGCTTCAGATGTGACAACTGCTACAAATGGTATCACGACAGATGCACCCGACTCAACACAGATCATACAGTAGGAAGGCCTGTACTGCGTAGAAGATTCGACTAAAAAATAAAGGAGATGTTTTGGTAACGGTAGCACCGAGAAAATAGGATGAAAAATGTAAAAATTGCACGCATTCTATCTGTCCTGGAAACAAAACTTCAAAGCCTTTTACAACTAGTCAGTTATTTTTCACAAGCTATGACTTTTCTTTTAAAGAGCCAAAAGACAGGTTTAAATACGACCAAAGACGTATTGTGTCTCTACTAAGCAAGCTACACTCGGAAACAGCAACATGAATTTTTATTCCTGAGTTCTACAGTATTATAAAGTGGGTAGATTCGGAAAGTATGCAGGCAAGCCGTCTGTTAAATGGTTAGTTATTTTTCCGCAAAGGAGAGGAACATAATACTGGAAAATCCACTGAAACTGAATGGGTCAGGTGTGTATGTTCTGGTTAATCTCAATGTGGTTAATCCTATTGAAGGAAGAAATGAGAAGGCAGAGATAAGTGAGCTGTGTAAGTGGTAAACAATTCTATGATTAAGGAGTATATAGTGTGTGGCTAACAGAGAAATCTAGTAAATACGTTGAGTATAACGCAATCGAGTTACAAGCAGACAGTAACGGGTTCGAATCCTGGAACAAACATATATAAACTTGTAACATAAAAACACTGCAATT
Source organism: Schistosoma turkestanicum (assembly GCA_944470395.2). Taxonomy (NCBI): domain Eukaryota; kingdom Metazoa; phylum Platyhelminthes; class Trematoda; order Strigeidida; family Schistosomatidae; genus Schistosoma; species Schistosoma turkestanicum. Next base: position 66,026,047 of record OX103971.1, read on the forward strand.
TTCATAGCAGTGAGATATTAGTTTTTGAGACATGAGATATTCCAGAAATCATATTCGTTCAGAGAATAAAAAGATATAGTTGAAACAAAATAAGATATTTTTTATTTCGATATAGAAAATAAAGCGGAAACTGGTAGATGAACAATGACTATTGTTTATTAATTGTGTGAACGTTACAACTAAAAACTTCGGATAAAATGTAGTGGATTTAAGGTAAAACTAATAAAACGGAATCTATCTATAAAAGGTAAACAACCCTATGGTTGAGGAGCAGATAGTGCGTGGCTAACAGTGGAATTCAGTAACTACATGGATAGCGCGACTGCGTTCTGATGACAGTACCTGGTTCGAGTCCTAGAGTGAACTTTAAAGCTGTGACGCAAGTACATCCAGCAAAAGACGAGTCACAAATAGGACGAAACGTGCTTCCTGGATTCGACTACATCCCATATTCTTTATGCTCTGTATAAACGTGTATCGTAGATGTTTTATCCAGGCAATTCGCTTAGGATGCTCATAATCCAACCAAATGTGATTGAGTTACAGTCAAAATTTCGTCATGAAAATAACCCATACCATTTGAATTTCAGTTACAACAAATATAGTCGCTTTACGGTACTGATCAGAATAAAAGTAATATCATTTGTCGTGTTAGTCAAGCTCGCAGATGAGGGGACTTTGCTGAAGACGTATAACTGAAAAATATATGCAAACCACTTAAAAATCAACTTGAGCCTAGGAATTTGATTATTGTAGGTCTTTGGATGGAAACAATCGGTTTGCTATTCTAAGTGGTGAGAAAACTTTGCGAAAAATTAACTGTACACGACACGAATGGTTGCATACTAGTAAACACATTCGGGATGCTCAAAGACTTGGTGTGCACAGAAGACACTGATAAAATTATTGTTTTAGAAACATGGCTGGCCTCTGGATTGCTTGATAGGAAAATTCAAGTACTGAGTTTCTTACTTTGCAGGGCTGACAGACTAAACAACAGGAGTAGTATGATCGTCCTGAACGTTAAAGGCACCCTAACCATAAGTGAAGTTGTATCAGTAGCACATGATTCAGGGACATATGAACTGGAGCGTCCCAGACTCGAAAGCAAAGGGCGAAATAATGGTTTAGTTGCAATTTATTGCCGGTCAGAAAATGCGTAAGAGGAATTTCTCTCAAATAAACTCAAATCTTGGTCAAGTTGGGGTAAGTGCCTTATAATATATAACTTTGATTTACTCTATGTGAAATTTGGGAAACCTCGAAGAAGAAGAAGAAGAATCTTAGAACTTAGCCATCAACCTTGGTATAACACGGCTTTGGGAAAGGGTTATCATGCACAACAAACCTACGTATAGCAAGAGAGTGATGGACAGTCACCAGATAATGGAAAATCACTTAATGCTGTCGATATGGACTTTAGTAACGCACTTGATAATTTATCCATACAAACAAGTTCTAAGGGTTCCTACTGGAAACCAGTACTCTGTCGATTACTGTTAGGATTAATCCCACAACTTCAAGTTCCTGCGCGTCAATTTGAGCAAAAAGTACAGTTTATCTCAGCCTCTATACAGCAAATGAAGTCTCTTCAAGCTCAGTTTGTTGCTTTAAAAAGTTGTCTAAGCGATCTTACCCCAGAAAAAGAAAGCAGAGATTTCTTGTCCCTTTGACTTCAACTCTGTGTTCCTGGCAGACCTTCTGAAGCCCCGCTTGTGCTTTTAGATAGGATATTGTGTTCAGATGACCGTTACAGGAGCCAAAAATCACTTTAGCCGTCGAGCTGAATATATAAATAAATTCTCAGCTTGTTACTTGTTACCATCGGTAAATGTTCTCCCAGGTGTCCTCAAATCGTCTAGGTTACTTTAAACTGATGACGTAAATATTCAGCAAGAAGTAAAGGTAGGTAAAGAAGCAGGTGAACTTCAAACCAGTTTAGATATTTTGGTTAGCTGGTCCGAAAGATAGCTGATGTTTATTAGTATGGCCAAGTGTGTTTACAAACACACTTGCGATACAACAACAAATAGGTGCAGCATTGAGCAGAGTCGATTCCCGTGGTTCGGTCTCATAATCACCCTAGGAAAACATTATGCTATGATATAAGGACCACAGCTCACTGCCATGTGGTTGCAGATAGAGCTCAGAGCCCTATGGGCTTTAGGATAGACATTTACAAGTTGGATACCAATAGGTTCACGACGGTACAGAGAATAGCTACCCATGCAAGAATTCTGAGTTTTATCATACACCGCTTGGCTTAAAACGCTGGAACTCTTTAGTATCCTTGCATAGATTAGATGATCGAATTCAGGCAAACAGATCATTAAGAAATTAATTTGGATCTAACATATCCTCTTCTTTTCCTATCATCTGAAGAAAATTCCAAGGAAATAGCAGATGAGTACGGAAGCTAAGGAAGAACAATTTATTAGCGCAGTACATGTTTTTACACTGAGCTACCAAACAACAACAAGGCCGTAGGCCTTCTGTCGGCAACCCACAAACCTGAATCTACTGCCCTGAAACGAACGTTTTCATTCAAAACTCAACCAACTGCCAACTGACTAGAATTAGACAGTCGAGTGGCTAGACCTCCGTTTATTGGACATTACCGAACACCTTGAACTGTACCGAAAGAATAAGAATGGAGCGCGAAATAATTTATTGTTTTACACCAGCTCGCAAAAAGGATATTGGATATTGAAAGGCGGTCGTTTCAATCGAGTTGTCACCTTGAATTATGGGGTTAGGCTACGATTCAGATGTATCTGACGCCAGCGCTGCTATTGGTAACCTATATTTATTATCATGAGTTTACAAACAAACAGATGAAGAGAGAGAAGAATCTTCTGACCTAAACTCATCTAGTGATGGCGAGGAACAAAGTCGTGTAACACAGAAGAATGTTTTTGGAGACGATACTGGTTAGATAATTTTGTTACATATCTCCCTTGAATTGTAAAGATAGTGATAGAGAAGTGCAACCAAAACAGAAGCTACCAAGGTTTGAACAGGTGAGAGCCATGACTTGACCATCAATTTGTCCATTAAAGCTCGACTTAGTACATTTTCCAAAGTAACGAATCAATAAGTAAAGGATCGCTTATTACTTTCTTATTTAAAAACACTTAGTCATACACTTGTTGTGATTTTCATAGCTATAAGTCTATGTTGATATTAAAATTACAATCGTAACTAGAATTTTAAAATAGAGTTGCATTAGCTTATCATACAAGCCTACATCACTATCAAACGTTCCAATTCACCAAGCTTTTCATGCAAAACGTGTGCAATAATTTCGAAATCCCTGGAAATACGACTGAGTTGGATCTCTGGAAAAACTAGAGAAAAGTTATATTGTAGTAACATTTAGAATAGTGGCCACTAGTATTTCCACTCATCCTCACAAAACGTTTGGATCAAGGTTGTGTAAATAAACCAATTATAAACGCTATCTTTTAAAGTAACTTACAGGTTTTGTAATACAAGAAATTTTACTAGATGTATTACACATTTTAAGCTAAGGTTCTCCACGGGGAAATGAAAAAATCTACGTGCGGTCAGCATACAGCAGCACCAGCCAAGTTTTCCTTTTGGTTAGAACTTCATGGGTTGTAATAATATCTTTGAATAGTCTTATAGACAACCGAACTTCATTTCAGGTACCACATATGTGTGGATATTGTCTGTCTACATCAATTCAGCAAAATCAGCCGGTGTATTGTTGGTAGGGTATTTTTATTTTCTGCTAAGACATCTCTGTATTCTGTGCTTGATGGATAAAGTTTAAAAGATTTGACAATTCTAATCGTTACAGGACAGTTCCGAAGAATCGGACCATGAAAATCAACCTGGTGACAATGCTTCGGAACAACATGGAACTGAAAACTATTCAGATGACTCACATAGTCAAAATTCTTTGAAAAAAAGGCTTCAAAATATCCGATCCTCTTCCGGTAGTTTGGATGATGATTCTCAGCAAGATGTTGGTAGTGAACAAGGTGATAATGGGTCACAAGTAGATGATCTAGCTGATTCTAATGGTAATGAAGGCCACGGGAGTAATACTGAAGATATAGAGGATGATTCTGCCCACGAACCGGACGAAACAAGGATATCTGTTGATTTTCCACTGATTCGTGCAGATTTAGGCAGGTATGATTTTTTGACATGAACTAATCGAATTTAGTATAGCTCGATGCATCTTTGATTGCTTGCGAGTTCCAATATTAACTTATACTTTTAATTCAGATTTTCTCATTATTTTCAGACCATATTTTTGTTCATTCCTTTTTTCTGTTATAGTGAATACAACTATTACTCTATCCTTGAAGCTCATCATGACATTTTAACCCGTGTGCCGATTTATTGCATCAATCAACTCATGCCTTTTTAGGCTCTACATTATGGTTGGCTTCTCAAAATATATGAATGCAGACTGAATACTTTGTAACTAAAAATTGGTCACACTGAACTATTTGTGTTGATTCTTCATCTTATTTTAAATCTTAAACATATTAATGTTCCATGTGTCACCCACTAATTTTATCAAGTCATTTTGACTAATACGTATGTCAGTCAGTTACAACGTCGAACTTCGTACGTAAGTACATGTTCATGTTGCCATACCACATTAACACAGAGACGCAATTGTCGATTCAAATCCCATAGTAGTAGAGATAGCAGAAAAATTACTGCTAATGGAGAGGATTAGGATTTTAAGGTAATATTCAAGAAGTATAATTCAGTGAGATAAGTTTAGAAAGACAAAGGTAGAGTAATTTTTTTCACATGCTGAATTTTGTTAAACTAACGGATTCTTTTGCTGATGATCTTGGAGAATAAAAATAAAAAAAAACTACATACTGAAAGCGTATTTTACTTACATCAAGACTAATTGCATTTTTTAAATTTAATGCTCTATTAGGGAGGTACATTTGGTAAAAATGCCCAATTTTTTGTCGGTTGAAACTCGTCCTTTCGACCCTAACTTTTACGAAGATGAACTGGATGAAGATGAAATTTTAGATGAAGAAGGACGGACTCGTTTAAAACTAAAAGTATGATTCCGTTTTTCAACCTCGTAAATTATTATTTTAACTAATTTCTTTTTCAGAAACGTGTTTGTGAATACCACATTTACTAATAGTATCACTTTGTTTAGAGAGAGATAAAAGAGCTCGTAACGTGCGATATGTAAGATCTAAGTTTAAATACCGAATAGATGATATACTCAGTAGTTATTTTTCAATAGTTTTGAATTAGTAGAAATATTGATAACTTCATTACTCAATCTGTTAAGAACCTTTGATTCAAAACTTGATAATGAAACTAAAAAATTCCGTGCTAAAGTTTTAAGTTTTAAAATTCTTTATCTAATATTCTTTAATAATGAAACAGTGTAGCTTCTTACCGTCTCCGTCCCATTACATAAAGTGTAAGATAACAACAAAAACTTAGTCATAATAAGTCACTTATATGCTATTTAGTTTTGAGAAGAAGTACTCTGGAGCATATCTTATTAACCTACTACTTTGCTACATTTAAGGAGTGAATCAAAGTTTATCGAATTTTATGCAAGCATGTTTATGTCCGTGACTATGAGTACGTTTTGACAGAAATCCTTTTGTATTCCAGGTGGAAAACACAATACGTTGGAGAATTGGTAAAACAGCTGATGGTGAAATGGTTCACGAATCAAATGCTCGTATTGTTCGTTGGTCGGATGGTTCTCTGTCACTACATCTTGGTGATGAAATTTTCGACATACACAAAGTAGATATTCATTCAGACTATAATTATCTGTTCATACGAGAAGGCAGTGGTTTACAAGGACAATCAAGTCTAAAAACTAAGTTAACATTCAGGTTTGTTTGTGGCGGGCATACTTCATTTTTTTATTTTAATTTAATTATATTCTTGGACCCTGGTAATAGTACTTTTTTCACTTGATCTTTTTAAAATTTGGTTTATGCATTTATAACTCGTTATCCATTACAAATCGCCCTTACCCTAATAAGAAAGTTGAGGTCGCTTAGTTTCCCATCTGAATTGTTGTTGTAACAGATGTACCAAATTTACACTAACGTATTCTGCTGCTAGGTTGACTGAGATCTTAGGTAGAATCTGGGAACTGGACATAATCCCATCCGAGTGCTCTCAATCACTGATTTTCCCAATTTATAAGAAAGGACACAAGTCTTGCTCGTGTATCCTGGGACGACCGAGTAAGCAATGCTGTCGTTAGGAAGCGGGTGCTAAGTAAGGATGGCAAATCAATAGATGAAGTATTGAAACTTCATCAGTTGAGGTGGTTGGGACATGTGTCACGTATGCCTAACCACCGACTGCCTCGACGACCTATGGTTTGAAGTGTAGGAGTATATTGGAAGAAAGCTAGGGGCGGCCAGACCAAAACATGGCACAAATCCATGAAGTCACTGACAAGTGGACTGAGTCATGTCGGTAGATGTAGACTACCTGGTTGGGGTCCGCGAGACGAAAGTCACCAATGGTTAGAGACCTTGAACGACATGGCTCAAAATCGTTTGCAGTGGCGCGAGTGCATCTAATTCTAACCTTCTGAATTCCGCTTAATCTCTATCTTTCTCCTTTCAAATTTATCTCACTGAATTATACTTTCCGAATCATATCTTCGCTCCCTAATCTTCTCCATTGCTGCTAATAATCCTATTATCGCTATCACTCTTGGATTTGAACTGACAGTTACGTCTTTGTGCTGACGTGGTATGGCAACTTGAACTGATATACCTATGTATGAAGTTCTGCGTTGTATCTGTCTGTCTATCTATTCTCCTGTGAGGCGGACATTTTTTGTCTGTGCTAGTTACATTAACTGGCTGTCCAAACCTAATTCAACATTGATCAATTGTATGATAGAACTTAAGTTGATGAGTATTCAAACAATACTGATTTGTTCACTTCCGTGATATTGTAAAACGACAACCTCATTTATACTAGTCAACGAAATGATCAACGATCAAATTATTCTCTGAACAGTAAGACGATTCATTTGAAGTTTGATTCTGGACTAAAGATAACTCTACGCTTTCGTTTAGTGAAAAAGAATTCATCACTTTGATATATTACTGAAAACTTCTAGCTTAAGTGGATGCATCTTAAAACTGCTGCTTTCTATAAAATGTATGGTTTAATTTCAAAGCTTTTACTGTTATGAATAAATAGAAGTGGTCGCCGTCATTGTTTCGAAGTTTTTGACAAATAAATTGTTTGTTGGTACTTCACCTCAATGATCTTCATTATTTGTAACTTTTCGTAAACCATCCAACCACTCGGTTGAGTCTACAGGATGTGATCTGGTTTACACAAAAAGTTAGTGCTAAGTAGTACATTTTAAGTGAGATAACTTTTGTGCTCACTCAAGACCTGTGAAATAATTATGTGATGTTTAGTTCATTTTCCGTCCTGTTAATGCTATTTAATTAACATAGGTAATAATTTAGCTATAAGAAAGTCGAATTTCAAATTAAATTCGCTGTTGGCTAACATAAACAAAAATTCTCTTATGTATTAACTTTATTTTATGACCAAAATAAAAATGTCCATTTATACATATATTTTTTACAACACATAGGCCGCATTCAACAGATTCATTTACGCATCGTAAAATCACGTTATCATTAGCAGATAAAACAAATAAACTACAAAAGGTTAGTGCATTTCTAATTTATAAAGAAATTGCCTGTTCATGAAACTAAGACTGATAGTTTACATCACTTGAAACTCATTGAATTATAATAACTGTCGACGATATCTGTAACAATTTCATATGGATATGCCTTTTGTTATAGATACTTTTTACCATAGCTTACATATTTTGAGTTTAAAAATCGTAATTTATAATACCATGTCTTTGAAACTCTTGTTGATGTTGTTCGAAGTCTATGTTCAATGGTATTCACGACCAACATCTCACCACGTTTAGACTTCCATTGTTCGTTTCTACTGAAGCCTACATGCACCACCCACCAACTCAAACCTGAGGTTTATTCAACTGTTGACTGAATGACTCTGACCAATTTAACGTACAGAATGTATTGGATTTCCAAGACTTGAAACATCCTGTTAACTATTTTCTGGACGTAATTGGTTAGCTACTTTCTTTGAGCACTTTCAATGACCCTTTCAAGTTTTCATGAGAAAACATCTTTCTACTGGCATTTAAGTTACACTGTTTTCAACATTTCTAAATAAAGGAAGGTATGGTGTGTCGATATTATTATTAGGAACTACCGAAAACTGTCTTAATGATAATGATGCTCATACATCAGTACAGTGAATGTAAATATAAATAATAGCAACATCTATGTACTTCAGATTTAACATATGAGTATTTTATTCTTCAAACAATAACACTCTCAGAATCTAATCTGATAATTTAATTAGTGAGTTTTAATTTGTTAATCTCCAGGTTTGAGTACCAATAAACTTCGGTTTGGGCAGTCGAATAGCATTACTAGCCTTGACAGCTGGACTTTGAAACATGCATTACTATGTTACTGGATTTAGAACAAACGTCTCACTATAGCATGGTAAAGCAACTGATTGATGAAAACAGGTTTAAATTGATATAGCTCTATAACTGACTAAAGTTTAAGTGTATTAATGAATCTGTGATGTACTCCTGTCACTTAAACGTTGTTTCAGTTAGTTATGCATCTGAACGCTGAAAGATAAAGCACGGTTCTGAGTTATAATAAAAATTCGAAATTTACGGCTACACTGGCTGAATTCCTTAACCTCGAGTCTAGTATCTTATCTACTCTACATGTCTTTATTTGTTCCGTTACTTATTATACTTCTAAATTACTTGCTGTATACATCATTCCAACTTAGGTCAAAATTCTTCCTGTCACGGGTGTGGACCCAGAATCAAATCGTAATGTGCTTGTGAGAAAAGAAGAAGAGAAATTGCGTGCTACATTAAGGCGTGAAAGTCAGTTACGGCGTATGCGTGAAAAACAGGCCATGTCAAGAAATAGTTTCGGTAGTGAACGTAGGCGAAGTTACGGCGAAGATGATGATGAAGATGATGGTAATACAACATCTTTAAATGCATTAAAAAGAAATGCGAAGAATTCATTGTTGGCTGCACGTAAAGGTAAATTAAATTTCGGGACTAATAAAACTATGTCAATCCATTAATTTTTGAGATTTACTCTTCTTACAACACAGGTAGAATTCCAGAGTGCCTATCGAAGGGAGTAAGTATCTAGTAATGATCGATTACAAGACTATAAAGTCACGATAGCCAAACATGTTTCACCGTTGTTCTTGTGATCTTATTCTATTAATGCACATCCTTATTCTTATCGCAAAAAAATTTAGGTTATACTCCCGTGATTACTCTCTAATACTCCATAATCTTAAATTTCTAAGAATTTCCTATTATTTTATTGTAACAAGTAATTCTTCTTGTATTCTTTTCTAATCACTTCAGATGTTTCAGCAATTTATTCATCCGATGAGGAATCTCTAAGTGATGTAAGTCGTAATAAGTAATGCTTTATGATAATGTTTAAATACGTTTCATCTGTTTAGTTCATCTATGAAATACCACGTGCACCTGTAAATAGAGCTTAGTTGTGTATTACTGAACATAATTCAACATGTGAATATAATGTTACTTCAAACAGATACAGAATCGGTGAATCACTTAAAATGTTTATTTACAATAAAGTGATATTACATTGAGTTGGATTAGATTCGTACACTGGATATATTAGATTTAATCGCCGAAAAATGAATTGTTTTCCAATTAGAATTCCCGCTTTGAATCGTTATTACTACTACCAAGAATTAATGTAACTTTAATCTCATGAAAATATGTATTCTAGTGGTTTAAACAATTGATCTTCACATATATTCGAATCATAGTTTTGAGTACCTCATCGTGAAGCGTTCCATATTATCTGAAAGCTTCTCAGAGTTCACTAAACAAGCTTGTGTATGATTTAAACGGAGTATGAATTTCGCTGTTACATTTGATGTTATTTTATTCCTAGTAGTAAAATAATTTTTAAAAAATCTTACAAGTTTATGCACTTTTTGTTCTTGAAACGTTTCCTGCATTTTAGTGAGTATATCTTATTTTCTTCGATAGATATCAGAACCTCGATCACGTAAGAAAGTACGTGCGAAAATAAGTGATGAAGAGGAAAGCGACTAAAATAAAGTACTTTTCCACTTTTCATACAATAAATTGTACATAATTTGATTATTTAATAAACAAATCTTACTTCATCATAAGTTTTCCTTGGTTTTCATATGAAACATAGCAAAATGTTGTAACACCTCATTCACTCTACACAATTAGGTTTCCAAGTAAGGTGTACCGATGCAGCGTGACCTTGTGCGATCGATATACGTAAAAACGTTGCTGTAAAAAGTGCAGTTTTTATGGCTTGGAAAAACCCTTATCCGCATTACGGAGTAATGCATAAAAGTGACTATGACTTTTTAATAGAATAATCAAAGTCCTAGATGGTTTCTAAGCCATATGTTTTTAGCCATTTCCAACCAAACAATGATTTGATAAATTCGAAATACAATCCATTTTGCTGTTGTTTGTAAAGTAATGAATGAAAGTTATGATAATCAACGTAAACTCTATCGTTACAGTTGTTTTCATTACTCACTTTAAAAGTCAGATTTCTTCCTTCATCACTCTTTTATCTGCTCGTATTTCTTAACTTCCTTCTGCTTATATCGGTTCGTTTAAAACCAGAAGTTCTGGCTGATACACCTCAGCGCTTTTTCTGCTTAATCTGATTATCATCTCTCAGTTAAAGTCAATTTCACAAACAGTCTCATGTGATGAACAGAACTTGTATTACTGGTGGTGTTTTAAGACTAACCAGCCAATATCAGTCAACTTATTTTGGAGCTGACTAGAGGTGGTGTCAATGAAATGCTTCAAAGCCTCATGTTTTCCAAGTCATGTGACTATTCCCCTAACCCTTCAGCTCATAAACTAAGAGATGAGAGAATAAGATTAGTATTGCAACTTGATCAATAACAAAATAAACCAAAAATACATTTCAACAAGTTAATACATGAACAAATGGAAGTTGGGCAGATGAATACAGTTAATCACGAACAATGATGTTATTGTGTGTGTTATTGTTATGTTATTGTGTTATTGTGTTATTGTTATGTTATTGATATGTTATGTGTTATTGTGTGTTATGTTATTGTGTGAATGTTGTGTGAATTATACAGTTTATTAATGGGATAAATTCAGACACAGACATAAATAGTAATTGGATTTATTTCGTTCTTGAACTGTATAATTTTGATGTTACCTGTGAAGTGTTGTTGCCTTCTGGTAATGAAGTACCTGCCTGAAATAGAAATAATGTAAATTATTTAGGTTAGTTTTTATTTTGAGTTAGTATTTAGTTACTTATAAGGTGAAATTAGCTAGTGATAAATATAATGATATGGCTAATCCTTTGATCGTTATCGTGATATTATAACAATAATTATTATATTGAGAACTGTGAAAAGGTTTCTCTGTATATACATTGATAGTAGATTACTTGAAAAGTTTTGATGATTCTGAGTTAAACACATTAACAACAATTAGATATTATGTCATTCTATTTGTATTCTCGGAAAATTATCTGTTTCTGTGAATACTTCATAATATGGTATGTAAGTTATCAAACAACCTGGCGTAGGTTCGTTACCTAAGAGGGAATTCGGTGAAACTATATTGTATCAACAAACTCTAGTGATCGTCGAAATGATTGTGTGATCGACCAATTACGGAGGATTAGGAGTTTTAATATATTTTTTATGAACTTACTAGTGCTAAATGTCGATAAATCTGTAATCAATCTAGACTCCATTCCTAGCCCTACATCTCTTAAAGTCTAACTTCTAACCCCTTAAACCAACTACACCTGGAGCCCCTCCGGGGCTGCTGCCGCTCTCAAGCCCGGATAAAGGAGGAGGGATGGGCTCGGGGGTTGACAACCCCAACTCGTTAAAATAACGCTAACAAGAAAAAATAATTCAAACCATTTAAACTCTGTCCTGGGAGTTAGGAGGTCTTCATTTGTAAGAGTTATGACGTCCCCCAGGAAGCCACGAGGTAGATGCCTCTTCTGACAACCAGAGCCCTTCCACGGTGCGAGCAGCCTGGAAGTAATATCCGCCCTCATACCCATAAGAGCACACGAGACCAAATCGGTCAGAATCAAATCCTTTCTACACCTAATAACTCACTTAACTCCGCGACTAACCCTTCTTTCGTTTCTGTGTCATCTAACGCAGCTGATGCAAACGATTCACGTTCACAAAAAGTTATTGCTGGTCTCCTGAAACCCAGCTCTAAACTACATGTTAGGGCTTTTAATGTTCGAACACTGTATCAAATAGGGCAACAGGCTTCCTTAGCTAGAACTCTGGAATCACGTGCAATCGGTGTATGTTGTCTTCGAAACGCGCATACAAGATCCGAGTATCAATTCGATTCCAATCTGTGCAGATAGAGAAACAACACGGTTTACACTTGGAGTATCTGGAAGCCCTGATGCTGCCTCCTGTAGCCTCACCGGAGTAGGTATAGTATTAAATCCTAGGGCAGAACTAACTCTCCTAGACTGGATCTCAGTAGATAGTCGTTTGTGCGCTGTCTGACTAAACGGGACAGTAAGAACTCGGAAAGATAGGGACACTCGCCGTTGCCCCTTAGTCGTATTTGCCTATGCTCTCTCTAACTGCAGTTCAGACGACATAAAAGATAAGGTTTACAGAAACGTCTCTAAACTTCAAAAAGTTAAGCTCTCTGATACAGTAATAATGGCTGGCGACTTTATTTGCTGAAGTAGGTAGACTAGGTGAAAAGATAAGACTCTCCGGTGGATCTCATGGTATCATGGCTCAAAGATCAGATAATGCCGACCGTTTGCTGCAGCTATGCTCAGATAACCGCCCATTTCTAGCAAACACTAACCTTAAGCATAAGGAAAAACATCTCTTAACCTGGTGACCCCCAAAATTGTCTGAACGCTGTACCCTACGAGATCACATCGCCATCAGCCACCTATGGAGAGGTTCGATACAGGACTGCCGCTCGTTCTGGGGCACATATCTAGATTCAGATCATGCTCTAGTGAGAGCACGTATATGTTTGAGCTTACTGGACGTAGGAAAGACACCGTAAGGAAACCTCTTAGGCTTCTACTTAATGACAACATAGGGAGTGAAGTAGTTGAGTGTGTCGAACTCTTCACTTATCTCAGGTGCCTGACGAAATCTCAACATGGACACAGGAGACTCGACTGGTTTTCGCCAAGTCGCATCACTTATGGTGCAGGCGAGATATCCGTTTGCTAATCAGAGGACGAGTCTACTGCGCAGCAGTTCGCTTCGTCCTAGTTTATGGCTGTGCAACATGGCCAGTATGAGTAGATATTAGTAGGCTACATGGTTTTCGGTCATAAATATCTCCGAAAGATTGCTCGTTTATCTTGGGATTATCGAGTAAGCAATGCTATAGTTAGGAAACGGGTACTAAGTAAGGATGGCAGATCAATAGATGAAGTGGTGAAACTTCATCAGTTGAGGTGGTTGGAACATGTTACGTACGCCCAACCACGAACCGCCTCGACGAGCTATGGTTTTCGGTGTAGGAGTAGGTTTGAAGAAAGCCAGAGGCCAAACCAAAACATGGCAGGAATCCATGAAGTCTTTGACAAGTTGTTTGAATCATGTTGGTAGGTGTAGACTACTTGTTTGGGGTCCGCGAGACAGTGACCGGTTGTTAGAGACCTTGAACGACATGGCTCAAAACCATTTGTAATTCCTCACGTGCATCCGTTCTTTGTGTCCTACGTTGTAACTGACTGACTGAACCCTTAAATCTCTTGACCATAGCTCCTAACCTTATGACTTCTTAACATTAAATACTGACCGTAGTACTCTTAAACACTGATTCCTAACCCTTATTAGTTCCTCTCACAATAAAACTATCATTCAATGTTTCTAAAATAAAAGCGATGAAAGTTTCGAGTTTCAACAGCCATGTTTTAAATTCACTCATCTTGGTTATGGTTGTTCATCTGTCTGATAAATATTTTTAGTGGTATAGTACGGCTACTCAACTCGAAGTTGGTAGAATCGAGTTTGAACGTACGATTTTTCATGACTGTAATAAACCGAGTGCTATAATCGTTAGACCACCGTTCCAAGCCACTTAGAAGTCTCGTTAATGAATCAGCAAGTTACCCACTGTGGTAGAAATTATTAAAAATTCAAAATAACTTGATTTTAACTGTTGAATTACAAACGTCTGGAAGCCAACTTACTTTTGGTGGTTGACAGATGGACGTTGAATCGATTTCCTCAGTCGTATTCGAAGAGAGCTGATATTTCCATCTTTCTGTGCTTGAAAAGTTTATTTGGTTGATTGGATCGTATATTCTTAAATTAGTATCCTCTTTGTAAGCTTGAAGTGAATACTGTTCACTGAGTTTGTTTAAATCATTGGTGCTTAAAACTTGTGGTAGTAATTTTGGATTTGTGATTACAGAATAGTTATATATGACATTATTTTGTTTTATCAGGCTAGTGTTTGACAAAAATATCGGTATAGTGGTGTTATTTTTTGCAGTGATGCAAACATTTGATCCATATCTATTACTCAGAGGCTGTTCACTGACTACTTTCACACCTTTACAACCGATACTTTGAGTGTCATCAACCTGATTATAAAGTTCTACTGCCATAGGACGAGGACGTGCTCCAACACCGAATGGTTGGCGTAATCCTATTGCCTTTTCTTCATTGGTTAAAACATTGATTAAACAGTTTAAAACTGCCTGTGTTCGATAAAGCAATAATTGGTGAATATAATAATAAAAAGGTTAATAATCGATTGCACTACTTGTAAATTCATTGAAATGCTTTGAGAACTCATACTCTTAAAATACTGGCTCAGTTATAATTAGTGAATTTTTAAACGAATTTCAAGATTTTATGTACACCGTTCCTTTTATTATCTTGATGAGAGCAAAAATAAAGATTTGTGCAGAAGAATACGATATTCATTTTGCTTTACTGGGTTCTCTCATCAGCTGCCTACAACTTCTTCTAAAATTAAACTTATCATTGAACCTGATTTTCCTATAAATACGAAGGTGATTAGACATGAATAAATGTCATGATGTAGCAAAGTTCCCAATAAAGTTACTGGGGTCATAAAAGATATGTTAAGATCTGTAAAGTATGGGAGGAGAAATTCCAGAATTTAAAAATGACATCAGAATGTTGAAACATTATGTCTACAGTTTCAAAAAGTGGTATTTCGATAAGCAGTGAAGTTACATCAAAAGAGATCATTTAATTACTATTTATGCTGTTCATACCATAACTTTGGTCTCTTTTTCCTCACATCTCTATGGTTTACCAATGAGTTCTTAGGTTATTATAAGTAAAATTATCAATCAATTTCTTCTTCAGGAGATTTCGCGTCACCACAACTTTCTCCACTTATGATGACTAAATCATTAACCACAATAATAGATTTATGTATTGAGATCTACAGATTATAGTTCTTTTATTCGAAGTTTGCCATTTAACCACTTTAATCACACTTATCCCTAATTTGAATACATGACGCAATGTCATTTTACATAAAATTTTGGATATGTGACTAGAATGAGCTCATAAAAATAGGTAAATCTTTAAACTTTTTATAACCAAACATAAGCTGCAACAAATTCATCTCAGTAATATTGTACAGTTGATTGTTTTCCTGTAAGTCGTTAGAGCAAAATTAAAACCATATGTGTAGGATGGTAGGAATGGTTAGGTTTTATTGGGGTCATAAACTGATAAGTGTAAAACCAACATTGAAAATCTAGAAGCACTGGACGTTAGTAGATGGTCGAGCAATATCATGGACCGATTGACGTTGGACTTTAACACCATTGGATGCCGACTCAGTGGCCTAGAGTTAAGCGTTCGTGCACTAAACTGGACGTCTTAGGTCTGAATCCCACGGTGGGGTCATGGAAGTTCACTACTGAAGAGTCTAGCACTAGGACGAAACCGTCGTCTAGTTCTACCAAGATCCCAACAGTGATTTATTATTGAACAATTTGTGATTTCAGTGAAAAATGAAACCATGTAATTCTATGGGAGCAAACAAGGTTGAAGTAATATAGCAATGTGGAGAACTGGTCGTCCATAACTTCAAGATACTATTTAAACAAACACTACAGACAAAAATATGGTATGAACAACTGAATTATTTGATACAAAACAATGGCTGTATGGAGGCAAAGAATTCTTTTAAATTGTCCATTGTATCGTAGTTAAAAAATAGAATCATTCATTACTCAACAGCGTTGGGACAAATGACGAAACTCAACAGGAAAGAAAAAGCCTTAAAGTAACTCATAACTAGGGAAGATAGTGTATATGTTAGAGGCCAACCCACCTCGATCATATTATCAACTGCAATGGTAACAACCCAGGAACTCACAAAATCAACCATTCAATCTCTATTCAGGAGAGCGAGAACCCATTTCAGCATACTTGCAACGCTGAAGAATGAATGAACATATCTGATGAGGATCCTTCAAAAGAACAGCAACCTACCACCAAAAAATACCAACCCGAATCATCAGTAATAAGGAAATCGAGTATAGGAATTGACAAACCTATGATCCTACTGAAGTCATTTGGAATAGGCTTATCACACCAACTAGCAAAATCACTTCAATCAATTCTATGCAAACCAAAGGAAGAAATGACAATATCATCTACAAAATAAACTGTTCCAATTGTGAAAGTAATATATCGGATAAAGTGGATGCTCCCTTCGTTCATAACCTTAGGAGATTTCGCTTGTTTTTGTGCACTGCTGACTTGCTTTCAACATGTCTAGCTTATTTTTGTCTGACTATAAATAATGAGTCACGCCTCATCTCATTGAGCTAACGCATGTCTTCTCCGCTTGACTTCACTTCGCTTCACTTTAACGCCGTCTTATTGTAAAAAATATATATGAAATAAATTCATTCACAGAACCGTATTGGGCTTTTAATTTCCACCGGCGCACAAATAGGGTTCGCTTAAGATTGATATACGAGAGTGGATATCTCCCTTGGGTTTGTAAATGATATCCATAATAGTAATCTTCAGAAACCTATTTACTGATAATTAACTAATTTATACTAAACAATTTTATCTTACCTCGTCTTCATGAGAACATTGCTTCCCTGGATTTTTCAAACGACGTAAAAGCAAAGCATGCCATTTTTGTCGTAATTCTGTCACCATAAGAGCTTCAATTGCACTTAAAGTAAATCGAAGATATCCATCTGGGTCTACATAAAAGGAGACGATATCATTGTTTTGGTCGTTTGTTAATGACGATGACGTCATATTTGATAGTTCCATCGATGGATCATTAATCTTAGTTTGCTTTCGTAGATGCAGTGATTTGACATGATCTGAACAATCTGAGATTTGCATAGGTTTAAAATTTGTTAGCATTGTTGAAGCAGAATCATTTAATTCCAAACTTTTAAAACTAGAACTCATTGTATCTGAGCTCGACATTATATTGTATAAATTTTGTTTAATTGCTTTTTGCTGTATGATTGAAAGTAGAGCTTCACGGGTATTTTGATGAATACATGGCGATAATAGGTGACTATTGGTTATCAAAAATGATTTGATAATCTGATTAATTTCTGAAACAGAATTAGCGTTTAAATCATTTTCAAATTTGTCTTGTGGATTCACACATGTCATGATGTCATAGTTTTCGTTAATGTTGCTTATACCACTACAAATTCCTCGTCGGTTAACTAAGTTTTCACACTCATGCTTTTGTAATTCTTCAGAAGATGCTTTTAGATTCACGTCTGAAATAATTAAAAGAAAACCATAAACAAAAGAAAATCAAAATTGCTCCATTTAAGTAGTATACATTAAAAATGAATCAAAGAATTTATTTTGTTTGAGTGTTGTCATATGGCATTTGTGCTAATTTGATATAGCACTCTGAACTGATGTACGTACGTACGAAGTTCTACGGTGTAGCTGACTGACTCAGTACAGAATTATATCATCAGTAGTGATTTGTATTCGTGCTGGCATAACCTTAATGCTCGACCTTGCGTTAAAATTTATTAAAGAAAGCACATCTCATTACGGACACGGTATTTATTCTTAAGAATTCGTTTTATTCACTCTTTTTCTGAAGATATGTATAAAAATCTGATTCAAACTGAGAGAACCTTTAAACAAAATAAATTCTTCGAATCACTTTTAATGTGTAATTTAATTTCCTTCTGTTGATGGTTTTTTAATTATTTCAGACATGAATCTAAAAGCATCTTCTGAAGAATCATAAAAGTAGGAGTGTGAAAACTTCAGTCAGTCAGTCGGTTACAAAGTAGAATTTCGAACATGAGTAAATAAGTTCAGGCTGCCATACCCCATCAGCACAGAGACGCAACTGTTAGTTCAAATCCCATAGTGGTAGAGATAGCTGAAGTATTAGCAGTAATGGAGAAAAGTAGGGTTCGAAGATATCGCTAGGATATTCATCCAATATCCTAAGAGAATTATTAGTCAATTCCTATTGGTTAATTCCTACTGGTCAATTTTATGATTGTCCCAGATATCAACGTCGCTTGCTCCTCGTTGTTTCTTATTGGTCATCCTGAATTTCAATGTCACTTCAAATGTTGTTTCTTATTGGTTGTCGTAACTGCCGATGTCACAGACTTCGATGATGTTTCCTATTCAACCTAAATGTATAAATAGGCATTATCTGTAACATTCTAGGGCCAGGACCCGGATCCTTAGTCCGGGGTCCTGATTCTCTTCTGGATTCGGACCTCGTACGTTCTGGATGCTTTTAGAATACAGGTTCTACTTCATATCAAGTCTTCTTACTTTTAATCAATATGGGGGTTAGGACACTCTGACTAGAGTAGCATGTCGTGTCGCCGGATCCTCGATCCTCACTCTCGTTTTCCGACCAAGGTAAACTCGTAATAGTTCAAGTATGTCAAAATGACGTGTTTACGTGCAGGCGTAACAGACATGACTCGAGAAGTATAATTCAGTGAGATGCCTTTAGAAAAATAAAGATACAGATGATGAAGAAATCAGGAGGTTACAATTCGAGAGAATACAATGAATGGATACACCTGTGCCACTGCAAACGATTTTGAGTCATGTCGTTCAAGGTCTCTAACCATTGATGGCTTTCGTTTCACGGACCCCAAACACGTAGTCTACATCAACCAAGATGGCTCAGTTCACTTGTCAGTGACTTCATGGATTTCTGCCACGTTTCGTTCTGGCCACCCTTGGATTTCTTCCAACCTATTATTACACCACAAAACATAGCTCGACGAGGCAGTCGGTGGTTAGGCATTCGTAACACATGTCCCAACCACCTCAACCGATGAAGTTTCAATTCTTGATAAACTGACCTGCCATCCTTACCTCATACTCGTTTCCTAACATCAGCATTGTTTACTCGGTTGTCCCCGGATATACGAGCAGTGCTTCGGACACACCTATGATCGAATACTAGCAACCTACGAATGTCCTCTATTCTCACCAGCCATGTTTCGCCTCCATAGAGTAGAACGGAGCGAACTGCTGTGCGGTACACTCGTCCTTTGATTAGCAAACGGATATCTCGCCTGTGCCATAGGTGACGCAAGTTGACAAAAACCAATCGAGCCTTCTGTATCCGAGCTGAGATTTTGTCACAAACCAGGCCATCAGGACTGATCAGACTCCCCACATACCTGAAGCGGTCTACACGTTCGACTACTTCACTCTCCATCACTAGTTCTGGTGAAGTCGCAAGCCAATCCTGAAGCACCACTATGCATTTCAAGGGGGAAAACCTCATCCCAAACATGCTTGCATTGTTGCTCAGGGTAGTCAGAAGACTGTATTTTGTCAGCGTCTTCACCAAATAGGACTATCTCGTCAACATACTCTAAGTCAGCAAGCGTGTCTCCTGGTAAATGGTCCACTCCTGAAAGTGTGAAAACGTAGTTAACCGACGAGGAAGTTTTAGTGGTATAAGCAACATTAACGAAAACTATGACACCATGACATGTGTGAATCCACAAGACAAATTTGAAAATGATTTAAACGCTAATTCTGTTTCAGAAATTAATCCGATTATCAAATCATTTTTAATAACCAATATCGAATGAGTTACCTTTTACACTGCATACACGAAAAAATTGGAAAAGAAACGTCTAGAGTCATCCACGAATAATCGTTCTCTGTCAACATGAATGCTACTATACTTTGAAACATTTGCAATTATTTGTACTGGAGTACATTGTTGTCAATTACGTAGTAATACAATGTATTTTAGCTATTTATAAAACTTGCTTACCATTTACACTCGAATTGGTTTCTTTTACTATTCGTGGAAATACTCCAATCGATCCGCCCATCAGAGCTATAGTAATTTGCGAGACGACACTTACACATCGTATGATACTTAGTTCCTTTGCGATGGTATGATCAGTATTGGTGAATTTGGGAGAACTGTGTAGCCTTGCATCGGTTAAAGTAAATAATTCATTAAAAACTAGCCAATCACAAGGTAAATTATTCACATTTATTTCTGCTCCATCAGCATTTGTAGCAATCACAGACTGAGGATCAAGCACAATCTAATACAATATCAAAAGTGTAACAGTTGAACAATCAATCACTGGTGACTAATTTCATAACAGCAAAATGTTAAAAAATAAGTGACATAAAACATGGATTCTTTGCTATCGCTGTTTCAGATTATTAAGTAAAGTTTGAAAAGTGCCATTTCCAAATCTTTTGAGATCTATTTTCTTTGTTGTAAAACTAATTGTAGTAAGAAGCATGGAGCCGGTATCTAACAGTGTCCATGTCTAACTTCGATTAATTCATGGTCTTGCGCAACCTCATACGCTGATCGGGTGTAAACAGTAACTAATGAGGTTGCGCAAGACCGTGAATTAATCGAAGTTAGACATTAACACCGTTAGATTCTAATGGTGGTCTAACATTGATCGATTCATGATTTCAGTGAGTAACTTAACAATCTTCACAAACCCGTAAAGTAAGAAGCATGTTAAAACAATCTGACGGTTTATCAAAACAGTTAGAATTTCGAACACAAATCAATTAACAAACCACTGATATGTTCTAGATATATTTTTTGCACATTTATAAGCTTTTTTTATTTATTTTTAAAAATAAATAAAATTACAGGATATTAATAAGGCCAGTGTTTTCATTGGCTTAGGCTATTCTGTTTAGGCAACTTATTACAAACATTATTCTTTCATAGGACACATATATCCATTAACATATTGGTCCGAGTGTAATTTTAGTAAATAGATGTAACGATCTTTGATTTCGTTTGTTATTATAGCATAGTACATAGTACATAGATTTGATCATGCTTCATTGAAACAACCTGATTTGTTCATAACAAAACATGCAACAATTTTTACAGTCCTTCAGTGCTTTGTAAAATGACTGTAGTCAGTCATGTGTTACTGATATGTCATATGAAGAAATCATTGTAAAGCTTACCGGTAATGAATCTTTGTTTAATGTTCTCAGGCACGAATTTTTTCTATCTATTTGAGCTATATTTCCATTCATACCAGCTACAATCGCAGCTTTGACAACAGCCCAATTTTCGGAATTACTGTTAAGATCTCGAATGTCTCCACTTCCTTTGGTTTTTACGAAACCGGAAGCTCTAAGTTGCCCCAGTATTTGAGTTCTAAATCAAATAATTTGCAAAAATCCAAGCTTTGAATGAAAAGCATTGATTATGTAATAATATAATATACAAGTACTTGATAAGCTCAGTAGTAATCAACATTCTTTAATCAGCACGGTTCAAGGCTTGATAAACATACATTTTAAGTATCATTTGGAATATACATAGAATTTATAAAATTTGTTGAAATATTATTAAATTAAATTCAAATACTACTGACAATTTCCTAATGGTACTTCTGCCTTAAAACGTAACAATTACCAATGAAATTTATGATAATTTCAACAATACATGAATACACTTATGAAATTAAGCAACATACGATCACAAAATTTACTCATTTTTTACGAGAGATATTAATGGATGAAATATTAGACATTATTTCAATGAAGATTTCATTTCAGTTCGTAGGGAATGGCTATTGTTTGATTTCACTATTGAATGTGATGAGAAGTTACTGTTTATTTGTCCTTATGGAGTTGGAAGAAACAAGTTTGAATGAAACTAATGATTAGTAATACAATATAAATTGTTTTGTAAGTTTTAACAGATGATTCTATGCAACAGTATACTATAACGGATTCGACTCAGACGTATAGAGAATGATGATAATTGGTTGGTTTTTCTATGCTTATCACAAAACTATGCAATAAGGTATTTTACTATTGGTAACATTTTAATGATTGCTTTCAAATAGATTTATTTCTTATTGAATCATTCTTAACACTACTAAACATCATTATATTCACAGTCAGTTAATCATATAAAAAAATTTTTGTAAACTCATTTAAAAAAACCAAGAGAATTGTTAATTTCACCGAAATGTAAGAGATAAACTCACCGAATAGCGATAATAACTTCAAAAGCTGCAGAAGATATAAAATTTTTTCGACAAAACGCCTTTTCCCATCCTTCTGAACGAGATTTTTGCCAAAACTGGTAATGTTTACAAATGATAATATACTTACCTGGAAAGCTCTTAATAAAACCATATGATCGCTATAACTATCTGAAGATAAACTCATTCGAACATTCAATAACTCTCGTCGTTCAACAGAATTCCTAGGTAGTGTAACTAAAAAAAAACAAAAATAAATGAATAACAATACGAAACATTAATTGATTATGGTATTTAAGATGAAAAAGAAAATGAATATCAACTTTATAACCAAATTAAAATAACACACAATATTTCGATAATTTGTGATAGGATATCGGCAATATGGTTTACAGTAAACAATCCATATACCTTAGCGGCTACCTTGACGTGGTGGTCGGGCTTGACTATCGTGATCACCCTATTGAGCTATACTGGCTGGAACATATGTTCCTGTAGGTTCTACCGTGCCAGGCAGACCGATTGTAGAACAAAGAGACTAAAAGCAGCTACTCAAGGTCTGAGGGCGAAGTCGTACTGCTGACTGCAGAGGGGTGTGACAGCAGTAAGGTGTTTCCCTCGGACAACCAGCATCTGCAGCGATGCTGCCTTCTCACAAGGAAGGAAGGGTTAGAAAAGGTCGACCCTAAAGATATCACACCTCACCCTACCTCACGGATGTCTGTCTTCGGCAGTAAGGGCTGCCTAATAAGGGCTTTAAAAGAGCGGAGCTAATACTCGAAAAACCTTTACCGCTGATGCAAACGATATGAGTTCACGAAACGTTATTCCAGGTCTCCTGGAACCCCACTCCAAACTACATATTGGAGCGTTCATGCTCGAACCTTGTGTCAAATAGGGCAACAGACTTCCTTAGCTAGGATACTAGAATCCTGCGCCATCGATGTGTGTTGCGTCCCTGGAGCATGCACTCTGGATCTCAGCAAAATCATCAGTTTGATATCACTTTGTCCAGATAGAGAATTAACTCGGTTTACACCCCTGTATCTGGAGGCCCTGAAGCTGCCTTCCGTGGCCTCGTCAGTGTAGGTATGGTATCGAGTCGTAGGGCAGAACTAGCTCTCTTAGACTGGATTCCGATAGACAGTCGCTTATGCACTGTCCGACTAAACGGGACGGCACGGATTCGGAAGGATAGGTACACTCGCCATCGCCTCTTCGTCGTATCTACCTACACTGCCATTGACTGCAGTTCAGATGAGTTAAATTTGAATTTTACAGAGTTTTCTAAACTACTCCAAGAAGTCAGTCGCTCTGATATAATAATAATAGCTGGTGACTTTAATGCTCAAGTGTTCGGACTCAATAAAAAGGAAAGACGCCGGTGGATCTTATAGCGTCGTGACTCAAAGATCTGATACTGGCGACCGTCTGCTACAGTTATGCTTAGATGATCGCTTATTTCTAGCAAACACTACCTCTAAGCATAAGGAAAAACATCTTTTGACCTGGCGACCCCCGACCAAATGATGGAAACTACTAGACTACATTGCTATCAGCCATCGCTGGGTTCTACTTAATGATAATGAAGCTAAGAATATATTTCAGGAACAACCAGAAAAACAGTTAGGCGGTCATGTATGTGATTCCCACTCTGAGGCAGCTAGAAATGATATCCTAAAAGCTGTGGAAACAGCTGTGTTATCTACTAGTAACTTAGAGCGGTGGATTTAAGTAAAATATATCGAAGTGATGGATGATCAGAAACTCATCCTATCTGGCTCTGAGTACGATGAGGAGCGGAGTCAGCTCAGGCTTAAGCTGATAAAAAGCCTACGGAACGTTCGCTAACAGTGGTGGGTAGAGAAAGCGAGAGAGATGGAGAAGGTAGCTTCAATAGGCAACAGGAGGCATCTGTTCCGACTTATCAAGGAAACTAGTATTAGGAATTCTACTGTACGTGAGAATATCTCTGAATAGGATTGGCTTGTTATTCGTTCTCAATCCGCGAGATTGGATAGATAGGGATCAGTTCAGCTAGCCTACAGCGTCACTTCGGTTATCCACGATCTGCAATCAGCCGAAACGGTAAATCGACGATTTTCGTGTCATCTGAACTTTCAGGGCATTCACTTGTTAACATAAAAAAATGCCGATGATATAATCCTACTTGATGAAGGAGCTGAAAAAATCCAGAGTTTTTGACCACCCAAAGCAACAATGCAAGAATGTTCGGCTTGTGACTCTCCACATCGAAACGCAAAATGTTGTCTCAGGATTGGGTTGCATCGGCACCTAAACTAGTGATAGGTAGTGACGTAGTTGAGAAGTCGACCACTTCGCTTATCTGGGGAGTCTCATCAGTGCTGAAGGCCTGGTAACTGTCGAAATCTCCACATGGACACAGTAGGCTCAACTGACTTTTTCCAAGTCGCATCACTTGTGGCGTAGGCAAGATATCCGTTTGTTAATCAAAGGTCGAGTCTACTGTGCAGAGAGCTTCGTCCTAGTTTATGGCTGTAAAACATGGTTGGATTGGGTTGAGGATATTCTTAGGTTACATGGTTTCAGACCATACATATCCCCGAAACATTTCTCATTTATCTTGGGAGTATCGAGTAAGCAATGAAGTTGTTAGGAAACGGATACTTGATTGGGATGGCAGATCAGTTGGTGAAGTATTGAATCTTCATCAGTTGAAGTGGTTGGGACATGTGCTACGTTTGCCCAACCACCAAATGCCTCAACGAGCTATGATTTGTGGTGTAGGAGTAGGTTTGAAGCCAGCGGCCAAACCAAAACATGGAAGAAATCCATGAAGTCATTGACAACCGAGTGGAGTCATGTCAGTAGGAGTCGACTACGTGGTTGGGGTTTGCGAGGCGATACTCACCGATGGTTAGAGATCTTAAATGACATAACTCTAAACTCTTTCCATTGGCGGAGGTGCATCCACTCTTTATGTTCCCTCGAATTCTAATCTTCAGAATTCCTCATCACCTCTATCTTTCGCTTTCAAAAGTTCTCATTGATCCATACTTCTTGAGTAATATGTTCGAACCCTAATCTTCCCTACTACCAAGAATTCTTCTACTACATTTACCACTATGGGATTTGAATTGACAATTCCATCTCCGTGTGCTAATGTGGTATGGCAACATGAACTGATGTATGTATGTACGCAGTTCTACGTTGTAACTGACTGACTGAAACATGTTTTAGAAAGTTTAGTTCATAAAGTATGGGAAACAAACATACAATCATGATGATCTGAGGTGTGCCGATTTAATGCGTGTTCTTACGTTTCGTAATAAGCTCGTTCAGACTACCTTATCCAAATGACGTCTGACGGTTAATAAATCAGAAGATGAATTCCGAGTATCGTATACGTTTATTGAAGCACACCACAATTAATAACAGCAGACCACAGACAGACCGGACAGACAGACTAGTGAGCGAATGTGCGAATGTGCGAATGAATTAATAAGATAAAAATGTTCGTATATATACAAAGGAAAATATCTGAGTCATCGTGGTATTGAAGAGATTAATATTAAAGCGAATAGGATGCATATGTGCGTAGGCGTTAAGCAATGCTCAGTCATACTAGCTCATACAAACCAGATAATAAAAAATACCAATGGTACATATAAGTTGTTGCTAAGCGAATGGCTTGGTTAAATAAATTAATCGAAAGGGCTTAACCAAGTTAGATGTGAGAGAAGTGAAATATATGTGGAGGCACTACAGATCAACAGTTCATACATGATTAAACGAAAAGTTGAAATCAGACCGTGTGATTTGAATAATAACTGAGTATTCGAAATAAAAATATCTCTTTTTAAAATAGCATTAATAATAATTCTAGTATCTGGGAAGTCTCATCAGTGCTGATGGCCTGGTGACTGACGAAATCTCAGCTCGGATACAGAAAGCTCGATTGGCTTTTGCCGACCTGCGTCACTTATGGCGTAATCGTGATATCTGTTCGATAACCAAAGGACGAGTGTACTGCGCAGCATTTCGCTCCGTTCTCCTATATGGATGCGTAACATGGCCGTTAAGAGTAGATGTTCGTAGACTACTAGTCTTCGATCATAGATGTTTAAGAAGCATTGCTCGTATATCGTGGGACAACCGAGTAAGCAATGCTGTCGTTAGGAAACGAGTACTAGGTAAAAAGGGCAAGATCAATAGATGAAGTGGTGAAACTTCATCAGTTGAGGTGGTTGGGACATGTGTTACGTATGCCTAACCACCGACTGCCTCGACGAGTAGGAGTAGGAGTAGGTTGGAAGAAAGTTAGGGGCGGGCAGACCAAAACATGGCAGAAATCCATAGAGTCACTGACAAGTGGACTGAGTCATGTTGGTAGATGTAGACTACCTGGTTGGGGTCCGCGAGACGAAGGTCACCAATGGTTAGAGACCTTGAACGGCATGGCTCAAAATCGTTTGCAATGGCGCAAGTGCATCCATTCTTTGTGTTCTCTTAAATCCTAATATACTGGATTCGTCAGCACCTCTACCTTTGTCTTTCTAACCTTATCTCACTGAATTATACTTCTTGAATAATATCTTCAAAGCCTAGTCTTCTTCATTACCATTAATACCTCTTCTTTCTTTATCACTATGGGATTTGATTTGACATCTGCGTCTTTGTGCTAATGTGGTATGGCAACATGAACTTATGTACACACGTACGTAGTTCTACGTTGCAACTGACTGACTGACTGAACTTCGTGTAAAATCTTTCTCATAAATATCAAACTTCTAGATGAGTAAATGAACAGAGTGTTCCGTATTGTTTTTGGCATTTACTTTAGCAAATGTTTCTTAATTATTAATATCAATGAATGTTTGAAAAATAATTGACTTCATTGGTTGTAAAAAATACATTCGTAGTATATATAAATTCTTCTTGCATATTTATTTATTTTAGATTTGTTAAATCGATGAAAAACAACAATCCATGACACTATAGAATTTCAACTTACATGGCTCTGTGTAGGCTAGTATACATGCTATTGTAAGAATTGGATCAAGACATTTTA
Organism: Schistosoma turkestanicum; assembly: GCA_944470395.2. Classification (NCBI taxonomy): domain Eukaryota; kingdom Metazoa; phylum Platyhelminthes; class Trematoda; order Strigeidida; family Schistosomatidae; genus Schistosoma; species Schistosoma turkestanicum. The sequence continues at coordinate 66,053,770 of OX103971.1, forward strand.
ATACAACACTGTACAGAACCATTTTAGCATAATGAGGCGGTATAGGCATATCACATATATGGTAACCAAGTTCAGTTAATTCTTCCAAATTGTCCAATGCATCCATTTCCTAATGTTTACGACAACATAAAAATAAGTAATTTTTATATATTATTTACTAACTGGTTTCAGAATTCTAACGCTATATTATTTATTAATGAAGATTAACTAACACAAGTTGTAGTGGGATGTCCTTCAGATTTCAATTTAAAAGTTTTTAAATGTACAATTGTAGACGATATTGTGTGTGATTCAGTGAATATCAAGGAATAACTTGAAGCCACATCTATGATTGTACCAATGGGGGACAAAGGTTATTCACATAAACACTAGCAGCACCCAAAGTCCATCTCTTAGACTGTTTAAAACCCAAAAAAAATCGAAGCAACTTATTTTTGACGGTCGTTTAATACTTTTCGACTTTTAAAACATTCAGTTTCTTCATTTATTTATTGATAAATCTTGAGGGATGATTTCAAAGTTGCTTCAACTTGAGCACAATGTTAACGACTCTGTGGAACTACACAAACTGATAAACACATATATATCATCAGTAAACCTTGACAGCTGATCATCCTGAAATCTCCTACTGACCGCTAAATACAGTGAGGTGGCTTTAACATATAGTAGACATGTCCATCTACTATTCATGTATATATATATATATATATGGTTGATTTGTTCAAGATTTGTGATATGGACAATATTTTTATGAAAAACATCCCATTCTTTTACTACACAGTATTGAAAACTCCACTAAGCACTTTAAACTATTTAAAATCTTTAAAAATATGTTACGCAAATAGGAAAATTAATTTTTTCTAACAAGCGATCCCAAATAAACAGTGGTTACTTTTAGTGTTTTGATAGCCTTCTCAGAAGATTTAGGTGAAAGTGGTTTTGGCAATATACTCAATACTGTTGGTATGGAGATGTTTGGCGGTGCAAGCAGTCGAGCTTGAATACACGCCTCCTAAAGATGAAAACAAATAGAAATTTAAAAATTTACAACTTATTGTTGCTAAAAAATGATAATAAAATATAGTTAATGCCTTTAATGTAAACTGATGGTGAGACAAGAGAAATTTCCAATAAAACCTATGGTTCAGTCAGTCAGATGCAACGTAAAACTTCGTACATAAGTACATCAGTTCATGTCGCCATACCACATCAGCACACAGATGTAATTGTCAATTCAAATCTTATAGTAAAAGAGGTAGTAAAGGTATTAGAAGTAATCAGAGAGGTTAGGATTAGAAGATATTATTCGAGAAGTATGATTAAATGAGAAAAGTGTTGAAGAATCCAGAAGATTATGATTTGAGAGAACACAGAGAATAAATGCACCGGCGCCATGGCGAACGATTTTAAAACCTATGGTTAGCTGTAAGTGACTTCCTTCCTCGTCCGTTCACTAGTTATTTTACTATGCGAAACTAGAAATTGAAGCATTTTCATGAACAAATTCCTTCACAGAATAAACAGTATTTACTTTTTCAAGTTTTGTTGTTACAAAACCAATTTTTCCAAATGATTTAAAAAATAAATGTTTGGTCATAACTTACCTCAACTACATGCCCACTTAAACTGCCATATCGTTGTTCAGGAAGAGTAATAAAACGTAAGCTACTGTACAAACGAAAACATACGCCGTTGATATTTTCGCCAACTCTGTTTGTTGTGTGAAAAATAGTAGTTAATCAAAAGTAAAATCTCAGATATCATAGTTTAGTATAGCTGAGAAAATCATGAATACATGCAATGGCTTATGTTAGATCGAAAATTTTTTATAAAAGTCTCAGTCATTACTACTTACTATTTTAAGCTTTATACAAAATAAGAACGGATTTTATTTAACGAATGAGACGTTTCTCGTCAAGTGATACTTATTATCTAGAAGACATTCATAGTACTTCATTTGGTTACGTTTGCCGAGGTTATTGTCAACATGGTTAATTACCTATACACTACACCTAAATAAATTATATTTCCACTTGAATTCAGTCGGAGATTAGTAATAAGTCTCAGTGATTAACGATAAAAGTTAGTGAATAGAAATATATGCTAATGTGTGAAAGAGAACACAGGTGGGGCAACCGAATTGTATTTAACGAAAATTACAGAGTTACTCAGTAAAATTGGAAAACCATATCGTAAATCGTTCATTTGCAAAATATCAGTTCATCATATCGAACTGGACTGCTCCTGTTGCAAAACATCAATCCATTGTAACTATTCATGCGTTTCATACAAATTCCATTGTTTTCTAACTCTTCCTTTCTTGATCTTCCCCCATCTTCGGCTGCCATACATTACGTTGACGCTCACGTCATATACTACTTAATCATGCTGGACGATATTCCAGACAGTTTCATTAAGATGAAAATGTAAAAATGAAAATTATTCTGAATCTAGCTATACTAATGTCATCATTACATGCACCCTAGTAAATTATTTTCTTATCTGAATAGGATAAAGGAATTGGTTTTATATTTTAGGACAGACATATACATAAAAACCAGCCTTAATAACATTTCAAAGCGTTTTGGATTCAAGAAACCGTATGAACTCGGCAAATATCACATTCTAGGACAAATTTCCTGTTTTATCACAACTGTTTGAAATGAACAATATGCAGATAAATTGTCAGACCATTTTCTTGAACATCTTTACATGTATTGCATGTTACTAATAAGTAGTTTCTGAGGAAATAATACGCTGCTAATAACAAAGCAGCATGTTACTGTCGTAAATACATTTTGTTATTGACTTCTAAACTGAGTTCTAAATTCCTAAATATTTGCTGACATTCTTAGCTGAAATTACATATATCATTGCCTTTATATTACCACGGAGGAAGGTAGTTCATGTGTTTAGCGTGATATTTCTTTAAGTAGTGGAAGGAACCTTGTATGAAACATAGATAAAAAGTTTACCAACACTTTTGACTGGAACATTTAATTAAAACGTAGAAATTAATCTTCAGAAAAAGCTCATAGGTTTCACAATGAAATTACCTAGTTTGTCTTTGAATTGCGTTTGATTTTAATATCCATTTGTTTCTTAACGATGTAGTTTGCGTCCAATCAAGGAACTCTTCCTTTTAAACAGAAACATACAATTTATACATTAAAATATATTTCAGATTATGGAATTTTGATTTATATGTCGAGTACTGGTAATTGTTAACTGATACATGAATATCAAAATTTTCCATGCATAAATGTTTTCACTAATGACAATTTGATGATAGGAGTGTAGTCATAAATTTCATTTTTGTTTGTTAACTACCTACCAACCACTAAGTGAAGAAAAGTGAAGACAGTGTCATTAAATTAACACTTTCATTAAATTCATTCACAGAAATCACAAGTCATAAGTTAACGACTTTAGATTTGCTTGAACAAGTCATATCAAGATTTCGGATGAAACAGACGAAAAATGAGTGATACATTAGAAATCTTTAAAGGCCAGATTATATCTGTTAGATGAAGGAAAATAATTTCATCTTTATCAGACTGGCAAGAAATTCAATTATAAGTGTTAAAACCTTTTAAGTAACAACAAGCAAACCTTTCTGAGAATGGGACCGCACTGAATAAATGTTAGTGACGATCTGAAATGATTAGCTTGGTGGATAACGTGTCGGAGTTTTTGGAAATAGGTATTCAGTCTCAATGAAACCATCAACACTGGGATGTGAATACATCCCTAATAAAACGGAATCTCTATCTCGAATTCCGTCGATAAGATTTGTTACTTCAGTCCGTATGAAAGAATCCACTCAGTGTGCATATGGGCCTTTGAAAGAATCATCTGTTGTTATCTTCAATATCATTCACAAACGAATAAAAGTACTTGAAACAAATATTATACTAAAGGTTTCGTGGAGATAATAATCAATACAAACTGCGAACAACAATGTATAGAAACGTACTTTTCATAACAAGTATCTTGGAAAATAGATTTTTTCATGAAACTTAAAAGAAATACACCAAAAAATCACTTTGTGATCATCAAACTAGGTCTTTCATCACTGATAAGAATGTGTTGGAAAAACCGTGTAACATTTATGTAGAACGGTAAAGTTCAGTCATGAAAACTGTAAACTGTATGCTAATATATTACTTATCATAAAACATACCACACAGTTCAATCCACAGTCGATAACATAAGCCACATCATCAAAGGTAATGGATGACTCTGCGATATTTGATGAAAGTATCTACAAAAGAAAAATAAAGTCGTTTCGGAGATATTAGTGCCATTATATATCTACAAATGAAATTCTTGGAGTCAGACAATGTTTTATGTTAGTTTAGGAATTTCACTGGAGTGCATACTGCTTGCGATGTAGTTCATGCGTAGCATGCAGGTTATATGTAGCAGAGTATCACCCTGAAATTACTGCTGAAGTGAGTATCAGATCCAGCTGTTTGGTGCGATCAGAATGTTTTGAATACGTGCAGAACAAGACAGACGATAATCCGATTGCTTTGCAAGAGAACGTTTGAAGATAGGGTGTGAGGATTTTGCTAGTAAACTTTGTCTTCCATCTGGTCTTACTGTGTTCCTTCATTACATACCGAGACCGATCAGTCTTAGTTCATACTGAGTGCTAACTTCATCCGTATAACTGTTGAAAAGTACGGAGAATCTTACAGATGATTAATCGTAGTATAGCGCTACTCAATTGTGCAAATCCACGACACCAATCGGGATCAAACCTGGGATTTCAGGTTGCACAGTAAGCCCTTGATCCTTTGAGTTCGTCGATTGTTACAGAATGCAACAAGCAAAAGCAGTGTTGAAAGAGCTTTTAAAATCAATGTATGTTAACATCTAACTTAAATACACCAACTCTTCAGTTACGGAAATGACAAGCCACTAATAAGCAACGTTTCTGAAAAATCACAGTCACGTTATATCTTCATAGGAGAACAAATGAAACTATATACAAAATATCTCTAAAAGTATGGTTGACCATAATAACCTGGAGAAACATAGTTATCAGATTCATCAAAAGCACCACTGGGAAATATTCATATCAGGAATGACTTAATGATCTCACACTGATAATTGAAAATATTTGGCTGTCATAGAAGCAACATTCGAACGATATTCATCCAATATCCTATGAGAATTATTGGTCAATTCCTATTGGTTAATTCCTGCTGGTCAATTTTATGCACAAGGCTGAGGAGTCCCAGTGCTTCCAGGTTTCTAATGATGGTCTAACATTGGTCGATTCATAGTTTCAAAAATGTCTAGATATTAATATCATGTACTCCAATGTTGTTTCTTGTTGGTCGACCTGACTGCCAATCCAATTCAAATGTTGTTTCCTATTGGTCGACTTAACTGTCAATGTCACAAACTTCGATGCTGTCTCCTATTCGACCCGGACCCGGATCCCTAGTACAGGATTCTGATTCTCTTCTGAACTCGGACCTCGTACTTGCTGGATGCTTGTAGGATGAATGTTCTACTTCATATCAAGTTTTGTTCTTTTACTCAATGGGGGTTTGGTAAAATCGGATTAGAGCAGCATGTCGTGTTGCCGGATCCTCGATCCTCACTCTCGTTTTTCGACTAAGGTAAACTCGTAATGGTTCAGGCATATCAAAATGACATTTTTACGTTCATGCGTAACAAATATACTACTGACCGAGACGTAAATGTACATATAAAGAATATTCGGTTCAATAAATATATATGTTTCATTATTATTGTGATTTTTAGTCAGCATATTAAACAAAATGTAGGACAACTTAATCTACTCAAAGATCGGTTAATAACTTACTGTACTCAAATTATCATTCAATGAATGAAACAACGCATATAACATGAAATACACCAGATGTTTTAAAACATAATACTTGCTGCCATGAGAGCAAATATTTCATTAAATGAAATATTAATTCATAGTTTATCAATTTGTTGATATATCTAATCAACAGAAACTTTAATGCCAGTGACAAATATCCAAGCCTCAAGTCTTGTGAAAACATATATATTTCGCTTTTATCCAATTCACTTACTACTTTACGGTGTGAGCTTGAAGACTGACTATATATTGTTTTCAAATCAGCAACAACCATTCGTGGATGAAGAATTAATACTAGTGGCTTGCTAAAAACAAAAAATGTGAAATGAATAAAATTACTGGAAAAGATGCGAATAACTAGCTCAAAGTTGTGAATAAAAGCATACATATTATATATCGGCTTTGAAATTAATTGTACGAATGATTGAAACTATTATTCCCAAGTGATTTTAGGTAAAGAATACTATAATTTTCAAGTTATGATAAAAAAACAATGTAATTCGATTTCGATCTGCATATTCAGAATTTCGGTTATGGTTGTAATATATGTAAAGTGATTTTTACGAACAAATAATTGTGCTTTCCATTATTACGAACCCAGCTAGAACCTGGGTACATTTCAATAAACAATAATCATACGACCATTTGACTCATCATTATATTGAACATCGAACACACGTTGTAAATAATGAAGAATTCGCAGACTAAATCTAATGTCGTTAAAACAAGGAAAAATCACTTGATATTACAAAAAAAGAAACAAAATTCAGTCAACCTGGCCAATAAAACGATAACAATCATGATGATATTTGGGGCTAGAAAATTCTCGAAATTCAAAAGATTTGCCTTCATTAGAAAATTTATCGGACGAACCAGCCTCTGATGAGGTAAGTTGAATACTTCTGTTTGGTCGACATAAGCATTTGCAAGATTGCTAGCGCATAATTTTAGTTCAAAATAAATGACATCAAACCACACAACGAATAAATTTAGATACTCCAGATATTATGATCTTCGGAAATCAGTTACTATTTTTTATAAGATAGTCTACGTTATATAAAATCAGAAAAAATCACCATTATTCACATACTGTGGTGATTTCCACGGAGATGTTTCAGGATCCAGTAATCTTCCTCTCACTGTTATAATTTCCTCGTAAGATGGTAGAAATACTAATATTGTACCTAAAAAGAAGTAAAATTTGAGACGTGTTTGATCATTCTAAAAAAAGCAATGCTTTTGAAAAATATTTATTCTCATATATGCTTTGGAGGCAACATAATACGTACGAAAGTTTTCTGTTAAGTGGCATCAAGTAGGTAAGAAAGTCTTCAGAGTACAAAATGAAACGTCCATGGTCATTATGACAATTTTAATAGCTTGTATCAGTCAGTCAGTTGCAACGTAGAACTTCGTACGTATGTACATAAGTTCATGTTGCCATACCACATTATTAGCACAGAGACGCAAATGTCAAATCAAACCCCATAGTGATAAAGATAGTAGAGGTATTAATGTTATAATAAAGAAGAACAGGGTTTAAGATATTATTCAAAAAATATAATTCAGTGAGATAAGGTTAGAAAGACAAAGGTAGAGGTGCTGGCTAATCCAGAAGATTAGGATTTGAGAGAGCTCAAAGAGTGGATGCACCTGCGCCATTGCAAACGTTTTGAGCCATGTCGTTCAAGGTCTCTAACCATTGATGACTTTCGTCTCGCGGACCCCAACCAGGTAGTCTACATCTACCAACATGACTCAGTCCACTTGTCAGTGACTTCATGGATTTCTGCCATGTTTTGGTCTGGCCGCCCCTAGCTTTCTTCCAACCTACTCCTACACTTCAAAACATAGCTCGTCGAGGCAGTCGGTGGTTAGGCATACGTAACACATGTCCCAACCACCTCAACTGATGAAGTTACACTACTTCATCTATTGATCTGCCATCCTTACCTAGTACTCGTTTCCTAACGACAGCATTGCTTACTCGGCTGTCCCACGATATACGAGCAATGCTTCTTAAACATCTATGATCGAATACTAGTAACCTACGAACATCTTCTACTCTTAACGGCCATGTTTCACAGCCATATAAGAGAACGGAACGAACTGCTGCGCAGTACACCCGCCCTTTGGTTAGCGAACGGATATCACGCCTACGCCATAAGTGACGCAGGTTGGCAAAAGCCAATCGAGCCTTCTGTATCCAAGCTGAGATTTCGTCAGTCACCAGACCGTCAGCACTGATGAGACTCCCCAGATAAGTGAAGTGATCTACACGCTCGACTACTTCACTCCCTATCACTAGTTCAGGTGCCGATGCAACCCAATCTTGAAGCAACATTTTGCATTTCGAGGGGGAAAACCGCATCCCGAACATGCTCGCATTGCTGCTTATGGTAGTCAGAAGACTCTGCATTTTGTCAGCGTCTTCACCGAATAGAACTATGTCATCGGCATATTCTAGATCAGTAAGCGACTTTCCTGGTAGAAGGTCAACCCCTGAAAAATCTGACGAGCTTAATGTTAACTCTAAGAGGATGTCTACGACAAAGTTGAACAAGAATGGAGAGAGTGGACAGTCCTGACGGACACCACTTGATGTAGAGAATTCAGATGACAGTTCGCCATATGCTCTCACCCGACCAGTGGTGTTCGAGTAGAGTGCTTGTATAAGGTTAATGTACTTCTTTGGTACACCTTTCAATGACAGACACTGCCACAGAACCTCACGATCCACTGAGTCGAATGCCGCCTTAAGGTCCAGGAACACGACTATTGTCGGACGTCTAAATGTGTGTCTGTGTTCCAGGACCTGTCTTAGTGTGAAAATGTGGTCTATACAACCACGTCCAGGTCGAAAACCAGCCTGGTTTTCTCGAGTCTGCTCTTCGCGAGCTCTAGTTAGACGTCTAAGTATAATCGAGGCTAACAATTTAGAAACTATATTAATTAAACTTATTCCCCTGTGATTGTCACAAGAGGACTTCTGTCCTTTCTTGTAGATTGGGACAATTAGCGACTGAGACCAGTCAGATGGGATTACATCCATTTCCCAGATTCTACCTAGGATCTCGGTCAGTCTAACCGTTAAAACTGGACCACCATCCTTAAACATCTCAGGGGTAAGCCTATCGGGACCTGCCGCTCTACCTCTCCTTAGATTTCCTATAGCTTTCTCAACTTCATGTAAACTGGGAGGACTTAAATCGATTTGCCATTCAGGATGGCTGGAGATCGTGGGCAACCGAAGAGTGGCTGAAGGCCAGTTGAACTGATCCCTAAAGTGTTCTGCCCATCGGTCCAGCCTCCTAGATTGAGAATGGATAATAAGACCATCCTTTTCCGAGATAGTCTCACTTACATTCGGGTTCCTAATACCGGTTTCTTTGATAAGGCGGAAACTGGTATTAGGAACCCGAATGTAAGTGAGACTTGTATGCTTGTATGCTTTAAATCGAATGGTGGACAAAATATTATTTTTAACAATAATTTTCATTGCACCAGTAAAGGAGACATATTTCAGTGATTAAAAATATTTAAAATGATATGGAAAGGTTTCGAATTAAACCACTTTGTTCAAAGAGCGCAAGACCACCAAAAGGATCTACTTGAACTGACAGTGCTTTTGACTATTTCGGATTGATAATGAAGGCAAATAGTATTGGGGATAATGAGAGCCTTGGTGAAAAAGCCAACGAGCACCGCAGGACAACACACATGGAGCTCTTATAGAATAACGTTTTTTGTTACCAACATTGATAAACATATAGGCAATACGGGACAGTTAGTTTCTCCGAACCTTTCCTGACTAACATCTTTTTTTACAGGTCTAAAGCATCTTCATAGACTTAAAAATGAATAAAAACTCCAATTCTGCAGTCAATCTCACTCGCGTTGCGAAAAATATCTCCGAAGTATTAAATGTGACTTAACTAACTACTACATTCATCTCAAAAATAAAAAAATGTTCATTGCAATAATTAATGAGACTAAGTCGGAGAAATCACTAAAATAAGACTGCCAGAACATGTTTTAAACTGAAAGATGTTTTATTTAATAACTGACTGATAAATACTACTTCTTACCTCTTGGCAACGAACTGTCAATTTTCACAATTAATTCTATTAGGAGATCATAATCAACTACCGTTTCTGGTTCCATATTGTTTCTAGCTAATTGATAGGATGAAAGTAATTTACTGCAGAATTTTTGCGAATTAATAGATACCTTTGTTTGTTCCAAACTGCCTAAATCAATCGCAGACAGTTGATGGTCATCAAAAGTCAAATTGTCAAATTGTGACTTGCTTATTGGACTTTGAAACCAAGAACCAAATCTTAGTAGAATAGCCTCCCAGTTTTCAGGTTCATATCGAAGGCTTGAAGTAATCCTAAAGACATATGAAATGGGAGTGGATAATTGTTTTGATTTTATTCGGTTTAAAAATGGATAAAGTGTCATATATGAGTATTCTATGGTAATCTATAGTACATGAAACCTAAAGAGCAGTAGAAACGACCGATTGTGTTAACTTATTACCCTGACCGTATAAGTATTCAAAAACCACTATTTTTGATATAAAACTAATAGTATAATGCGAAAAATCTGTCACAAATCATTCGAAAGAATATTTACAAATCTTACATATAAGTTTTCAGTAAGTTTGCAACTTCGTTGTTATTAAATATACGTGCTAAATCGTAAGCAGTAACTCCTACAATAGTATAATTTTCATCTATGACTGTAATTTTTCGATTTTTTGGACCAAGTAGTTGAAAATCTCCTTCACATTGTTTACAAGCTAATGCAATCAAAGGTTCATATGGTATAGGTACACGTATAAACGGATTAGCTCCATGACGTAATAGACATTTAACAGCCTCCAAGAGACCAACAGCAGAACACACCATTGTTGGAGTAAGACCTATTGAAAAATAGAAAAATAAAGTGCATTCGTACATTTATTCACTGAAAATTCACTGGTTATCGTGCAAATAATTGATTAAACTGAATCCGCAAAAAATTAAAAGACTAGTTAAAGTAACCCGGTGAGAAGAGTTCAGGACGTCTATAACCTACAATTTTGAATACAGTCAGTTGAAATGCTTCATTATGGAAATATTTTTTTAAAACTTGTCAGAATCAATACACGGCCGTCTTGGTTTCAGCTTCGTCTGTCTGAAGAAAGACCAGTTAACTAACTACAAATGGTTGTTCAGAAGCTGATAAAAAACTGTGACACATTCACACAGAAGTAACTTACTAATGAGATTATTATTAAAATACAAAACGAATTTTGCAAATAAGTGTTGTTAGGCTAATTAATTCATTAAACAATATTTTATGAGTGAACATTGTTACAAAAACTTGAGAGTATGAAAATTTAATAGAAAATTAAAAATATAATCCAGCTATTCATATAGAAATGAAATATGAAAATGCATACCAGAATTCGAATGTTCATAATCAACAGAAATCCAACCAGCTAAAATACACTGAAGTAAATTTGTCAGACATGAATTTGTACCGTCAGTGATTTCCATTTGATCAATTTTCTAAAGATTAAAATATTCATAACAACATAATGAAAGTGAAGTTTACAAAATACAAAGTAAACAATTATGTCAAATGTTAGTTTACAGTAAAAAAGTAATTAAAATCCTAATTGACAATAGGATTTCGTCACTTTGTATCCTCTATAGGTCTTTGTTATCGAATACCATCTCACGGTAGGAGTATGTTTTAGCAAAAGCATAGCTTGCAGTAAAACGAAATGCTAATCCTTAGTCTACTTATCTGTCATAAGTATCTGCTATCACTTCAATAATCTACTACTGATATGTGAGATGATCTTTCAGTCTGTTACTAATCACAACAATTTTTGCTGAAATGCGATTATACAGCATAACAAATTGGACACGACTTCCGGCTAAATTAAAAATGTTCTTTCGATTCTAGGTGAACAGACACCATTCACTAAGTCAATGCAAATAGGAATTCAGCTTAGTTCAATTATCTGAACCCAGTGATTTTATTTTCAAAGGCGTAGTTATCGACAAAGCCACCTGTTACTACTAACCAAATAAGCCTTCGAAAATCCATAAACAAACCTCACAATGTTTTAGGTTTTATTCAAATATTGAATAAAAAACAATTCAAAATGTTATCGGAACTAAATTTAGTATATTATCTGTGAAACAGTCGTACAACATAAAAGGTTCAACACGTTTCATTAATGTAAGAAAGCTGAATTTCTTCATTTGTGTAGCAAAGACTTCCAAAATGCACTTCTGAAAGAAATACTGTTTTTGCGAGATTTCAACAAACGCAATTTTATGAGACCATAAACTATGAAAGGTTTTTGATTGTAGGACTGATTTAGATCAATTATTCCTCAGATTATAGCTTACTTTCGTAATTTTGTTACCTTAATACAAGCGGTATTCTAGTAAAGGAAGTGGAATAGATTTCAGAGTTAGTCTTTTTGATGTAAATTTACAACATATTAAATCGAAAAGTTAGAGAAACTTATCAGCTAACGGAATAAACGCGAAACTGCTAACTCCTCTAACCCTCATATGATGTTTGTTTGTTTTGTCTCTATTGGAATCAAGAACTGTGCCACACCAAATACTCCATAGTAAGTTGTTTGCATGTTCCTTTGCGAAAATTGTTGAATAGACTTCTGCACATTCGTCTGCTTGATTCGATACTTGTTCAGAGCTCAAACGAAATGTACCTGGATGTTCAGCAAACACAGAAGGTTTCTGGAATAGAATATACATACGTATTTATAGAATATATATATATATAGTCTGAAAATAACAATTAAGGAATTTATACCAGTTTACAGGCATGAACAGCATGGTATAGATAGTTGGAGATACAAATGTCATATCAAGTATTTCAAGGTGCTCTAGTTGAAAAATTGTTTAGGAAGTACATGTTTTACTTGTATTACAGTATTGTCAGGCGTTAATTAGAAACCATCAGTTCTCTTTTAACTGGACATCCTAAAGCTGGCTGTGCGAACGGTGTACTAAATTTCGTTCCCAGTGCTATAGCGGATTGTTTATAACCAACTACAACTAGCAAAAAATAAAACAGAATAATGACAGTAATAACTCCAGAAGTACATCAGTCGTCTACCATGATTCAAGTGCTAAGTTATTCTGTAATCCAATGTTCAGGTTAGATACCATTTAGATTGGTAAAATTCAAAAGGGACATTGTAAGAGTAGAGTATGTGCATGAGATTCCTTAGTAGGCTCAGTAATAAATATAAACGAATACTTTTAGAGTAATGAGGAGCCGAGTTAATGTGAGACATTAAAAAGAAAAATTATATTTGTAAGTCTCAGTAAGTGAACTGTAAATAAAACCAACGTTTCGTTTGGTAATCCTTTTTATGCTTGATTATATTACATTGAAACAGCTTAGACCAGATTTCCATGAGAAACATTGACATTACTTAAAGTTGAAATGCTGAGACTTACAAATATAATTTTCCTATCCAATGATTTAGCGTTCCTATAATTTCACTTGTGGAATGGGAAGTACTTACAGTTGATTGTACAAGATCGAGTTCTAAGGAAGATATATTAGGAATCAGTGAGTAATTAGTTGGAAAGTTCGTCACTAACAATGTTTTTCACTATCATAAAGGTAACTGGAGTATTATTTATGGGCAATTTGTTGTTCTCATCAGACTTACTTCCTGATTTATAGCTTCGTCTGATATATGAGGTTTTCCAATAATCATAGTATATCACCGTCCCTTGTTGGTTAACGAAACCCCTATGACCAACTGTGTAAATTGATTGATACTAAGATTTTGTCACAACTTGAATGCCCATTACAGGTATTCCAGTTTATTTCAGTGTATTTAAAATTTTTACACAGTTGAAATCATCAATCAATCATTGTTAGACCACCATTAGAAACCTGGAAGCACAGGACGGCCATTTCGTACTGGTATGGGACTCATCACCAGTGCGCAGCCACGACTCCTGCACCTGGACGAAACGGCCGTCAATGCTTCCAGGTTTCTAATGGTGGTCTAACAATGATTGACTGATAATTTCAAATGTGTAAAAACACAAACCTCCAAAACTCTGCCCGAAAATATTTAAAATTTCCTGTAATGACCCTCACATTGAAACTTAGAGCGAATGCATGTATAAATAAATTAATAATAAGGCCATTCACATTAGCCGAAGTGTCAGGTGCTCTGTATATACATTCCAGGAGTAGATTATGATTCAGAGTGTTAACCAATATTCATATCAATTCAGGTAAACTACTCAAAACTCTGCCATTTTATTGATTTTTAGGTAATTCAATGCATATACACGACAGCCTACTTACTCTACGTGCGGTTTCTCTGTTACACCGTTAGCGCTAGTAATGCAGAATATTTAATGTTGATTCAGATAATGAAAGAGAGCACCGTTTTCCAGTGACAAATATCAAGAAGGATTCTGATAATGAAGGCCAAGAGGTTCTTAAGGAAAAGTTCATTGATAAGTAGTTAGTTTAAAACGGAAGTATAGAGCGTAAAAAACTGATGACTTCCTTTTCGACATTATGTATAAATATCTATACATGTGTACAGACAAAAATGATTAGATTCTGAGCAATTTGTGAGCTCAATTAATTTATTGTTACTTTTGTCCATAATATATTTCACTCATTATCATTTGAATTTCATCTTTAAATAAATAAATCTTTTAAACAATTCTTGTTCACACATGAGTTGGGATATCAGTAATACAGTATGATCATATTTGTGAATAAGAACAATCTGTTTATTCAGTATTTTAAGGGATTAGAGAATTATCAGAATGCAATGAATGGTTTTCACAAGTTCCTTTCATCTTTCTTTCACATTACAACGCTAAAACATTACTAAAAATAATTGCAAGAGTGATTATCAACGATTCATTTTGCTAAGCAGATTAGAATAACTTTTTCCACTTAATAATCTCACAGATTCAATAGACGAAAATATAAAAATACACAGGGGAATTCAACTTGATGCTTTATTCATAGCAGTCGAATTTCATCGTGCATCAAGTTATTCTCATAAACCTTACTATGTTTTGAGTTATTTCTCTATAGCTTATAAAATAACCAAATATTCGAACCAGAACATTGAAGATTATTGCTTAAAAACTCTTAGTAAAAAGTTTTCAGTATTGGATAACAGCTGTATAGTGTAAGTTCAGTTCAATTAATGTATAGGCGTGTCTCTTAATCTAGATGTTCCCTGATTAATATGCAGGAAAATTGATCGATAAATGACTCGAATCATATCTAGTCTTTTCAGTGATATATTTATAACTAAGAACAAATTGTTATCCAACGGTGGATCGGGATGCAAACACTTAATGATCAAATATAAGTGATCACAAATTAGTTTCACTACATTAGGTTTTCGAGCTATGAAGTGAATCCATTTAATTCCAACATGTTTGGCTTAGTATTTTGTTATCTCCATTGAAAACTTACACTTTCTCAAATAATGCAACTATCCTAACCTCTGGAAAACTATAAATATATAGTTCGTTTCAAATCAGGCGATAAGAATAACATACACAGTGCTAGACCCAATAATATCACGCTAGCTATCTCTAGAAAAGCTAAAAAGGCGTTTCAAGCTTTTTTTTTCTATTATCTTTCAGGTGTTTATTTACACTACACTAAAAAGATTAGAAAATATTACAGAATACAATTTAATGATATTATTGTAGTTTAGACAACCGTTACTTATTGTAAGAATAAACAATAATTTCGGTTGAACATTTTTACTTATAAAATAAATACTGTCATATTCCATTTAACAACACAACCAACTAAAAAAGTTGGTTACTTTTTATTCATATAATAATCATGGGGTCAAAAACTACGTGAACAAAAAGTACTGTGATTTGTTTGATCTTTGAGTCTAGAGGATGTTGAGACGAAACAAAATGATTGATTGTCATGTTTACCAAAAAAATACCTCAAAAAATTTCCATAAACATGAGATACCTTTAGAACAGTATTAGATAGGGACATTTTGAACATTTCATTTTCAACTGCATTGACTAAATTTGTTCTTTTAGTTGAACTCATATGATACTCGCTGGAAATATATTTATCATATTCTTTAGTTGTAAGCCAAAAATACATATTATGACATCGTACATAATCTAGATAAGAAAAAATTTAGTTTTTTGAAAAAAAGTAAACAGAGCAATGTGAAAGAATAGTTGATAATATTACAGCACAATACCATTAGTGAAATATTTAAGGAGACATGATATTATTTTATATGCTTTAAGCTAATTTCCTGATTAAACCATGTATAGGCTTAATTTTATAAAAACAGACTATATGAATTATAATTACACATTTTTATCAACTATTTTGTAAATGAGAACCAGAGGAATGGGAGATTTCGATGAACGATAAACTGTTGGTAGGTGCCTGCACCTACCTGGTTGGGGTCCGCGAGACGATACTCACCGAGGGTTAGAGACCTTGAACGGCATGGCTCAGAATCGTTTTCAGTGTCGCAGGAGCATTCGTGCATTGTGTTCTCTCAAATTCTAATCTTCGGAATTCCTCGTACCCTCTATCTTTCTCTTTCTAAAGTTATCTTGAATAATACCTTCGATCCCTAATAGTCTCCATTACCAGTGATTCTTCTACTATCTCCACCACTATGGGATTCGAGCTGACAGTTGCGTCTCTATGCAAATGCGGTATGGCAACCTGAACTGACGTACGTACGTACGAAGTTCTACGTTGTAACTGACTGACTGAAACTGTACAATGTGACATCAGTGTGTGCTGCATTTTTAATAACTAATCAAGTTCTGAATTAAAAATCACAAAAAAATTTCTCGATAACTCAATTCACTAGATGATCTGCAGTGTATCTCAACAGTAGTATATAGTAACTCTAAATAACACACTGTCATAGTTCGTTTATGAGTTCCAACCTCAACTTTAAATTTAACATAAATGTAGTATACACCTGGTGAAACGATACTGACTGAAATCTTGTTCAACAATTCGCTATACTTTAACTCAGTCATCTTATTTAATTTCTGTGAAGTTCTTGATAAGCATGTTTCTACCTTTTTGAATGATACATAAAACTAGGCTATTTATGGACTATTGAAGTCACTTCGAAACATCTATTCTTCCGAGATTTTGTAAATAATTTGACTACTTGATTATGGTCATTTAACCCAAAATATCAGTTTTTATTTTATCTTATATATCTTACATCTCCAATTTTATATTCATCTTACAAACGTATATATAAACAACTTCGTAAATAACCTTTTATCATTTCATTTATCAATGTTCATCAATATCGACCATGAAACACTATAATGACGTTCATTGTAGTCAACAAGTTTAATGGATTCCATTCCACATACCAGTAAGGCTTCTTTTTTTGTTTCAAAGGATCAGTTGATTTATAAACCACCAAAATGCGTCATAAGATAACATCCCAATAGGAATCCTGAGGACCAAAGGAAAAGAGGAAGACCAAAGAACAAAACACTAAGGAGAATCGGAAACACATAGAAAGAATGAACAGCAAAAGAATAGTACTGGAATGGAAGGTGGAAGTAGGTGGAAGTAGGTTGGAGAATGCTGATCGTAGACCTACGCTCCTTTGGGAGTAACAGGCACTGACTTATTATTGAAACATTAAATTCATCAGATTTTATTTTAAAAAGTACACTAAAATGAATATCTGATATAATACTAACAAAAATACAATAATTACGCTCATGCGAAATGATACTTATTACGAAAAATTACCTTGATCCATGTTTCCTAATGCTTCATTCATTTGGGAAGTTGAATAATGAGTCCATTCTAAAATATCTTCTAGATGATAAACTTTTACTTGTTTTGCATGATACGGTACTATAAACCAATTAGAATGAAGATAAAAAAAAACTTGAATTATAGTCGGAATAATTTAGCGATTTAAATAAAAGAAGTTTGAATTTAAAACTTTATGAAACCTGAAATTATCAATACGTAAAAGCTTAGACATAATTATATTATCTATACTACAAAATTAGGTTTATGGGATACTGTGACTCTTTCACTTAATTCATTACAGGCTGGCCTTGAACTACTACTGACTTTCGACATGTAAACAACACAAATGTTTTCAGATAAAGTTAAGAAGCTTGATTTAGAAGATTCTGCGACTAAAAGCCTCTGACTCAATTGACGAGAAAATTTCAGTTATCTAGATGTCCTTTAAAGCCTTCATTAAAAGATAATGTTTAGAAGTCTCTTGTGCATAAGATATTTCGTACCCATCGCTGCCAGAAACATCAGGGTAAACATGAAAAAATGTCATATATATCTTTTGCATTAAGTTTTAATGGGACTTTTCAAAGATTCTGATTTTAATGCAGATAATGGCAGTAATTATGAAAGAACTAACAAGTCATTAATGTGTTGAGATCATCCACAACGGTCAGTAGTAAAATATCAGACGACTTCTAATAGCAGTAGGCTATTCGGAAATGCTGTTCTGCATTTCAGTACTGAATTCTTTAATGTTCGTGTTAGTTATTTGATCAATATATGGTTTACGACACAGTCCAGTCATAATATTCAGAATTCATACACTTTAATGGAAAAATTCAAATATTATACCGTTTTCTGACGAATATTTAATTGTTCGTCAATTTATTATTGATCAAAAATCAATACTGATACCGCATCAATAAAATAATCCAAATATATACCAAAAGTTGAAAGTCTAGCATAAATGTAGTTCATTAGAAAATAAATAACATGAATGTCTAAAAAGTCAGTAGAAAATCTAATCCATCTTCATTAAAACGTAAATATGTTACTGATGACTGTAGCAATCGTAAATGTGTTAAAAAGAATATTGAGTTCAATATCGATTACCGCTTGACACCGTTTTTATGAATCCTATTACATTCTGCAAACTGCTACTAAATCTTACAATCATAAATCCTGTTAGTTAAACGTATCGATCCATAGAATATTCCATGGAACGAGGAACAAGTACCATCAGACTGGAAAGAAGGATACCTCATCAAAATACCAAAGAAACGCGATCTCAGCAAGTGTGAGAACTACACAGGCATCACTCTTCTCTCAATACAAGGCAAAGTCTTCAACAGGGTATTGATAAACAGAATGAAGGACTTCGAAGACGCCCAACTTTGTGACCAACAAGCTGGATTTCTTAGGGATCGATCGTGTACCGACCAAATCGCAACACTGCGGATCATTGTGCAACAATCATTTGAATCGAACTCACCACTCTGCATCAACTTCAGCGACTACGAGAAAGCATTCGATAGCGTGGATAGGAGAACACTGTGGAGGCTTCTTCGACACTACGGTGTGCCTGAGAATATAGTTAACATCATACGGAATTCCTACGATGGATTAAACTACGAAATCGTACATGGATGACAGCTGACAACTCGTCCGAGGTGAAGACCGGTGTGAGGCAAGGTTGCTTACTCTCAACCTTTCTCTTTCTCATGGTGATCGACTGGATTACGAAGACGTCAACATCTGGAGGGAAGCACAGTATCCAACACACAGCCAGGACGCAGCTGGACGATCTGGACGATGATCCGGCTCTTCTATGGCACACGCAACAACAAATACAAGAGAAGACAACCAATGTAATGGCAGCCTTAGCCGCAGTAGGTCTCAACATACATAAAGGAAAAAGCTAAATTCTCCGATGCAACACAACATGCACCAACCAAATCACTCTTGATGGAGACGCCTTGGAGGACGTTAACACCTTTACACATCTGGGCAGCATCATAGACAATCAAGGT
The DNA here is from genome assembly GCA_944470395.2 of Schistosoma turkestanicum. NCBI lineage: Eukaryota > Metazoa > Platyhelminthes > Trematoda > Strigeidida > Schistosomatidae > Schistosoma > Schistosoma turkestanicum. Next base: position 66,073,501 of record OX103971.1, read on the forward strand.
GGATCCGATGCAGATGTGAGGGCGTGGATTGGCAAAGCAAGGGCTGCATTTCTACAGTTGAAAAACATCTGGAACTCCAAACAACTTTCAACCAAAACCAAAATCAGGATTTTCAATACAAATGTCAAGACAGTTCTACTGTATGGAGCGGAAACTTGGAGAACTACCAAAGCCATCATCCATAAGATACAAGTGTTTATGAACAGTTGTCTACACAAAATACTTCGTATTCGTTGGCCAGACACCATCAGCAACAACGAACTGTGGGAGAAAACAAACCAGATTCCAGTGGAGGAGGAAATCAGGAAGAAGCGGTTGAAGTGGGTAGTACAAACACTGCGAAAGCACCCAAATGAGTCACTAGTCAAGCCCTCACGTAGAACCCTCAAGGTCAAAAGAAAAGAGAAGTGCCAAGGAACAAATTACGCCGAGAAATAGAGAAAGACATGAGAAGAATGAACAAAAATTGGACAGAACTGGAGAAGGAAGCCCAGGACAGAATTGGTTGGAAAAAACTGGTGGGCGACCTATGCTTCATTAGGGGTAACAGGAGTAAGTAAGTAACTAAGTAAGTAAGCATATTCCATAATTCTTCACACATAATAATACTACAAAATATCTAAACATAAACTGTTAGCAACCTTAGGTCTAGGAAGATTTTTAGCTTACTGAAGGTATGCATTAGTTTAATAAATGTCTAACAGTGTTTGTCCGTTATCTATTTAACAAAATCGATCTTACATATTTACAAATAGTTATAAATTATGCATTGTGTTCACTGGACACTAGAATCACATCAAACTTATGAGTTCATAGGATCTGGAAACTGGTTGATAATCTCAAGTATAATCTAAATTTTTTTTGATACTTCATTTAAAAACTCTGATTAAAACATCAATTAAGTATTTAAGAATAAAAATAAAATGTAGGAATTCGATCCATTCACTAAAACTCACTACTAATTATTGGGGCTCCATTATAATATTTACTGAATCCTTGTAATGGTCTATGGGCTATATTTCTAAATGAAATATCATTCTGTATGTCTGCTACCGGTGGTTTATCCTCCACTACTGGAAAACCTGGATAAGGGTTATTATCTATTGACGACAATGTAACTGGACTGAGTTTATCAAAACGATTAGTGATCAAATTGAATTTTGGTTGCTTTATTAATTGGTCTTTAAGATTTATCGCTGAAATTTCATTTTTGTATAATGTGGTAGCAGCACTATGAACCTGTATGTTAAATAAAATGAAATTTATTAGAATAAATAAATATTCAAGCATCATTTGAAACTTTAATTTGTTTGTAGCAAGTTATCACATATATTCTAATTGAACAAGTGTCAGCGGGTTATTATTATTATCATAAAAATATTTTTCACAATCAAAATCATTTATTAATGACTAATTAAAGAGAAGATTTAATGTACATTGTGATAAATTTAACATAATGTGAAACAAAATAAATTGATATATAAACCATACTCTTTATATAATACTTAAGAAAGATTGCAACTACTGACTAATCACTTATGAAACCAAATATGTGTGTTATTGATCATGAGAAACAGATATATTCATAATTGAATCTAATAACTGGGACTATTTACTTCAGTAAGCTGGTATGAAAAATTTAGTGAACTATAGTGTAAAAGCGTTACTCTCTCTCTCTCTCTCTTTCTCTCCGAAATTCAGATTTCTTACGAAAACAGTGCTATTTAAGGCCTAATTACATCGTTTTAGCGATTAAAGTCTGATTACTATCTCCGAGAAGGATTTGATTCACATAGTTATCGTTTGACAACTTAGCATTAATCTATGATACATCTCATTAAGGTACTTTTCTGTCCAATACCATCTACATATATCCTTTTGTTGGGGACGTTAAATCCCCAGAACTCACCTGGAAAAGGTCCTGATTTTGTAATTTATTTCTGAAATTTCGAATTTCTAAGTTTTCGCGTCAAAGACGGTTATTTGACCTTCAGCTTACATTTCCCACTTGGACTATCTTTGACTGTCATTGGTAGATGGGTTATGTTAGTACGCTATTTTGTGGATCTCACCAAATACGTTTTGCTTGAGTTATATGCCTATGGACTTCTTATTTTCTGGGTACCTGTGAATTCATTCTCTCTACCTTTTATCAAGACTTCTTCCTCTAGTTAGCTGGGCCTGGGACAATTGGATTAGACTAGCCTATCATGTCAGTGAATTATTGATCTTCATTCCGTTTTCCGAACAAAGTGCACTCGTAATAGTTTCGAGCATATAACCTTTACTATTCTGTCACGTTTTAATTATTCTGGTACAGTGAAATATAGTTTAACGGAAAACTTCTATTTCAGTGGTATGACAAACTTCATAGTTACGTCTACATATCACATCGTATCAGCAACAAAATATCACAATTTATAAACTGAAGAAAAGGTTTTAAATGCGTCTAAGTGATGAAGGAAATATTCATGAGAAGTAAACAAATTTAACTGAATAACCTTTTCAACATTATTCACCTTTTTTTATATGCGATTAAAACAGCTGTAGGCATTTGTCTTAACTGTAAGGAAAACTGCTATTTGCTACTTATTTTACATGAATAAGACTGATATGACTGTACGTCAGTTAAGGAAAAAGATTATTATCTTGTTCTTATCAGAAATCAATAATGATTCAAGATTTATAACTAAATCACTTATAATTATTACTTATCGTTTACTACTTATATGGTCTATAGTCATTGACGATGATTCATCAATAACTTGATAGATAGATAGATGCCTGTAATCCATCGCATCGATAAATTAAACTACTTTCAATAAAAGGGCTGAATCTTAAGACAAAGGTCGAGACGATTTCAGCTGTCATCAAATCATCTCTTTATCAATGGATCCCTTGTTTTCTCTTTATTAGTTAGTCTAGTCAGAAAAGTCCATTATGTAATCTTCTTTGTACCTAGTAGACAGTTAGTTAACAAACAACGACTTTCACGTATAGAAATAAAAGTGTTCATTCAATAAAAAAATTAATCTGATTGGATGTATTTGATTGAATACTTAAGATTTATGTTTAATCACATAACAATTAGAAATATTGCATAAAAATAGAAAAAACAAGTGAAGTTCATACTTACTTTGCAACACATCATTGGAACAGAATTGGAAACGTTTATTAAATTCATCGGATTGCTTATTATCTCATTAAGTTTGTTTTCATGCCAAACATTATTCGTAGATAATCGAGAATTAATAATGAGAATTACTTTTAAATGTTGATATTGAGTCAGAAGAGAAGGTATAACTGCCAATAAAATACCACAGCCTCCTTCTGGATTATCAGCAAACCATATTTTATCTGTTTTACCATTATTATCTGTAGTTGTCATTAGTTTAGGCTCATTATTAATCAATTTTGTTAAAAGTACATTTTCTGGTATTTCATCTTCTTCTATTTCATCTACTATAATATGTGTTGTACCAATCATAATTCTTGAATCTGAATATATTGTCCTTAATAGCACTCCATGTGTACAAAATGTTAGCAAAGTTTTCGGAGAAACCCTAGATGAAAATATTATTGGTAAAAAAAATAGCGATTATCATTGTATATTTCTGGAATAAGTTTCCATTTTGAAGTTATAATTAGTTACCGAACGAATCAATGTGAAACGGTTGCTACATGCACTATATACCAGTGAGTTTTGCGTTCGCTGATGGTAGTATGGTCCGCTGAAAACAGTAAGCAGTCAGTCAGTCAGGCAGATGCAACGTAGAACTTCGTACGTAAGTACATCAGTTCATGTCGCCATAACACATCAGCACAGAGATATAATTGTCAATTCAAATCCAATAGTAGAAGAGGTAGTAAAGGTATTAGAAGTAATCGGAGAGGTTAGGATTAGAAGATATTATTCAACAAGTATGATTCAGTGAGAAAAGTTTAGAGAGTCAAAACTAGAGGTGTTGAAGAATCCAGAAGATTAGGATTTGAGAGAATACAAAGCATAAATGCACCGGCGCCATTGCGAACGATTTTGAGCCATGTCATTCAAGGTCTCTAACCATCGATTATTATCATCTCGCGGACCCCAACCAGGTAGTCGACAATTACCGACATGGCTAAGTCCACTTGTCAACAGTAAGCATGATAATATCCATTGCTAAACCCAAAAACTTAACACATCAACTTATAATTTCTACGTATTAATGGTTTATTATGCATTCTGTTTCCATTGTTACTACTAATGACCCATAAACTATAATGATTGGTTCAGTGTTCTAGGTGCACGTATATCACATAAATACTGGATATTAGATCAAGACCATGAGAATATCTAATTACATTTAAATGAGTAATTGGAGATTCGTTTTGCTAAGGGATCTATTCACATGATGAAAAATAGAAATTTTAAACTTTATAAGATGTGTTTGATAGGCTTTTTATAAGACCGTCTAAATAAAATAATTTTCAATAAAAGCCTTAATTATATGAGAATGACCATTTTGAAAGATCCTCAAAGGTTGCACTATAAAACTTTATAAAACGATTACTATTGTTCACGGGGTGTTGTATCATGTGCTACAATAATTTTCATCAATACTTCCTACTTGATAACGATGAAACTCTAAAACTTGATCAAGCATAATAACATATTCAGCTATATTCCTTTGTAACCGGTGTTTATATCACTGTTTAATTTGTACCGAAAGATTAATTACTTTTCAAAATAATTCTAGTACAACAGCTGCTCGTGAGTTTCGTACCAAGGTTAATATTCGTTTCAGTCTTCAGTATACTATAAACCTGAATTTGTCGGTAAACAACAACTGACAAATTCTCGATATCTTTTTAATGATAAAAGTGTGGCGAAATTGTTACCTGCAGCAATGAGACATCAAACACATCAATTAGTGTCTAACACACTTACTTAGATTCTAGTCGGATTTGATAGCCGATTGTTTGACCAACATTTTCTCCTCGTATTTGCGCTAATCGTTCAGCATTTATATGAGCAAACAGACGATATGGTTGTGAGCATATTATACGACAACGATGACCGTTTTTGTAACATTCGTCCATTAAAATCTGAAAAGTACAGTTATCAAAAAAATATATTTGCGTAGTAGACTTATTTACCTAAAATCATAGCAAATGTTTTTTTACCAAACTTGTTTTTCAGTGACAGAAAATATCAAATCAAACGGAGCTTTTGCTTTGAATAGGTGAAAAACTATAGTGATATTTGCATACGACATTTCGGTAGTCGATTGACAGTATGATTATAGGTATTTACTTATTTGAGATAACTCATTTTGATTTTATATAAAAAAAAATTCCATTATTCTATCAAAGCTTTTAAATTCCAGAAATTTTTAACTGTTAATTACTTGATGACAAAATTTCACAATGAACGTTTTCATAAAAATAAGATATACTATTGAATAAAGCACGAGCTTCCAGAGAGCTGTAGATGTGTTTTTTGCCAATATGTATAAGAAACAAGAAAGTAGGATAGCCGTGACTATTTTTAACATGATATACACGGTAACTCGAAACTCTTCTGTTTTCACCAATGATGGTATTTTATAAGCCAAGCGGTGGAGTGTATTTTGAATGGAGGAGTATATACCATAACATTTACTAATAATATTTTACATGTTCTCTATTGAAATGATGTGAAGAAATCTTTCGGTAAATTACTTCAATCAATCTTGACTAGTACCCGTTGTCTATTGAATCAACGCAATGACTGCGTTAACTACCCAAATTTAAGTTCACAGTTCTTTTTGGAATCTCTTCTCCAAACAGCTTAAATTTTTATTTATTTCAAAGAACATCATGAAATACCTGAGGCAAATAGGTGGTTTTTCCGCTTCCAGGAGGTCCTGATATGATTGTTATTTGATTAGTGTTTATGGAATGGATAATTTGTCGACGGCAATCATTGATTACCATTTTCTCGGATGCAGATTTTTCTTCATTCCAGCGCATAGGTGACGGTGGCGGAATTTGAGGCACAGCTCCCATAAGCCGTCCCGTGGTACCTCTAAATCGTTCTTTTCTGGCCCCTGAAACATTGTCATAGAAGAGATGTTCAACTGGTCAGTGTGTGTGTTATTCTAAAAAGATCCTAAGATCTCAGTAATCAAATACTGAACAGTAACAAAAGCACCTTCACCTACTTATCTGCTATGAGCGTAGCCATACTAAATATAGCTCTTTTATTATTTTAACTGATTAACTGGTCATAATTAAATGTGTCATAAATTGTTTTTAAGTATTTATCAATGCGGAATCATGAACAACCTTAAGTGTTCTATATACTACATAAGAAAAAAACCAAACATTTACTAACCCTTATCAACACGTGACATTCCATCAACTTGAGGAAATAGTTCAAGTTTCTCTTTTGTTGTTACAGGATTATTCTTCAAAAGCTGAATTATTGAACTCTTGCTACACCATGTTAAGGATAACTTTGTTTCCGAAGGTGGGAATGCTGTGAAAAATTGCGAATGTTTCCCGTCGACCATCAATTTTCTTTTGTCATTGAAACTAAAGAGTAAAAAAAAACGAGGACAGGTTGACTAGAGTCATTCACCAGAACTAGAGAAAACATTTTCACTTGAAAAAAATCACACGATTATTCTTTCAAGTGAGAATGTAGGTTTGGGTAAGTAACTATTTTTTTTAATGAAAGCATTTAAATCCAACTAGATTAACTTAAATACTCCTCCTGACTTTCTTAGTCAGGGTGAGAAGACTGAGGCAGGCGCGGAAAATTGTATTGTGCCAATTTACACTCTTAGTCAATTAAAAACGAAAATATTACATTGGACACTCTATTTGCACACCATCTTTGAGTCGTGACTTCCAAAGCTCCATCCTTCTTCCATTCCTGTTGTTGTTTCCTTTACTTCCTGTTGGTACTCCATTTACTTCTTGCTTTTGCTCCATTTGCTTTCCGTTTTCCTCATCTGAGTGTGAGACTTCTTTCACGTCCCTTCTTATACTACTTATATCGTTTGTATAAGTAGCACACACCACAAGGGGACATAAACTGAAGTAATGGTTCTTGAATAAAATATTTCACTGTTTCATCATAATATTTACGCATGTTAAAAAGTTCCTTTCGTTGATTACAGTTTTTTTGGGGATTGAGAGGAAAAAATTCAAAGAATACATTAAAAATACACTGGCTACACAATGGACAAGCAGTGACACTTGTTGTACTGGGGTAATTTAGGGTTTAATGTAATTAGTTTGAATAAATTGAAACTTCAATGCAGGCATTTTTTTATGTATACACATTCGGGGTTAGTGGTGTTGACTAATAAATTCAAAACTTATTTAATAAAACTTTCGTTAAAATGCTTATAAGCTTAAATGAAACCTGTTGGAAATTTCCCGTAAAACATTATCAATTTATCATGGCATTAAAAGTAATAAAATGTTTGTCTTGAGAGTTCTGAAATTTAAAATTTAAATTTATTGTTGAATATGCCATATTCATTTTAGTGTGTTCCTCAACGAATCAATACTAAGAAATATATTCAAGTCATCATTAAACGAAATATTTAAATCAATCAAATTTTAAATTCGATCGAATCTTCTTTCGGAATTTTGTAAAGATTGTACACTACTGAAAAATCAATTCAGAAAGAAGATTCAATCGAATTTAAAATTAGATCGATTTATTGTATTTCTTTTAATGACTAGAAAATTCCTAATATTGATCGGTTGAGGAACACACTAAAAAATGAATGTGGTATATTCAACAAAAGCGTTGTGTTTAAATTTTTCCTTCTGAGATTGTTTTATCAGCCTGCAGATAAGTTAAGTTAACAACAATGTATTGTTCAAAAATGATCACAGACCACCGTCAATACAAGTTTCGGATAAGGCAGGAGAGTTGGGCATGGGGTTGTTTGACCATATCCCGTTGAAAACCAACTTGCTAAAAAAACTGCTAACCAGAACCAATAATTCTACTAACCATTTTAACTCTACCCTTGCAATTGGAAGGTCTTCATTTAGTAGATTTATAATGCCTCATGGTGGAAACGAGTTTCTTCAGAAGTTCGGCGGCTAATGCCTATTGTGACAACCAGACTAATAATTAATGAAGGTACATGAAGTGTTCGTAAAATGTGAGAGTCGAGGAGAAATATGCAAGTTTCAGCAAAAGTGAAAACATACAACCTGGTGGTGCTTAGAATTAGTGAAACAAATTGGAGGCACGCCGGGAAAAAAGATTAGCACGATAACACTGAGTGGGATAAAGATCACTTTCAAGAGACGCTGCAGTCAATTGTAGAGAAATGTCAAGCAACGTATATGACGTAAATGCCAAGGTTAGAATGGAAGTCACTGGATATGTGAACATTATGGGACGACGTGGACCAGGTGTCGACTAGGAGAAAGGAACGAAAAACATGATTGATACGCAAATCTATAAGCTTTCAATCAAATGCTTATAGGTGGCACCATATTCCTACTCAAACATTTACATCAAGCTAAACTGGTTTCACCAGGGCACAATAAGGAGAATCAAATCGATCACATGTGCATCAACAAACTGTAAAGAAGCAACACGAAGGAGGTTAGGACCAAAAGATTGATTGATATAGCTACTATAGATCATCACACGAAAGTGACTAAAATGAAACATAAACTAAAAACGCCACTAAAATACTGTGCGAACAATAAAAAGTATAGTAATGTAAAAACAATTTACCTTAAAATTCTTTCGAATTCATGTCTTTCACGAGCAGCTTCAATTGCTAAATGACGCTTTTTGTCTTCAGCTTGTGCTGCTCTAGCTAATTTCAATTCATTTTCTGTTTCAATTTTTTTCTTCTCAGCTAATAATTCTTTACGTCTCCATTCTCTTTCATTGGCTTCGGCTGCACGCTTAGCTCTCAACGCATCACGTTCTGCAGCCTCATCCGATGCTCTTTCTTGTAATGCACGTAAACGTGCAATTTCTAGTTCTTTCTCACGTTTAATACGCAATTGTTCAGCTTCATAAGCAGCTTCACGTTCCTTTACATAATAAAAAGAAAGTCAAAAAACCACATTAATTAATTACTAGATCCTCTTTTTGAAACTATGGTGTTAGTGTTTTATGGTCAATTAATATACAATAAAAACCAAGTGTTATTTATAAAGTTGTTTAACAAAGTACAGTGTTTGAAACAAATGAATGACAACAGCATTTCTACTTTTATTCGATGAATGTGCACCAACAGTAATATAAAACTGTCATCAACAGAAGATCTAAGACACGAAAAATATGGTTTTTGAATGATTTAGTGAAAGCAGTGGATAAGCAGAATTCAAATCAATTTTATTTAGCGTCGGTCAATCTTTCGACTCCGATACTGCAAATTTTAGTAGCCGATACACAAATAAGCATATCTCAATCTTTTTTGGAAATGAAGTGGTAGTCATTTTTTTTAACTGTAAAAATATTCTCGTTAGTTTAATCCAGCTTATTATCCGAAAGCATTACTTACCGAATACTTATTACATTTATTACAAAACTAAGCTAATTTTAAAGCGAAACTGTTTTTTTCTTTATTCAAGAAAATCGTCTAACGGGTTAGATAATTCATGAACTAGGTAGGCATGGTAAAATACATATATTTCCTGCTTGTTTGTTTACAACTATCAAGTATCGAACTAGTGTAGTATTGATAAAAAGGGATTATGAAAAGTTAATGGCGGCATCATTCATAAGCACATTAAACAACCGTTTTATTCAGTGTACAAAGTGAGGACTTGTGTTATTCTTCGAGCAACAAGAAAACATTAAAACAAATTCACCAATGTTATCATCATTGTCAATGAAACTTGCACCAGTTCTTCCTACAATGTCATACACATGCACAGCTAATAGATATTTCATGGAATTTCGTAAAAAGAAACACGATATTAACAAAGGTTATTAGGCGCTGATGGTTGAGAAATAAAAATTATGCATTCGAGCAAGACGTTTTTTGAGATGGTGGAGAAAACTTGTAACTCAGGTGTATGATTGTGGTGGCGTTTCGTTCTCTGAGCTGGTTGTTTTGGTTGTAGAGCTTTCACTGTTCTTCTGCTGAACAACATCATCAGCACAAACTTCAGATAGAAGTGAAGAATTCGAATTCCTCCACGTTTGACCTGTAGCTTGTTCTGCTAACCTCGATCTTGATTGGTTGCTGTTGACTTTTGACCTGTCGTTGTTTGCAACTTTGTTTTGATTGTACCCGCCTTTTGATCTGTTTCTTGATCCTGTCACCTATGATTTTTCTGATTGGTTGTCAAATTGAGGCAATGTCGATGTGTTTGTTGATTGCTGATTGGCCTTAGTGGCAAGCTTCAAAAATACTCTAGTGTTCTTTGTCCTCCCCCTACCCAGTATTTCCACATTGTTACAATCAAACGTGTGTCCATAATTGTCGGTGTGTATTGATATAAGCGAAGCGTTGTCGTGGCGTTTGACTGCTAATTGATGTTCACGTAAACGGAGCTGAAGAGGTCGTCCAATTTGTCCTATGTAGTGTTTTTCACAGTTTGAGCAATTTATTTTGTTGATGATATTTTGGACTATCTTCTTTTGTCATTTTGTTCTTTGGTCTACATAGGATTGATTGAAGTGATTCTGTTGGTTTGTGTGCTACACCTATTCCAAATGGTTTCAGTAGTCGTGCTGTATGCTCCGATATGTCTTTGATGTATGGTAAGATGATGCGTTTATTTGTTTCTGTGCTTGATTTCGCTTCTGACGATGGTTTCGGTTGATGTTTTTTGATGAAGTTGCGTGGATAGCCGTTCTTTTGGGAAGATAGTCATCAGGTGTTTTTCCTCGTTTTTTAATGCTTCGTATGTGCTGCAGTGTGTCTTCGCTCTCTTGAACAAAGTTTGTATGCAGTTGATCTTGTGGGTTCTTGGGCCGTTGCTGTCGTAGTTGATAATTACGTCTGTGTGGGTTGGTTTCCGAAATAGTTGAGTTTCCAGTTTTCCTGCGTTAGTTCTGGTGATTAGTACATCCAGGAATGGTAGGCTGTTGTTTTATTCCTTTTCCATCGTGAATTTGATGTCATCGAAGACGTTGTTGATCCGATTGTAGATGTTCTGCAGCTCATTCCTCTTGATAATAACGAATGTGTCGTCTATATAGCGGACCCACATTTTTGGCTTGATCACTGGCAGAATCGACGCTTCCAGTCTCTGCATTACAGCTTCGGCAATGAGTCCTGATATTGGTAATCCCATTGGTGTTCCTTTTGTTTATTCGTAGACTCTGTTGTTGAATTGAAAATAGGTTATTAGGCATAGGTTGATGAGTTCAAGCAGACTTTGACTCTGAAGCTTTGTATATTTGTGACGTTGATGAGGAGCAGAGAAAGAGTTTCTTTAGCCAGGCTTGGCTCTAATGAGGTAAATAGGGCTGTTACGACAGGTAATAGATATTTCATGTAATTTCGTAAAAAGAAACACGATATTAACAAAGGTTATTATGCGCTGATGGTTGAGAAATAAGAATTATGCATTCAAACAAGACGTTTTTTATTTACAATATTTATTTACCGGTTACATTATTCAATCACTGCTTAAAATAAAAAACCCGGTGACGAATTTATTGTAACTTTATATCATATTTCGTTGAAAACAGTAAAATGCAATAACAAATCGAAGAACAATTTTAGTTGCTTTTGTTGAAAGTAGGTGATCTTTTACTGTCGCTTATTCTCTTGCTAACAGCTAAGAATCCTACTTCTGAACACAGCTGTCAACTTTGTCTACGTAACGAGTGCATGTGGAACGAGGTACATGTGTAATAAACTTCACAGTCCTTGTCCATACAAAACACTATTTCATCGTTTGAGAATGAGAATGTATAAATACAAACCGACCATTCACAACAGGTTGTGTTTCTACAAGAACTTACAATCAACATTACATATACAATGGTTTCATCAAAAACCAACCATACTTTCATGCCAATAAATCAAGACAATTTATGAAGTGGTATCTTACCGCTTTTTCATCTTGAATCTGCTTTATCTTCAAATTCAGTAGACGATCTTTTTCCTTTTCAACCTCTCGTCGTTTTCTTAATTCCTCATTAGCTATATCTAATTCTATTTTAATTTTCTCTTGAATTTGTTTTTTCTTCTCTCTTTCAGCAATCTCTTTCATATTCTGATCAGCTATTCTTTGTGTTTCTAAAATACTCTCCTGTTCAATTCGTTCTAATTCCATCAACCGATCTAGTTTATTCTCTTCGATTTGTTCTAAAACTCTACAAGCTCCAAGTTTTTCCTAAAAATCAAATAATAGTAATAATAATAACAGATTTCATAGAATTATCTACATTTGAGACTAGAATTCATTCAAATACAAAACAAACAACAATCTCGTGATGGAAAACAAATTCTATGAAAAATATGTATCATTTCGAGTAAATCAATGAAACTCACAAAATTCTAAATAAATTCAAGTTGATACATACACCAAAGTTTAGGTTTTTTCGGCAATCACTGAGTGTTACCTGTTGATCATGAGATAACAGGAAAGACTTATTGTTCAGAGGGATAATCCTGTCAGTGTTGATGGATTTGAAGTGAAAAGTGCATTTAATTCATCCTCATCATCTCCCCACATCTAATCACTAGCGCAAACTTCAAAAAGATGTGCGCAACTTGAATTTCCCATAGCATCATCTTTTGATGACAATTTGAGAGATAACAAGTTGTTATTGTTAGTGTTGCTATGATTGTCTGCATGATGATTTAAATACCATGAATTTCATGATTCTTTTATACAAATCAACATGAGATAATTCATGATACACATGTTTTAGATGTAAAAGTTGTGTAAAGCATCTCTGATCAAATGATCACAAGTTACTTTCACCTTCCCACGAAACAATGTTCATATGAGGATTGCGGCGGCCCGTGCCTTACTAATGTCGTGGCGGTCGATATTCGAAATGTTTTTAGACTTCGTATGCTGCTCGTCCAGACAACCATTGCTAAATAACACCTCACAGTTTCGTATATCAAAAGAGGAATACAATGTCTTGAATATGTTTATTTGTTGCATCATGAACAGACCACCAAACCACAGGCACACAGTTCAAAAATCAATTCGTGAGTGCCAAAATGGGTAGGCAAGCCCATCAGTGAATAAGAGTAAAATGTACATTTATATATACATAGGAAAATGGATGAGTCATTGAAATATTTAAGAGGCTAACATTAACACGAATAAGATGGATATGTACGTAGGCGGTAAACATTATTCAATCGTATCAGCTCATGCAAATCCAACAATAATCAGAGCCAATGGAATATATAAGTAATTGCTATACAAATGACTCAGTCAAATGAGTTAATGAAAAACGGCTTAACCAAATTAAATATGAACAAACTCAAATTTATGTCAAGGTACTACAGGCGATTAAGGCTGTACTCTTCAATAAATGCGGATACCAATCGCTAAACCGGTTTTCTTTAGGTCTATTAAGTGGTGTTGAGTGGTTAAAAGGTATTCATTCAACAAGAGAACTCAAGTCTAAGTTTTCTGTAGATTTACAGTCGTCATCAGATAGTGCCTCTAACCTAACTGGCATTACGATGGGATTCGAAGCCGCATCACTGAGCACCAGAATCAGTGACATCGTCACTGATGGAATTAGTTCCATTCGAAATGAAGGTACGCCCTGCTGATGAATCCCAATTAGCAAGACACTTAGGTTCAAGGATTCCTATCTACTAGTTTCATCTTTTATGTAGACGGAAACAACTCATTCGTTGTCAGGTCGCTCAAATAAGTAGCCACACTTTAAGCTGAATGAAAAAGCTTGGTCAATAATAACGAGTAGATGAACATGATAATAGTTACTATTTAAGTGATTCATCAATATAAATAACTGATCGCCGAGAATAGAAATTATCAGATTAGTGGTGTGCACAAAGCATTTAGGTAGCTGTCAGATATTAAATACTTGCTATTCTAGCTTTCAATGGCTCGCTTATTTTGAGCTTTCTTCATTTTCGAGTCAGATTCTAGTGTTTATGTCTCGAACAGCTTAAAATTATACAAGCGAAAACAAAATTACTGGCAGCATCAGAGAATAACCGTTTTCACGTATCTAAATAAATGTCAATTTATGCCATTAGAAGTGTTTTAGTGAATTTCAGATCCAGTCACTAATAATTCACATGGATTCAAACACCACTTATAAAGAATTTGTTAACATGCTGTCCAAGGTCGTTTTCTTGAAATTGTCCGGTTTTCTAAACAATTATGATTTTCTTGACGTTATTGTGGAGTAAAAGACCGTGAAAAAAACAAACACAATAATCTTCGATGTATTTCCAGGTTTGTGCTTAAAAAATTTCATACTTTTTATGGGTTTTATATATTTCATCGCATTTGTGTAGAAAATAAACAATCATGAAACGCGTAGTGATTGTTTTCTGCATTCTTCTTCAGTCTGTTAGCAGGAAGCGAGTAAAGGGAAATACAAAACTTTGGTCTCCACTTTTCGTTGAGTCTTTTGATATATAGGTTTAGTGATGTTGTTTCATAATATTTGCATAGATTTCTAATGAGGATATCTTTCCATTTAATAATTATCGCTATATCACTTGCCGTTAATAAATTTCAGTCGTTTACAAATTTTTTTCCTCAGCTTTGAATCAAAAATGGTCTGGTTATGTTCATACTGACATCTACTAGATGAGGTACGTTTCAGTCACAGGTTTTATCCACATAATCACTTGAATTATAAGATTACTTAATAAACGATTCTTGTGACCACACATCTGGTTTTCTAGTATGCTGACGGGAGGTTTGAGTGAGTGCAGATTCACACGGTCTATCGACTGCATGACAAAAACTGTGACGTTGTTAGTAACTCAGAAAAGAACAGTAACAATTATCGGAACTTTCGCTTTACTGAAATGTTTAATAATGGTCTTATCTATAGTTGCATTTGTTAGCAATTTCGCATCACTTTATAATATCTTGCTTGTCTTATTGATAGAATATCAGAGGTATTGAACATGAACATGTTCTAAATTGTTAGAGATACGTTTCTAAGACAAGTTTGGTGAATGACAGAATAGCAATGATATTTTCAGTTAGAGCTTTGGAGATTTGTGACATTTACACAGTTGAAATCACCAATCAATCATTGTTAGAACACCATTAGAAACCTGGAAGCACTGGACGGCCGTTTCGTCCTGGTATGGGACTCATCAGCAGTGCGCATCCACGACGCCTGCACCTCACAGGATTCGAACCCGGGACCTTCGGTATTGTGCGCGAACGCCTAACCATTGGACCACTGGGCCGGCATCCAACGGTGTCAATGTCTAACTCTGATTGATAATTTGGTTGTTCTAATAGATTAGCTAACTAAAATAATCTCTAGATCAACGAAAGAAAAAGCTCGAACAAATCCACTACCTGCTCTTTACGTTTCTTATCTATCTCTTCCTGTATGTGTATAGCATTTTGTCTTTCTAACTCCATCATATTATCCAAGCGTAGTTCCTCTTCAGCCATTTCTTTTTTAATTAACTCTTTTTCTAAAATTTGTTCATCTCTTATAGCTTGTATTTTAGCATTTAATATCCATTCATTCAGGGCTTTTATCTCATCTTCTTGATCTTGTCGTTGTTCCAAAGCTTTTTGTAGCAAACTTTCCGCTTGTTTCTTTGCTTCTTCCTCCAAATCTGTAAGCCGTTCATTGCGCACACGATTCAAGTCAAATTCACGCATTTTCTGTTTACGTTGCTCCACTTCTTCCTATGAAAAAAAAAACAATGCACATTACTAAATACCAAAGTTATTTTATAGATTAGAAGTTAAAATATTACCTTTCCACTGAAATTCCAAAATATGACACTAGACCATAAACGTCAACATTATGTCTACTTCAACCTCATAAAGATCATTTTAAGGCTTAAGTTTGGGATTTTCCAAAAGAATACCGTTCATTACATTGTGCTACTCAAGTCGTGTAATCATGCTCTAAAACAGAAAAAGATTATTTTATAAATTTACACCGTTGACTGCCATATAGACATACTAGTATATCCGTGTGAGGGTGGTTCAGGTTTTAGTAATATTTGTAAATAAAAAGTTGTTATTCGACTCAAAAAACATTTTAAGTAGCTGTTCGGGTACAGATAGTTATGTTAGTTTTCAGTGGTCATGTGTAGGATAAAATGTTTTTAATATATCAAGTGGTTTTACAATTATTACTGTTTATAGTACATAATTGAAAACTATTTAACCTCCATCAGTGAAATCCGATAAACAAAGGCAGATGCTTATATTGAGCAATTAAATCTTTTTGAATAACCATCGAGAAATAAGAATTCGTGACCGCTCATGGTGAACCACATTTCAGACTTTAATAAGATCCTGAGTGATATGCAAATGTATAATTTCAACCAACGAAATCGTTCACAAGTTTTCTGAATGAAACCATCTTGAATGTCACAAAACACGATTGAAATAGTATTTTTGCTAAAACAATTTCAATTTTAACATTTGTATTTGTTGCAATACAAAGAAGATGCAACTGTGAATCTCACAGCGGCTTTTCAACTGTAGGTTAGCTGACAACTGTTACAGTAAGTGGACCTCAGATCAAACCGGTATTTTTGATTCAGAAGTTTAAATCATATCCACAAATGAACGCACAATAGTTTTACTGGGGAAAGGATTTCTGTTATAAAGTAATACTTTGTATACTTGGTAGGCAATGAATATTTTTCCTAATTACTAACTAACACCATTTATCGGCATCATTTTTATATGCTTTTAGAAATTACTAAGTAGTATATTTTGCGTTTTAACTATTCCAAGTCAGTTGATTGTAAGCAGTTAGTAAATACCTTCTTGTACATACCGCTATTGTTATTGTGTATTTGTCAAAATGTTATTTGTCCACCGTATTCTTTCAGAGGCTAAACATTTGTCCGAATATCAAGGATTACAATGGATTTGAATGAAAATGTCAAATTACCATTATCACGTTCGTTCAATGAATAGAATGGGTCATTTTCGAAACAAACTAAAGATTCTCTAGTTACATTTTAAGATGAGATGCCTTATTAGTTGTAGGTTTATTTTACGTTGTGAGCATGACGGTGTTTATCGCCTTTTCGGGAACGAAACTAGTGAAATTAGAATTTATTGGATAAATTAGTGATATTAACTAAGGCTGATAAATAAATTTCAAAAAAACAATCCTAAATATACATCAGCAAATCTTTATCTTACCAGAAGTATTCTATATGCAGATACATCTTGTTCAGTACCAGTGCGTTCCTCCTTGTTTGGCAATACTTTATCCTTTTGGATATGTTCATTGTATATTTCTAGTGATATGGGGATCATTTTCTCGCTAACGTTATCTGAAGGTATTCTGAAAAGCTTAATTAGATCACAGTTAACCTACATGATATCGCGGATTAAATCGGATGTAAGATGTTTTATTTTTTTTCTTTGATGGTTTTCTTTCTCTCGCTCATAGTCTTCCCGTAATAAACCTGGTCCAAATACTTTTGCCTTGTTATCAGATGCTTTCACATCAACATTATTCTGATCCGTTAGATTGCTCTATAGAAATTAAAACGTATTTCAAATCCGGTCACCTGTTGTTTTTGCACATAAGAGGGGACTCCAAATAAGTTTTCATCAACGTTGGAATGTCTACTTATTGTACGATACGATAGCGTTTTAGAACGTTTAGAATGCGATGAATTGGAAGAGTTGAAACTTTGATTGCGTGTCCCACCACTCACAAAGCTGCTTGCAGGCTAGAATTCAAAAAGTATTAAATTAAATAAATCATGATTTCATACCATGGCCAATCCTGACCGTTGGTATAGTAATCAAAACATTTGATACAGAAAAACAAATATTTATCGTTCAACTGCATTTATCATTTTTAACTCAATTTTCAAACAGTTTCAGAGGAAATGTGAACACTTCTGCTTATTCTCTACATTAACAAAAGAAAGTGCATTGGTGTTCCAATTTAAAGGTTTTATATGATGATATTCCCAAGCGAGTGCGCAGTTAAGGTTTTCATTACTTCGTCAAGTTATGCAGAAAGACATTACTCAATGCAGCAGTTAGAAACTTGAAACCAGTGACTTCCTGTGAAATTACTTGTGTACACTTCAATGTACATAACACACTTAAGGCGATTAGTACGCTGAAACACTCTTAAGTTCTAGTATCAGATGGTATCCTAGCTAGCATTCTGAAAAATTGGAGCAATAATCTATGTGTTATTCCTCTGAAACTATTTACCACATCACTCTCTACAGAGTGTTATCTTTATAACTTAAACACTATACATATCATCCCCACAATTAAATCTGAGGCCACAGAGAATATTGAGGATGATCGACCCCTAAACATTACCTCTGTAGGATCTAGGATGATGGCGAAAGTACTAAAGGCGGCAGTAATACAACGCCTACATCATAACAATCTGATATTTTACTCACAGAACGGGTTCTTAGGGTCTAGGCCAAGTGATACATGCCTGCTAGATTATCTCAATGATATCATGCAGAACTAAACTAACTTACAATAAGGCTAACCAGAAAAAATAAATCAGACCATTTTAACTCTGCTCTGCGAGTTGTAAGAAGAATCATGATGTCTCGTGCTGAAGCTGAGTTACTTCGGAGGTCACGAGGCCGAGGCCTCTTCTGACAACTAGAGCAACCATTCTTTTATGTGCATGGAACTTTCGAACACTGTGGGAATCTGGAAGATTATTTCAAGTTACTGCAGACATGTAAAGATACAACCTGGAGGAGCTTGCAATCATTGAAACACAATGAACGCAGATTGGACAACTGAGACTAGTTTCAGAGGAAGTGCTGTTATACTCTGTTCATGAAGAGAAAATGCTTCACATACACAAGGAGTTGCACTGATGCTGTCCATTCAAGCAAAAAGGCACCGATATGATGGGAATCTCATGGACCAAGAATCATTAAAGCATCCTTCAAAACAAAGAAAGAGGACATTACAATGAACGTCATTCATTGCTATGCACCCATTGACGATGTTAACAATCAATTCTACGATAGGCTGCAGTCAATCGTCGACAGATGCTCACCAAAGGATTTGACCATTCAGATGGGAGACCTGAATGCCAAGGTTGGCATGGACGACATTGGATATGAATACACCATGAGACGACATGGACTGGAAGAAAGGAGTGAAAACGGTGAGAGACTTGCAAAACTATGTGCCTTGAACAAACTGATCATCGAAGGAACAATATTCCCACACAAAGGCCTACACAAAGCCACCGGAGCACACTACTCAAAACCAAATTGACCATAACTGTATCAACAAAACGTTCAGAAGGACCATGGAGGATCTGAGAACAAAGAGAGGAGCTGACATAGCCCCAGATCATCACTTGCTGATCGGCAAAATGAAACTGAAACTAAAGAAGCACTGTATAACGGGGCAGAAAACATCGCACAAGTTTAATACGGCCTTTCTTCGGGATACTGTAAAACTGAATGAATTAACGATTGCCCTCAGATAGGTTTCAGTCCTTGTGAGATATTTCAAACGGTGAGGAGAACAATTGGAAAGGGAAGCAATCACTTCGACATGTCATGAGGTTCTGGGCCACAGGAGGAACCATTACAAGGAATGAATCTCTGTTGGTGCTCTTGAAAAAATTGAAGAAAGAAGGAACAAGAGGGCAGCAATCAATGTCAGCCGAACAAGAGCAGAGAAAGTTAAGGCATAAGCTGAATTCTTAGAAGCAAACAAGCAAATGAAGAGGAGCATCACAGCTGACGCATGAAAATATGTGCAAAATCTAGCAACGACGGCGGAAAAGGCTGCAAGAGTAGGAAACATGGGAAAATTGTATGATTCAACGAAAAAGCGCGCTGGAAACTTTGGTAAGCCAGAACCACCAGTGAAAAACAGGGAAGGTGATGTTACCAGCAACGCTGAAGAACAGCGAAACGGGCGGGTAGAGCACTTCAAGGAACTCTTGAATCTACCAGCTCTACTGAACCCACCCAATATCGAAGCAGCATCTACGGACCACTCAATCAAATGTTAGCACACCAACAAATGAACAGATCAGCATAGCCTTCAAATAAATCAAGAGCGGCAAAACAGCAGGACCAGACGACATTCCAGCAGAGGCAATGAAAGCAGACCTGGCAGCAACTGAAAAAATACTCCACACTCTCTTCAAGACGATTCAGGGTGAATAACAATTATGAACGGACTGGAAAGAAGTATGCCTCATTAAAATACCAAAGAAATACGATCTCAGAAAGTGTGAGAACTACACAGGTATCACAGCGGGATGTGATGAAATCATTGGAGCAACGTTTAGATCTATGTGGAATCGTGGGCTTACTCTTTTCAGTAATAGTCAGTTAAGAAGCGTTGTGTGTTTTCTATATGGCTGCTTTTAGTCTTTGTCTTAAGATCAGACCATTTGCTTCGCCTCTAAATGGTAAAGTGATATAAACCTTTTTCTTCTCAGCAGAATGAAAAGCAGGCTTTTGTCTTAACTGATTTCTACACCTATTGATGAACTTTAGCGGATAGCCGTATGAAATCAATGCTTCAGTTAAGAATTTTGCATCGACTTCAAATAAATCTGTGGTGCAAATCCTTTGAGCCCTATTGAAGAAGCATTTTACGAAACCTCGCTTATGTTGTGGTGGAAATAAATCTGCTGTCCAGGTTGGTTTTTTATAAACAGAACGCTTTGTAGTACCATTCTCCCTTCAACTCAACAGTATGTCTAAATAGGGCAGTCAGTTATTATTTTCTGGTTCATAGGTTAGTACAATGTCATTCTGAAGAAAACTGAAGTGTTCCAGTAACTGAGAGACGTTGAGTTCTTTATCACATATAATTAAAATATCATCCATATATCTCCTATACAGAGTAAGCTTACTGATGTGCTTGTTAGTTATTTTATAACTAATTGTAGTGATGTCATAACTAAACAATCAGATTGGTTGAGCGCTCACCACGTTATCTAGTCTGACCGGTCTATAAACTTTCTTTGTTGTGAATGACCTATCGATTGAGGGATGTTTTTATTTTATTTATATTGCTGTGACTCATGTTTTTATTCATTTTTCTAAAGACACGCTATACTGGTTGTTACGTTTGCTCATCTTAATTGATAATTATAGTTTCCTTATTTATTGTACTAACTTAATCATTCTTTTTTTTGTTTAGAAACAGATAAAGTTTAAAACCAAGTTTTCATCGTTTTGATTTTACTGTCGACTCCGTGATCAACAGTATTTGCGTTTATAGTTTAGAATTACATCTGTAGGCCAAATTAAATCCTACAAAGTTTCAACCAGTATCTCATTAGAAGTTCATATACCGAATACCTTCAAATGTCTACGGAGGATCATAAGACTGATCAGATTCCTGAATTGTATCAACACTACTCAGAAACTCATGGGGAAGACCAGTCTGGAAGAAATGGCCCCTCAATGGATCCTTTGTTAGAATTAGAATTAGCTAAAGTACGTTTAGCTGATATAGAAAAGGAAATTGAGTTAGAACGGTTACGGCAAAGAGGAAGAGAATATTGTGACCAAATTCAGGATGAAAAGGTTATGTCGCTCGAATCTACATCCGTTTCACGTACAGCTGATAGCGCAGGAAAGGGCTGGGTAGGAATGATATCTAAAGCTTTAGACCTACCCAAGCGAGAAATCATAAGGTTCGATGGTAATCCTGTGAACTACTGGAGTTTCATACGAAATTTCGAGGATTGTTTTGATGAAAGCGTCGGACCTCGATCTAAGTTAAACTACTTGATTCAATCTTGTGATGGTGAAGCTAAGGCTACCATTGTTCATTGTACATTGCTTCAACCGGAAGGTTATCGTAAAGCGTTAGAGCTTCTTAAGGAAGCATTCGGTCAGAATCACGTAGTTGCCCGTGTATTTATCGACAAGATGTTGAACTTTCCTGCTATTAAGGAGACCGACTCAAAAAGTTTAAGAAGGCTAGCCCATGAGATGTATATCTGTGGGCTTACGCTCACACAAATGAACTACCTGTCCGATCTTAATTCTACGAAAACCATCGAAAGCATGTTCTTAAAACTTCCATCACGACATTAGTACTCAAGGAAATATTATACACTCTTTTGATGTAAACTTTCTTTTTACCAATGTTCCCCTAATGAAAGATGTTAACTTTCTTTGTGACTATACACTAAGTAACTTCCCTCTTTTTCCCATTCAGTCAACTCTATTAAAAGAATTAATTTTATTATGTACTGAGAAGTTAATTTCACGTTTGATAATGAACATTTCCAGCAAGTTGATGGCGTTGTTATGGGTAGTCCTTTGGGACCTCTCTTAATTGATGTTTGTATGGCACATGCTGAAAATTTGTGGAATGAGCACATCAATAAGCTTACTCTGTATAGGAGATATAGGGAGGAGTTATCGGAATTTGCCATCAAGGGTTATGGGACATGTACCTAAGTGGCTACAAAGTCAGACGAGCAGATTAGCGTTGGAAATAAAAAACCGTGTTCATCGATCGCAAAACACATAATTGAGACAGGACATAAGACTGTCATCAAGACAGTCTTCGAAAAATTCTATAGAAAATTTGAAGGACGAATTTTGAGGTTTATGGAGGCCTTGGCTATTAGAAAATTAAAACCCCCCTTATGTGTGCAGAAACAATTTGTCATAACCTTGAATTTACCTTGGTAATCTTTATGCCTAGGGTAATGTGAAAATTTTCCTAACCCTTCTTATTCTTTTCATATTACGTTAATTTTCTCTCTCATTTATTGACAATTATCACCCTATGTCTATTTGAACTTTTATTTAATTGATCTATTATTCATCTTCATATAAAATGCCTTGACGAGTAATTATGCGTGACCAGATTGTTCTAAATGTATAGCGCAAATACATCACATTTTGCAGATCAAACAGGTAATTAGTTAAGTAATTCTCAAGCTGAAGCGCAATCTCCGTTAAGATTTTCACTACTCCGCCAGGTTATTCAGAAAGGCATTACTCACTGCATCAGTTAGAAACTTCATAACAGCCGGTTTTTAGACATATGAAACTGATGCTGAACTTGTTAGTTTTAGAAAGTACTTCTTACCGAAATTCCTGCATCAAATGTCTTCGATAAATTTCGTTACAGCTGGGGTAAGAAAATACTCATCTAGGTGGGTAGCGTCGTAGTTTATTTTCTCTGAACTATCTTTTGGTTCTGAACTGCGGGTCATAGCTGCTTATAAATATGGATTATAAAAACTTCCGTGAGAGTTCAACAAGTCATTTCACAAACATGTATGTGATTATTAAACTGATAGGCACCCTTTCATCAAGGTTGCACGGGTTAACAAAAATGCAAAATCTGGATATCACAATAATGATTCGCGGATATTCAGGGTTTCACAACGCCTTCGTCCGTAACACCTTTTTAACGTAAAATGAGTAAACCCAGCCAAACCGGAAGTCAGGAATAAAGGGGGTCTATGGTATACCTGACGAATGGTTAGAATATCGAGGAGTGGGTGATCTGAGCTAACTAAGTGATGCAAGAGGATTCGTAGCGCGGCGTCGAATGCGTGTATCCGATCAAACGTGTTCAGCTGGGTTGTGTACAATAAGACTACTATACTCCGAGGCTTAACAACTGCTGATATTGAGGAATAGTTGAATGGAAATCTCAATCCTGGATAAAAGAGGAATCGACAACTTAATGACGTAACCGGCTAGACGTTTATAGGAAACGTGCGCGGCAGTAGACGGTAGAACTGTCTTGACATCTGTAATGAAAATCCTGATTTTGGTGTTGATCGATAATTCTTTTGAGTTCCAGATATTTTTCAGTTGCAGAAATTCAGCCTTTATCCTTTATCCGGGCTTGAGACCGAGAGTAGCCTCGAAGTTTTCGCAGGTGGAATCAGTATGTGATCTACCAAATTGAAATGGATACTGTCGAAACGGTCTTCAGGAATGAACGAAAATGCCGGAGGGATTTTGGTTTTCATCTCTTACTGATACAGTTATTGAATCCGAGTTCCTGGTTGTATTCGGTCCTGTCGTACGGCAGCCATTACTCATTCTCCAGAATGACATTGATATGAAAGTTCATGCATGGGGGAAGAAACACAATTTTCGATCTAATTTAAAACCTTCTTTTATTAGATTTCAGAATGATTTCTCCAACAGTGCTAAACTTATTTTTGCAGTGAAACCCAGAAATCTCAACAATCTCAACCCTGCCTTTTCAGTGACTTGCGTAACGTAAAAAGGACACAGAGTCCATGTTCCAACATTATTGGACGATTGATACCAGTAGATGTGCCACAAAATAAAGTTCCCTTACCTCAAATAATAATATTAATAATTTGTTCTCAAATTACAACATGTTACAAGAGGCATGCCAATTTAGAGGCAATATGAAAATGTTAAAAGCGCTAACATATTTTTTGTGAAAGGTTGTTGCCAAAGACGTAGTTGCTTTACCCAGAAGCCTATCAAATTATTTTCTAGCGAATCCCAACATGAAGATCATTACACATTTACCTCATCAAGTGTTTGTATATGCACACATAGATTAACCTTGTACTGATTCTCAACCAGAGGTTGTCCGCCGCAACGCAAAATACATAACTCGCGTTAAATATCTTATCTTACATTCCAGCGTTTGAGACACTATCTGCAACTTTAAGTGAAAATATAAGTCCTCCATAAAAAGCCAGATTATGTTGCCAATTATTTTTCCAACTGAACAACGTTTTACAAGAAATATGTTAGCGCTTTTAACATTTTCATCTTACCTCTAAATTAACATGCCTCTTGTAACATGTTGTTATTTGAGAACAGATTATTGATATTATTATTTGAGGTAAGGGAACTTTATTTTGCGGCACATCTACTGGTAGCAATCGTCCAATAATGTTGGAACATGGACTCCGTGTCCTTATTACTTTGCTCAAGTTTCCGCATCCAAGTGTCTGAGCAATCATCAACCTGATAGCAGCAGTACATTACTGACAAGGTGTAAAAAAAGTGTTGACGGGGTGCATTTTTGTAGACCATTACTGATTATCATAGTAATAACAATAATAATAATAATTTATTCTCAAATAACAAACATGTTACAAGAGACATGCCAATTTACAGGCAAGATCAAAATGTTAAGATTAGCAACATATTTCTTTCAAACGGTATACAGTTACTGAAACATTTCACAAGATTCATTGTATTCTTAAAGATGGAATGTACAATGCGAATAATTGGCGCAAGTCACGAAGGTTGCGTTTCGACAATCATCTTATGGACTGAGAAACGATTCATGGTAGAGATAGGTTTTCATATAACAAGAATTAATAATAATAATAATAATAATTTATTCTCAAATAACAAACATGTTCTGAAAAAAGAGGAATAAAGAAAACGGGACGAGGAGCGGAACAGAAAATATTCTTGTTCAAAGCCGAACAACGGATTTGCACAAACGTTTATGGATAAAACAAAGGTATGTTTACCCAAACATTTTTAATATCAGAACACTTTACACCTGCGCTTATGTAGGTTAACGAAGACAATTCAGTAGTGAGATAACTAATGGGAAGTTAGTCGAATGAATAGAGGAAATTCAGAAGAACCAAGTTGTTAGTAATAATGTTGATTTACAAAATATAATAAAGAGGCTCAGTGATATAATTTTTGTTTTATTAATTCTTTTTATTTTTAACTCTGAGACTCAAGAAGTTATCAATGAGCTCTTTTTTAGTATAGTTATCCAGACCAGCTTGTAATAGGATTTCTCGGTAGGAAGTAAAAACCAGTGCAAGGTTACAGACATGGGTTGTAGACGAGGTTAACAAGGAAAAGTAACATCAATATCACTGATTTGTTACATCCTGCTATATCGTAAGGAGCCGTAAGCAAACAAAATGTTCTGCCACACAGACATGGGTAGATTGAGGTTATCACCCCACCGTCATGAATGCTGGTCAGATACACCACCCTCCCTCCTTTTGTGATGGTAGGCTCTCTTACGTTTAATGGTTGATTGTAAATAATGGTCTCTAGTCTACTCTCAAATTTTTTTTTGTACACCTTATCGGAATTAACTTTTATCTACTAGGTCCATATTACAAGCAATCCAGACAACTTTGCCAGACAATATATCTACATAGTATATCACATTGATTTTAAGTAAATGAATGGTATGATTTGTAAGATGAGTCAATTAATAGGTAGTTTGGAAATAGGAAGCACATGGAGCTGGAACGAGGAGAAAGAGAAAAAAAGAGTTGAAATAATGTTCAAAATAATGAGTAAAGCGATAAGTTGGTAAGCAGGCAAGATGTTTGGATGTTAATTAAATGGGAAAATAAAAATTAGTTAAACTGTTAATACTTAAATAAGAAGATACTCACAATGATACACGGTGTTTGAGTTCCTTGTAATTGACAGTAGTTGATCAGCATCTACAGCTGGGATTAGAACTGCAAGGGTCGTTCGATTTCTTGGTGACAGAGGGCATACGTACTTTGTTAGAAGGTTTACAGTCCACAGGCTTATCAAGATCTACATCGTGGTTTATTTGTTTATTTACTTTCATGACATTGAGGGTCATTTTCTGTAGATTGTTTGCTGTCACACCGTTATTTGATCTAGTCGCCTCTCTTGTTTTTACACGACGTTGACATGGCGTTAGATCCAGGGTGACCTTTACTTCTTTATGTAAGGTTGATGAGCTATTATTTTTGCTCAAACGGATAAATTGTTTGGCGTCATTGCAGCAGCCGAATTTGAAAAGGAGAGTGCAAGTTGAATTATTTGTCACAATGGAAAATTGGGTGAGATACTTGCTTGTCTAAGTAACTCAAATATCTAAGTGTATGACTTATTGTGTATTAACTGTGTTAATACTAAAAATCAGTGGCGGATTTTACAGATAATACAAACAGTTATGAAGTGTAAGAGTCACTGTAAGTAGGCTTAAACTACTGTATTCAGAAGTTAAAATCGTTATCAAACGTTATCAAACTGATTAAAAACTTAGAGGTTTGCTTTCTAGCAGCAAAGTGCACCGGGTACAATAGATACATTCTACTAAATCAGTATAATACCCTACGAATGATAAATTTCCGAAAAACACTATACCGCGTGAAAAAAGTTACCACTTTCAGAGTTCCTTGAAATAGAAAAAGATGGTAAGATGCTGGTTTTCCAAACAATTTTTATCAATATCAAGCGTTTTTCTAGGTCCTGCTTATCCTCCTCCGTCTGCTGAGTCAGACATGTAAACTGTGCTACCCATGTGTGCTTTAGTAGCAAAATGTGCCAAAATGCTTTCTTTAGTAAACCACTGTTTTAATGTGCTTTTAGAAACAGACTCTTACACTTCATCAAACTGTGATGGCTTTCGCAGTAAATGTCATAGCGATTGTAATATCTTGATCTAGCTTGTGAAGTGGCATGCCTCTTGTAACACATTGTTACTTGAGAATAAATATATTATTACTGTTAGTACTATTATTAGGAGGTAGATATCATGTTTCGCCACAGGTAGATAATATGTCAAGGTCACTTGGGATCCTGGCTGTATTTCAGTTCAGATCCTCATGGTTATAGCTATGTACCTTTTTGAGATTATCCGCATATTAGTAAGATCTGCCAAATTTTATAGTTCAGCATATAGCGTTTTTGTACATACGAAACAAGTGTGGACCTAATACACTTACCCGGATAACTCGACTGGCTATTGACCTTGGTGATGAAAGATTATCGTTGTATTTAACGCTTTGTTGGCCTCCATTCAGCAATGAAACAAACCACGAATATAGTGGGTTACTGATTTCGAACCACTTTAGTTTGAAGAGAAGCCTTCAATTTAGAACTTATCAAAAGCTTTCTTAAAGCCGAAGAAAAGGACTGATAGTAGTAGCCCATTGTTTTGTTTCTGCATGATATCATTGAGATAATCTAGCAGGCATGTATCACTTGGCCTAGACCCTAAGAACCCGTTCTGTGAGTAAAATATCAGATTGTTATGATGTAGGCGTTGTATTACTGCCGCCTTTAGTACTTTCGCCATCATCCTAGTTCCTACAGAGGTAATGTTTAGGGGTCGATCATCCTCAACATTCTCTGTGGCCTCAGATTTAATTGTGGGGATGATATGTGTAGTGTTTCAGTTATTAAGATAACACTCTGTAGAGAGTGATGTAGTAAATAGTTTCAGAGGAATAACACATAGATTATTGCTCCAATTTTTCAGAATGCTAGCTAGGATACCATCTGATACTAGAACTTAAGAGTGTTTCAGCGTACTAATCGCCTTAAGTGTGCTATGTACATTGAAGTGTACACAAGTAATTTCACAGGAAGTCACTGGTTTCAAGTTTCTAACTGCTGCATTGAGTAATGTCTTTCTGCATAACTTGACGAAGTAATGAAAACCTTAACTGCGCACTCGCTTGGGAATATCATCATATAAAACCTTTAAATTGGAACACCAATGCACTTTCTTTTGTTAATGTAGAGAATAAGCAGAAGTGTTCACATTTCCTCTGAAACTGTTTGAAAATTGAGTTAAAAATGATAAATGCAGTTGAACGATAAATATTTGTTTTTCTGTATCAAATGTTTTGATTACTATACCAACGGTCAGGATTGGCCATGGTATGAAATCATGATTTATTTAATTTACTACTTTTTGAATTCTAGCCTGCAAGCAGCTTTGTGAGTGGTGGGACACGCAATCAAAGTTTCAACTCTTCCAATTCATCGCATTCTAAACGTTCTAAAACGCTATCGTATCGTACAATAAGTAGACATTCCAACGTTGATGAAAACTTATTTGGAGTCCCCTCTTATGTGCAAAAACAACAGGTGACCGGATTTGAAATACGTTTTAATTTCTATAGAGCAATCTAACGGATCAGAATAATGTTGATGTGAAAGCATCTGATAACAAGGCAAAAGTATTTGGACCAGGTTTATTACGGGAAGACTATGAGCGAGAGAAAGAAAACCATCAAAGAAAAAAAATAAAACATCTTACATCCGATTTAATCCGCGATATCATGTAGGTTAACTGTGATCTAATTAAGCTTTTCAGAATACCTTCAGATGACGTTAACATAAAGACTATTGTCATACGGCCCGAAAGATATAAAGATCTTTTAGAGAGGGCTAAAATATTGACAGATAAGGAAGAACGAGATGCTAATGAAAAAGAAAAGTCTAGGCGCGCAGCATTACTGGTAAGAATCTCGTTTTTGCAGTGCGATTTGAAATTCGGTATAGTGACCTCAATCAGTATTATCTTAGAACTTGATGCTTAGGTATATCAGTTCAGTTTGCCAAACAACCTTAGCAAACAGTAAGTGAATCGTCAGTCGAAATCCTAGATGTCGAGGCAGTATTATCGAATGTCGGTAAGACTAGAGAATTGAAGATGTGGTTAGAGAAATATATCCTAGTGAATTAAATTTAAAATAGGGAAAGTCATCAAGGATTATGAAAGATAGAATTTGAGAAGATGCAAAGAATGTATGCATCCGTCCATTGCAAACGATCTTGTTCCATGTCATTCAAAATTTTTAATCACCGATTATCATTATCTCACGGATCACAACCAGCCCGTTTGTCAGTTACTTTACGTATTTGTGCCATGATTTTGTTTAGTCACCCACAAGCTTGTCAGAATACTCTTCATTTTGTTAGCGTCTTTGACAAACAGAACTATGCCATCTGTGTATTCTGAGTCAAAACGTGAATCACACTGTTTAAGTTTATCTCCTGAAAAGTCAGACAATGAAAGTGGTCAGAATGTCTATGACAAATTTGAATAGGGATGAAAGAAGTGGACACCCCTGATGGACACCAATTGCGGTAATCATTTCTGATGGCAGTTCTCCATAAGCTCTGAATCGATCAGTAGTGTTCGAATAGATAGCCTGTATAAAATTAATGTACTTCTTTAGTACTCCTTTCACAGATAGACAGTCATAAAACCTCACTATAAACAGAGCCTAATACCGCCTTTAGGTCGCGGAATATAACTAGATCTGTGTCTGTGTTCTAGAACCTCAAGAGTTTTGCATATGTGGTCTATACATCCACGTGCAGGTCTGAACTCATTCTGATTTTCTCGAGTCCGCTCTTCACGAGCCCTAGTTGGGCGTTAGAGTATTATTGAAGCCAATATATTAGGCACCATTGGTCAAACTGATTCCTTTGTTACTGTCACATGAGGACTTTTGTCCTTTATTATGTACTGTGACATTCAGTGATCAAGACCACCCACACAGGATTACATCCAGATTATAGCTAAGAGTTTAGTCAATCTAACTGCTGAAACTGGACTACCATCTTAAAAAATATCAAACACGGCCTGCTGCTGTTCCTCATCTTAGATTATCAATGTCCTTTTCAGCTTCATTAAGTTAAGTGTCAGAGGACTTAATCAATATGCCATTCACGTTAATTGGAGATGGAAGACCAGTTAAGTTTCTCTCTATTGACTTATGCCCATCGATCCAATCTCATAGATTGGGATTTAATAATAGTCTCATATTTTCCATGGATATTTTCACTAAAATTTGTATTTCTAATATCAGTTTCCGTTATAGGTCTGAAGTTTTTTACTACAATCTATCGCCGCTGTTTTTCATTTGTTTTGTTTTTGCTAACCGTCACTGTTTGAGATCATTGTGTAGGCTTCTTTTTAGCCCGCGTTTAAGGTGACTCCGCTGTCCGTCGTGTTTATAGCCGGGCAGGATGATTTTCGAAGCATCTTTCAGTGTGGTGGCTGTCTGACTTTCTAGTTCTCTCGAAACGTACTCTTGGTTTTTTCATCGTTAAGTAGGACTTTAAAAGGTTTCCTCGTTGTCCAGTAAGCCTCAGACAAATACGTTCTGGTACTCTGGCGTTATATGGGTTTAAGTATGTGCTCTAAAACGAGCGGGTCATCAATAGGCGTTATCTAAGCGTAGTCGCGAGAAATAGTCCCCATTATCTTTGTGCTGGGCTGCAAAACCGTAAGATCCACACACGTGTCTTTCAGTTTCAACTAATCTATCGATTTAAGCGATAAAGTCACCAGCCACTATTACACTATACAGTACTCAGCTTGTTAAAAAAAGTCGAAGAACTTTCAGTAAAGTGCATCTTTGCCTCATTTGATCTGCAGTTATTTTAAACGTAGGCCGAAACAACGAAGAGGTAATGGCGGAGAGCACTCAATAGACAGTATTCTGGGACGCAGTCTTAGAGAGTTAGTTCTGATTTAGAAACTAATGCTATAACTACACCACGGGAAGCGGTGGTAGGGCTTTCAAATACACGGAGAGTAAATAGCGATGGTTCTTCGTTTTGGAATGGTGAGGTTAAATGAATGATTCTACTCGGATCGTGTATGCGCATACATTGATAGTGCGGGGTTCTCGAGTCCTAGCTAAGGACGTTTGTTGTCTTGTTTGGCACTAAGTTCAAATGTTAAAGCTCCAGAATGTCTAGAGAATAGTTTCAGGAGACCAGGAATAACATTCGTGCACTCGAATCGTGAGCATTTGAGGCGCGAGGTGATAAAGGGTTGCTCGTTGAAATAAGATAGTTATTAAGCGATGGGATAAGCATTTGATTGTGAGCAAGTTGATCTCGTATGCTGTTGTGAGTATGAGGAGGGAGGATGTCACTTCTCCGTTGCCGACCCTATGGAAAGGTATTTCTTTGAGAACCTGAAACAAAATTTAGGTTATCGTTGGTCTAACAGACCTGGCAGCGAGACCACAGAGACCAGGGGCCATTAGCGCACGGCCTTTTTATGGGATCTTGTGGAAGTGTTTGCTTCGCTCTTTAAAAGGCCTAACCGGAGGGGACGGAAATCCGTATAGTGAAGTCAGATGTGACATTTTTAGGGTTGATTCTTTCTGACCCATTCCTTCCGTTGTGCGAAGGCAGCACTGCTTTAGATGATGCTGTCACACCCGTCTACAGTCAACTACAACTACTTCCCCAGTCCTTGAGTTATTGCTTTTAGTTTTACTGTTCTTCATTTAAACTTCCTAGCGTGATCGGACCTAAATAAACGTATTTTCCAGCCATCACGTTAGGTAAGACGGACCAGAGCGTAAGGTAGCAGCTCAAGTCCGGTTTTACGTGATATACTGCCTATCACAATATCGTTTGTATAGTAAATTCTACTTTCACTAGTTTCGTTCACGAAAAGGCGATAAACACCGTCATGCTCACAACGTAAAATAAACCTACAACTAATAAGGCATCTCATCTTAAAATGTAACTAGAGAATCTTTAGTTTGTTTCGAAAATGACCCATTCTATTCATTGAACGAACGTGAATGGTAATTTGACATTTTCATTCAAATCTATTGTAATCGTTGATATTCGGACAAATGTTTAGCCTCTGAAAGAATACGGTGGATAAATAACATTTTGACAAATACACAATAACAATAGAGGTATGTACAAGAAGGTATTTACTAACTGCTTAAAATCAACTGACTTGGAATAGTTAAAACGCAAAACATACTACTTAGTAATTTCTAAAAGCATATAAAAAGGATGTTGATAAATGGTGTTAGTAATTAGGAAAAATATTCATTGCCTACCAAGTATACAAAGCATTACTTTATAACAGAAATCCTTTCCCCAGTAAAACTATTGTGCGTTCATTTGTGGATATGATTTAAACTTCTGAAACAAAAATACCGGTTTGATCTGAGGTCTACTTACTGTAACAGTTGTCAGCTAACCTACAGTTGAAAAGCCGCTGTGAGATTCACAGTTGCATCTTCTTTGTATTGCAACAAATACAAATGTTAAAATTGGAATTGTTTTAGCAAAAATACTATTTCAATCGTGTTTTGTGACATTCAAGATGGTTTCATTCAGAAAACTTGTGAACGATTTCGTTGGTTGAAATTATACATTTGCATATCACTCAGGATTTTATTAAAGTCTGAAATGTGGTTCACCATGAGCGGTCATGAATTCTTATTTTTTGATGGTTATTCAAAAAGATTTAATTGCTCAATATAAGCATCTGCCTTTGTTTATCGGATTTCACTGATGGAGGTTAAATAGTTTTCAATTATGTACTATAAACAGTAATAATTGTAAAACCACTTGATATATTAAAAACATTTTATCCTACACATGACCGCAGAAAACTAACATAACTATCTGTACCCGAACAGCTACTTAAAATGTTTTTTGAGTCGAATAACAACTTTTTATTTACAAATATTCATAAAACCTGAACCACCCTCACACGGATGTACTAGTATGTCTATATGGCAGTCAACGGTGTAAATTTATAAAATAATCTTTTTCTGCTTTAGAGCATGATTACACGACTTGAGTAGCACAATGTAATGAACGGTATTCTTTTGGAAAATCCCAAACTTAAGCCTTAAAATGATCTTTATGAGGTTGAAGTAGACATAATGTTGACGTTTATGGTCTAGTGTCATATTTTGGAATTTCAGTGGAAAGGTAATATTTTAACTTCTATCTAATCTATAAAATAACTTTGGTATTTAGTAATGTGCATTGCTTTTTTCATAGGAAGAAGTGGAGCAACGTAAACAGAAAATGCGTGAATTTGATTTGAATCGTGTGCGCAATGAACGGCTTACAGATTTGGAGGAAGAAGCAAAGAAACAAGCGGAAAGTTTGCTACAAAAAGCTTTGGAACAACGACAAGATCAAGAAGATGAGATAAAAGCACTAAATGAATGGATATTAAATGCTAAAATACAAGCTATAAGAGATGAACAAATTTTAGAAAAAGAGTTAATTAAAAAAGAAATGGCTGAAGAGGAACTACGCTTGGATAATATGATGGAGTTAGAAAGACAAAATGCTATACACATACAGGAAGAGATAGATAAGAAACGTAAAGAGCAGGTAGTGAATTTGTTCGAGCTTTTTCTTTCATTGATCTAGAGATTATTTTAGTTAGCTAATCTATTAGAACAACCAAATTATCAATCAGAGTTAGACATTGACACCGTTGGATGCCGGCCCAGTGGTCCAATGGTTAGGCGTTCGCGCACAATACCGAAGGTCCCGGGTTCGAATCCTGTGAGGTGCAGGCGTCGTGGATGCGCACTGCTGATGATTCCCATACCAGGACGAAACGGCCGTCCAGTGCTTGTGGGTTTCTAATGGTGGTCTAAAAATGATTGATTGATGATTTCAAATGTGTAAAAAACACAAATCTCCAAAGCTCTAACTGAAAATATCATTGCTTTCTGTCATTCACCAAACTTGTTTTAGAAACGTATCTCTAACAATTTAGAACATGTTCATGTTCAATATCTCTGATATTCTATCAATAAGACAAGCAAGATATTATAAAGTGATGCGAAATTGCTAACAAATGCAACTATAGATAAGACCATTATTAAACATTTCAGTAAAGCGAAAGTTCCGATAATTGTTATTGTTCTTTTCTGAGTTACTAACGACGTCACAGTTTTTGTCATGCAGTCGATAGACCGTGTGAATGTGCACTCACTCAAACCTCCCGTCAGCATACTAGAAAACCAGATGTGTGGTCACAAGAATCGTTTATTAAGTAATCTTATAATTCAAGTGATTATGTAGATAAAACCTGTGACTGAAACGTACCTCATCTAGTAGATATCAGTATGAACATAACCAGACCATTTTAGATTCAAAGCTGAGGGAAAAAATTTGTAAACGACTGAAATTTATTAACGGCAAGTGATATAGCGATAATTATTAATTGAAAAGATATCCCCATTAGAAATCTATGCAAATATTATGAAACAACATCATTAAACCTATATATCAAAAGACTCAACGAAAAGTGGAGACCAAAGTTTTGTATTTCCCTTTACTCGCTTCCTGTTAACAGACTGAAGAAGAATGCAGAAAACAATCACTACGCGTTTCATGATTGTTTATTTTCTACACAAATGCGATGAAATATATAAAACCCATAAAAAGTATGAAATTTTTTAAGCACGAACCTGGAAATACATCAAAGATTGTTGTGTTTGTTTTTTCACGGTCTTTTACTCCACAATAACGTCAAGAAAATCATAATTGTTTAGAAAACCGGACAATTTCAAGAAAAAGACCTTGGACAGCATGTTAACAAATTCTTTATAAGTGGTTTTTGACTCCATGTGAATTATTAGTGACTGGATCTGAAATTCACTAAAACACTTCCAATGGCATAAATTGACATTTATTTAGATACGTGAAAACGGTTATTCCCTGATGCTGCTAGTAATTTTGTTTTCGCTTGTATATTTTTAAGCTGTTCGAGACATAAACACTGGAATCTGACTCGAAAATGAAGGAAGCTCAAAATAAGCGAGCCATTGAAAGTTAGAATAGCAAGTATTCAATATCTGACAGCTACCTAAATGCTTTGTGCACACCACTAATCTGATAATTTCTATTCTCGGCGATCAGTTATTTATATTGATGAATCACTTAAATAGTAACTATTATCATGTTCATCTACTCGTTATTATTGACCAAGCTTTTTCATTCAGCTTAAAGTGTGGCTACTTATTTGAGCGACCTGACAACGAATGAGTTGTTTCCGTCTACATAAAAGATGAAACTAGTAGATGGGAATCCTTGAATCAAAGTGTCGTGCTAATTGGGATTCATCAGCAGGGCGTACCTTCATTTCGAATG
Source organism: Schistosoma turkestanicum (assembly GCA_944470395.2). Taxonomy (NCBI): domain Eukaryota; kingdom Metazoa; phylum Platyhelminthes; class Trematoda; order Strigeidida; family Schistosomatidae; genus Schistosoma; species Schistosoma turkestanicum. The sequence goes on from OX103971.1 coordinate 66,109,272, forward strand.
GAACTAATTCCATCAGTGACGATGTCACTGATTCTGGTGCTCAGTGATGCGGCTTCGAATCCCATCGTAATGCCAGTTAGGTTAGAGGCACTATCTGATGACGACTGTAAATCTACAGAAAACTTAGACTTGGGTTTTCTTGTTGAATGCCTTTTAACCACTCAACACCACTTAATAGACCTAAAGAAAACCGGTTTAGCGATTGGTATCCGCATTTATTGAAGAGTACAGCCTTAATCGCCTGTAGTACCTTGACATAAATTTGAGTTTGTTCATATTTAATTTGGTTAAGCCGTTTTTCATTAACTCATTTGACTGAGTCATTTGTATAGCAATTACTTATATATTCCATTGGCTCTGATTATTGTTGGATTTGCATGAGCTGATACGATTGAATAATGTTTACCGCCTACGTACATATCCATCTTATTCGTGTTAATGTTAGCCTCTTAAATATTTCAATGACTCATCCATTTTCCTATGTATATATAAATGTACATTTTACTCTTATTCACTGATGGGCTTGCCTACCCATTTTGGCACTCGCGAATTGATTTTTGAACTGTGTGCCTGTGGTTTGGTGGTCTGTTCATGATGCAACAAATAAACATATTCAAGACATTGTATTCCTCTTTTGATATACGAAACTGTGAGGTGTTATTTAGCAATGGTTGTCTGGACGAGCAGCATACGAAGTCTAAAAACATTTCGAATATCGACCGCCACGACATTAGTAAGGCACGGGCCGCCGTACCCCTCATATGAACATTGTTTCGTGGGAAGGTGAAAGTAACTTGTGATCATTTGATCAGAGATGCTTTACACAACTTTTACATCTAAAACATGTGTATCATGAATTATCTCATGTTGATTTGTATAAAAGAATCATGAAATTCATGGTATTGAAACCATCATGCAGACAATCATAGCAACACTAACAATAACAACTTGTTATCTCTCAAATTGTCATCAAAAGATGATGCTATGGGAAATTCAAGTTGTGCACATCTTTTTGAAGTTTGGGCTAGTGATTAGATGTGGGGAGATGATGAGGATAAATTAAATGCACTTTTCACTTCAAATCCATCAACACTGACAGGATTATCCCTCTGAACAATAAGTCTTTCCTGTTATCTCATGATCAACAGGTAACACTCAGTGATTGTCGAAAAAACCTAAACTTTGGTGTATTTATCAACTTGAATTTATTTAGAATTTCGTGAGTTTCATTGGTTTACTCGAAATGATACATATTTTTCATAGAATTTATTTTCCATCACGAGATTGTTGTTTGTTTTGTATTTGAATGAATTCTAGTCTCAAATGTAGATAATTCTATGAAATCTGTTATTATTATTACTATTGTTTAATATTTAGGAAAAACTTGGAGCTTGTAGAGTTTTAGAACAAATCGAAGAGAATAAACTAGATCGGTTGATGGAATTAGAACGAATTGAACAGGAGAGTATTTTAGAAACACAAAGAATAGCTGATCAGAATATGAAAGAGATTGCTGAAAGAGAGAAGAAAAAACAAATTCAAGAGAAAATTAAAATAGAATTAGATATAGCTAATGAGGAATTAAGAAAACGACGAGAGGTTGAAAAGGAAAAAGATCGTCTACTGAATTTGAAGATAAAGCAGATTCAAGATGAAAAAGCGGTAAGATACCACTTCATAAATTGTCTTGATTTATTGGCATGAAAGTATGGTTGGTTTTTTGATGAAACCATTTTATATGTAATGTTGATTGTAAGTTCTTGTAGAAACACAACCTGTTGTGAATGGTCGGTTTGTATTGATACATTCTCATTTTCAAACGATGAAATAGTGTTTTGTATGGACAAGGACTGTGAAATTTATTACACATGTACCTCATTCCACATGCACTCGTTACGTAGACAAAGTTGACAGCTGTATTCAGAAGTAGGATATTTAGGTGATAGCATGAGAATAAGCGATAGTAAAAGACCACCTACTTTCAACAAAAGCAACTAAAATTGTTCTTCGATTTGTTATTGCATTTTACTGTTTTCAACGAAATATGATATAAAGTTATAATAAATTCGTCAACGGGTTTGTTATTTTAAACAGGGATTGAATAATGTAAACGGCAAATAAATATTGTAAATAAAAAATGTCTTGCTCGAATGCATAATTCTTATTTCTCAACCATCAGCGCATAATAACCTTTGTTAATATCGTGTTTCTTTTTACGAAATTACATGAATTATCTATTAGCTGTGCATGTGTATGACATTGTAGGAAGAACTGGTGCAAGTTTCATTGACAATGATGATAACATTGGTGAATTTGTTTTAATGTTTTCTTGTTGCTCGAAGAATAACACAAGTCCTCACTTTGTGCACTGAATAAAACGGTTGTTTAATGTGCTTATGAATGATGGATGCCATTTACTTTTCATAATCCCTTTTTTATCAATACTACACTAGTTCGATGCTTGATAGTTGTAAACAAGCAGGAAATATATGTATTTTACCATGCCTGCCTAGTTCATGAATTATCTAACCTGTTAGACGATTTTCTTAAATAGAAATTATAAACAGTTTCGCTTTAAAATGAGCTTAGTTTTGTAATAAATGTAATAAGTATTCGGTAAGAAATGCTTTCGGATAATAAGCTGGATTAAACTAACGAGAATAATTTTAAAGTTAAAAAAAAAATGACTACCACTTCATTTCCAAAAAAGATTGAGATATGCTTATTTGTGTATCGGCTACTAAAATTTGCAGCATCGGAATCGAAAGATTGACCGACGCTAAATAAAATTGATTTGAATTCTTCTTATCCACTGCTTTCACTAAAGCATTCAAAAATCATATTTTTTTGTGTCTTAGATCTTCTGTTGATGACAGTTTTATATTACTGTTGGTGCACATTCATCGAATAAGTAGAAATGCTGTTGTCATTCATTTGTTTCAAACACTGTACTTTGTTAAACAGCTTTATAAATAACACTTGGTTTTTATTGTATATTAATTGACCATAAAACACTAACACCATAGTTTCAAAAAGAGGATCTAGTAATTAATTAATGTGGTTTTTTGACTTTCTTTTTATTATGTAAAGGAACGTGAAGCTGCTTATGAAGCTGAACAATTGCGTATTAAACGTGAGAAAGAACTAGAAATTGCACGTTTACGTGCATTACAAGAAAGAGCATCAGATGAGGCTGCAGAACGTGATGCGTTGAGAGCTAAGCGTGCAGCCGAAGCCAATGAAAGAGAATGGAGACGTAAAGAATTATTAGCTGAGAAGAAGAAAATTGAAACAGAAAATGAATTGAAATTAGCTAGAGCAGCACAAGCTGAAGACAAAAAGCGTCATTTAGCAATTGAAGCTGCTCGTGAAAGACATGAATTCGAAAGAATTTTAAAGTAAACTTTCGTACTTCATATAATCAATTTTGCATTTCATTCTAATTTTTATTTTTGTAATAGATATCAGTTGGTTTGATTGCTAGTACATGTATTTTCCAATATGATGAATGCATACTAGTTTCTGTTATTTGCCAAATGTCAAGATCATGACTATAACTGACATCCTGTGATACATATAATCTGAAGGAAAAGCTAATCTTATAGCTTAATGCGGAACTTCATTTCGTCCTAGGTATTTGGTGATGGTTATAGTTGTAGGAAAGGTTTACCTCGAAACATTTTATTTTTGAGCAATATAAACTTAACTCTTAGAGCTTACTTTAATATGAGATTAAATATCTGTCTTGTTAAATACTATGCCCCAAAATATCGTAACAGTGCTCACAAGTAACTAGCTTCGTGAGGAGATTCTCGGAGTTCTAGTTGAGAAGACGTGACTAATGGAGTTCAACCCTGTCGGGTGTAGGCATTAACTACCAAAGACAAATGGGTGAGGTCGCGCAAAATCCCTAGATCAATCAGAGTTAGACACTGACACCGTTGGATGCCGGCCCAGTGGTCCGATGTTTAGGCGTTCACCTACAATGCCGAAGGTCCTGTGTTCGAATCCTGCGAGGAGCAGGAGTCGTGTATGCGCACTGCTGATGATTCCCATACCAGGACGAAACGTCTGTCCAATGCTTCCAAGTTTCTAATGGTGGTCTAACAATGATTGATTGATGATTTCAAATGGATAATAGTTAAAGAAATACTTAACAATACTTCTCTGATCGTTTGAATAAATCTTGACCATTATTATTTTGATGCTTCAGTTTTGATTACTGCATCTTATATCAGTAACGTATCATTCCTCTCATTTGTAAAACGTCAGACAACTAACTTAAGTCCACAATTCTCTAGTAAATATTTGTGGTAGAATCAAGCAATATCCACTATTGAATTTTTATGTCGCTTATTTCAGGTTACTGATTATATTTAACGAACAACAAGATTAACAGAAATAATAAAAGTGATTAGGAAACAAGACAGTGGGAAAAGATATTTATTCAGAAAGTAAGAAAAATTGAATGTTTCATTGACATTGACACTCATTTTAAGGCATAACACATTAAGTAGCTCATCGCATGATCATATATCTTAATGAAAATCAATAATTTGTTCGATGCCTACAAGAATCGAAAATGTCCGATACAAGTAAGTTCAATTATGAAAGAACCCAAAAGAATTCAAACATTTTAAATCTAATAAGCTAGTTTAATTAAGATATACATTATCATAAACAGACAGAAGCATCAAAATTACGATTAATGATACCATTTTTATATGATTGAGAAAATGGCGTTTTATAGATAACAATTGTTTTGGTTTTACTCCATGATAATTTTTTCTAAGATGTCAACAAGAACTTATAGAAAATGATAAACGCGCTGAGTACGAAGCTAAACAGAAAAGTATTCAAAATTTGAAAGATCTTCGTCATCAAATATGTGAAAGAGAAAAAGAACGCATTGCAGAAAGAAAAGCTATATTTGAAGAAGGTCAAAGAGCAACTGAAGAAGAAAGATTAAGACGCCTACGTTTAAATGAAACAAAATCACGCAAATTAAAAGAATTAAAGTGAGTAGTTCTTTTTGGTATTTGTTATAAGTGACACAAAAGCAGTGTTTGTCATCTCATTTTTATAACTTTTAAAAAAGTATAGACTTAAATTTTAGTTGGTTTTTACTTGCCTCACTGCAAATTCAAGGGAACACTTTTTTTCATTTTTGATTGCAGTTCGGCTTGAAAGTAAAGTGTTGAACTACACTTCGGATAATGTGCAGTAGTAGAATAAATAAGATCTTCGTCGTTCTGTTTGTAGTTGATCAACTAACGTTACCTACAACATTCCTGTGGTGACTTTCAAATATATACTACAAACCATTAGTAGTTACATCAGACACTGGGACAGTATTTTGAGTCTTGTCAGTAACCTTTAAAAGGCTCCAGAAGTTTGATTGACTAACTGTTATTAATTCATATGCATTATATTAAGTTATCTAGAAAAACTATTTGGTAAAAAGAGTACTAACAACGGCCATTATTTATTATTCTAAACAAAAACATCTACTGTCACGTCAGCACGTTTGACCGTAATGATCATGCAATATCTTCCGCTGTTAAAAATCTCTTTTTGTCCGTCGGTGACACGTACACATTTATGCCTGTCCTCAATATGATAGTTGGATTACCGAAGTCTTACATATATAATGCACAATCGTGACAAAGGTTCAACGAGTTAGAGGGATTAAGAAAGTGATGGGAGTTTTATGTATGAATATGGTGCTTATAGTCCATGAAAGAAAATGCACCGATTGATTTACTGATTGAAATTCTTAACCTTTTGCAGAGAAACTAAAATATTCGATATATATATATGTATTTTAATTTTCAGGGAGACTGGTATACCGGATAAATACCTTTCACAAGTCGAAAGAAAAGTTTCACGGTTCGGTAATTTTTGATAAAATGCTTTTTATAAAATAAATAAACAAACGAAAACTGTCACCTATTGAATTGCAACCTTAATTACTTGAAAAAGAAGAAAAACAGAATAATTATAATGAAAAGTGACAAATTATACATACATAGGAGAGAAGTTTCTTCAGAGATGATAAACTTGTATTCAGTAAACATTAATTCTGCAGGTTGAAATATTTGTTGATAATCTATTTTACTATGGTTTCAAAAAACAAATTCCAATAATTCTTGTCAATATTAAAAGATTAATTCGTTTATGCCTTTTTTTCCCTGCTAATTGTTGCATACAGTCTTTCAATTAATTTATGATTAGTTCGTTAAATAAATATGTTTCATTTATTAATGGTGGTTATTGTTATTTTATGCATCATATTACATAGTTCTGTGAACTTATGTTACGTCATTTCTTTATAAAACATGTTCATCACAATAGACCTTATAATTTGGATTGTAGAAAAGTATAAGACTGAGGATATTGATTCGTAGTGTTGTGGTGCGCGCTACTTATAAGTAGTATATAACGCGAGTGAAAACGTAATGTCTGGCAGCAGAAGATGTGGGAAGATCAAGAAAGGAAGAGTGGGAACAATGGAATTTGTATGAAACGCATGAATAGTGAACTGTCGGACAATGGATTGATGATGGACTGAAGATTTGCAAATTGACCGTTTACGATATGGTTTTCCTATTTTACTGAGTAACTCTGTAATTTGCGATAAATACAACTCGGTTGCCCTCACCTGTGTTCTCCTTCACTACAGCGTCTGTGACACCAATATTATTTGATGGGAAACAATTAGACTTGAAAATCAAATGTTTTGTAAGAACCTTGAAGATGCTGGCGCTGATTCCTGTTCAGGGCGTGGATGCTCACTGCAGGGAAAGGGTCAGTGCTTCTTGGTCTTCATTGATCATCCAACAAAATGTTTCAAGACTCGGTTGCATCGGCACCTGAACTAGTGATAGGGAGTGGAGTAGTCAAACGTGTAGACCGCTTCACTTATCTTGGGAGTCTCATCAGTACCGATGGCCTGGTGACTGACGAAATCTCAGCTCGGATACAGAAGTCTTGATTGGCTTTCGCCAACCTGCGTCACTTATGGGGTAGGTGAGATATTCGTTTACTGACTAAAGGACGAGTGTACTGTGCAGTAGTTCGCTACGTCTTACTTTATGGATGTGAAACATGGCCAGTGAGAGTAGAAGATATTCGTAGGTTGTTGGTTTTCGATCATAGGTGTCTTCGAAGCATTGCTCGTATATCGTGGGACACCCGAGTGAGCAACGCTGTTATTAGGAATCGGGTGCTAGGTAAGAATGGCAGATCAATAGATGAAGTGGTGAAACTTCATCAGTTGAGGTGGTTGGGACATGTGCTGCGTATGCCTAACCATCGACTGCCTCGAAGAGCTTTGTTTTGTAGTGTAGGAATAGGTTGGAAGAAAGTTAAGGGCGGCCAAACCAAAACATGGCAGAAATCCATGAAATCATTGACGAGTGAACTTAGCCATGTCGGTAATTGTCGACTACGTGGTTGGGGTCTGCGAGATGATAATTATCGATGGTTAGAGACCTTGAATGACATGGCTCAAAATCGTTCGCAATGGAGCCGGTGCATTTATGCTTTGTGTTCTCTCAAATCCTAATCTTCTGGATTCTTCAACACCTCTAGTTTTGACTTTCTAAACTTTTCTCACTGAATCATACTTCTTGAATAATATCTTCTAATTCTAACCTCTCCGATTACTTCTAATACCTTTACTACCTCTTCTACTATTGGATTTGAATGGACAATTACATCTCTGTGCTGACGTGGTATGGCGACATGAACTGATGTACTTACATACGAAGTTCTACGTTACATCTGACTGACTGACTGATCCAACAAAATCAAGTTAGACAACTATTTTCACTATATAGAGTGACGACCGTTCAATGTTATCTCCATAGCGGAACAATAAAATTAAGATTTTTCTAGTTAATCGATAACTACCATGATTAACTCTATTTTATCATGCTTAATCAGGTGACTGGGCTTATTGTACTTAATCTTTCTTTTTATGGTGCAAAACTGCTGGAAGGAAAAAAACATGTCTGGTTTTCTATTGGCGCTTGCGTGATTTGGGTGTAATGACATTATATGATCTCTCTCAAACTAGTCCTATTACCGATTAGTTAGGCAGGACTAGTGATCTTCGCTTTGCTAATTGACCTTGACCAATGAACAACACCCGAAACCTTAATACTTCCACTCAAAAGCAGACTAGCTAACTCCTGCTCTTCAATTAATCATGTCTCAAAACTCACAGTAACACACATGAAGTGTTTGACCGAACGACAACGCTATCGGGGAATAACAATGTACGCATAACTCAATTATGACAAACAGATGCCTAGTATTTGTTACAATTGTCGGTTTTTACCTATTAGGATAAAATGAATGTGACATATCTAAACATGGATTCGATGAATCGAGTTCAGATCAACAACAATACGTTTGTATTCAGCACACAGTCTCCTTTTAAGTTTGTAAACAACGTTTCTTAAGTGAGGATTAAGAATTAGTCATCTCTTTAGGATGTGACAGCAAAATTTAACCATTCTGCTAGCCTAAAGCTTATCGTAAAATTGGTGGACTGTTAGTAAAATGTTGATGATGTGAATGTTGCTGCTTTTAAGTTAATTCATTGGACAGTTGACAGTGTATCGATCTAGAGAAAATAGAGTGAACATGCCATTTTGGATGTAAATGTGTTGTACACAGATTACTGTTCATACAACAAAAACAAATGAAGAAAATATCAACAAGCAAATTAAAAAATTTAACTCAATAAAACAACTGATATCTTTTATTCAGTTTTCTAAAAATACGCAAGTTCATTTATTGATTGTTTTAAGATGGCGTCTTAAAATATTAAGAACTTAATTAAACATGATCTAGGACTTACTTTTAAAGAAAGTAGACGAGACAAAAAGAAAAACCACCAAATTTTTCAACTAACCACTTACAGTAAACTTGCTAATGCCATATCCAATGAAGAAGTAACTGAGTAAATAAGTTATACTTTTTGCTTATAGTCATTTGGTCTAACAGTATTTAAGGATTATATTCATATAATGCGTATTTGAGAAGTGGGTGAGATTAACATTTATAGACAACCCTTGAGCGATGCAAAAAGTGACCTCGAGAATGGATATGTTTTGCGCCAAAATTTAAGGTTTTCTATCACAAATGCGATTGGTCCGTCCATAAATTGTAGTCTCGTCTACAAGCTTTACTTTACTAAATTTATTCAACTTGATCTACTGAGCAGTATAAACAAACCAAAAAAAATGTCAATGTATTCAGACAGCTACTGATTTATTTTGATGCCTCAATCAATCTTCAGATGCTGTTTTTGCTCATTTTTCTTGTGTCGGGCCATGGTAATTAGGGCTTATAGCTACACTAATTAAAATAGTTTTTCTTTTAGACATGAGTTCAAAGGAACAAAAATTTAATTAGAATATTATTTTATTAATTAAGAAACGAAAATACAATATTTTTATTGAATTAGAAAAAGTTAATTATCAATGATTAGAAATACGTTGAAATAATTGTGAAAGTGGATTGCACACCGCAGTAAAATAATCTACTGAATATTATGTATACAGAAAGAGTATGCACAAAATGAATAATCGATCAAAAGTAAAAGGTTAACGACGCAAAACAAATGCAAACAAGTATATTTGTACTGATAATAAACAAAAAAATCTTCATATACATTTTTGAGCAAACTGAGGTTACTATGATAGGTAACACGACAATTTTTGTGCAATTTCCTTCAATAGCATGATAATTTTTTTTCTCATGAAGTTATTTCGACTACGTACTATGACAAATTATAATATCGAGTATTAAAAACGTACCTTACAGTTTCTTTTCGGCGCAAAGTCAGGTAAATCTATATGGCTGCAGATCATGACTACTCAAGAAGACAGCGATTTAAATTTATTAGACCTACAGATTAGAAATTCGATACATGTTGATGTGAAGAGAGAAGCATTGACAAACAATGGAAGCTAATTTTTTGAGACGTCTTCTCGTTCACTTCAAATCTGCAAAGTACTGACATATTTAAGTTCTGTGCTTATTTTATTTTATGAATCATATACTATTGTTTAGTAAGTCAATGTCACACTTTCCCATTTCAAAAATACTTTACTTTAAGTGTGACCTTCATATTCCCATCCTAATTCTCTAGTTGGGAGATTGAATTCGCCTCAACAGTAAACCCACAGCCTTCACGGCTTTTCGTTTTCTCTTCTCCTACTTGTCAACCTATCACTTCAGTGATAGAATAGGTCCCTTCTTGGTTACATGATAGAAATCCTTATTGATATCAAACATTTTAGTGACCAAATGTTGCCAATTTCTACTTTGAAGTTATCTATCAAATTTCTTTCAAAATACATGAGGCGCTATCTTAATTAAGACAAGTTAACTAAGGGTCGTCAGTATATAATACTTTTACCGAAATTACATTTGACACAAATATGCTTGCGCATTAATTTGGTCAAACACCTATACAAAGTAAAAAAAATTTGATACAGATAATAATCGTGTACGTTCAGTCGATAAATTGATGTACCCGAAAAACAAAGAAAGATTGTTAATTCCAACAAAAAAGCCCACTAACTCTTAACCCAATTTAACGTTAGCTATGCTATGGAAGAATTTAATCTCTTTTATCAAGAAACAGAAATACAATTTCAGTTATTTCAGAGACTTTAAATAGTATAACAAACAGATCGGCGACTTATGCTCCACTAGGAGTAACAGGCGTAAGTAAATAGAATCACAAGAGGATTAATGGATGATCCTTAATTTGAAACAATTGAAAGAAATAACTGGTTGTATTGAATCCTTACAATTAAATGAGATGTTATCTATATTGGATAGGTAACATTAGGTAGTCTATCTACGTAGATGTGTGAAGAAAAAGATGACAACTAGGAAAATGCTGAAACAGGAGAGAGTCAGTCAGCCAGTTACAACGTAGAACTGCGTACGTAAGTACATCAGTTCAAGTTGCCATACGACATTAGCACAGAGATAAAATTGTCGATTCAAATCCCATAGTAGTAGAGGTAGTAAAAGTGTTAGAAGTAATCGGAGAGATTAGGGTTCGAAGATGTTATTCAAGAAGTATAGTTCAGTGAGGTAAATTTAGAAAGAGAAAGATAGAGGTGATGAGGAATTCAGGTTAGTAGAGAGACCTAATAGTACTCGCATTTTTTGTTAGATATTTTTGCTACAACTTCTGAACATTATTTCTTGAAATTAAGATTGATGAACAAGTTCTTTTAAATGCACAGGCTTTATAAATTAGTTTTACCTGTTTAAGTCTGTCACTGAAGTATACCGATCCTTCTACTTTAAATGCATTGTAAATGCTTACAAACAAGTCTGTCAATCTATAAAACACGAAGTCTTAGTTGTATCGCTGACCACTTGGGCAACATGATGTTCCTGACTCATTTAAAAATTGATTAAACCGAACTTTATTCACTTCTTTAGTCTCATTCATTGTAACCGAAAGAGTTTTCGGAGAAGTTGTGAGTTCTGAAACTGTTTTACATTTCTGTTGTATAATTATTTCATAACCGGATTACTACTTACTCATATTTTCTGTATTGTATGCTTCTGTTGCACTCATTAACTCTGTTGAGACGTTTCATTTCTTAATTATTGCTAACTAACTAGGTACTGTTTCCATCGTTCTTTCTCCTTCTTACATATGGCTTGGTTGTGTAGTGTGATTTTTAATTGCAAGTTCTTCTAATCTGGAGATTCATATGTCATTCCATGAGTGTTTGAAATATACAATAGGTAGAAGCTTACTTGTCAATATGCTTTTGAAGCGAAATCGTAGCGCAAATAGAATTTTGTTTGCTCCATAAAACAGAAGTTAACGTTTTCTCATTATCGCCCAAAGTTGACGCGAATGAGTCAAGGCTTGTCATTAGTCAAAGCAAAGGACATCATTTTACAAACGAAGTAAGTATATTTGCAGTAGAGATTTATAGATGAGATTTCTAGTTGATCAATATCTTTAGCCATATCGACCAGTCTAAGCAACCACTATAAGCGTTAGGTCTTAGTGAATTCATCGTCGAATCAAAATGTCTATAAAGACAGACAGACACACACACACATTCTCTCTTTCTAAACAGACGTGGCTGACAGATGTAGTACATCTTACAGATTAGCATGTGGAATATCCATAAGTAACAAACCACAACAATGAAACAGTATAACATTCTTGTTTATCTGTTTCCCATCTAAAGAGTGATGACTCTTAGTGATCTGAATAAAAGACTATTATTAAATGCAGATCGAACTCAGTGACCACTTGATGTAATAAACAGTGAACTGCAAGTACTGTGAGGGCATAGTGATGTAGTCTGGATGTTTAAGTAGAAATTAGTCATACGGAGATTATGTCGCAAATTCGATGCAAATTAAACAACTATACACCAATAGCTGCAGTAGACTATTAACTTATATCAATTATTAAGTAACGAGGATTCACTGCAAAGAACTTCCGTAGAAATTTTCTAAACATATTTAAAAGAAAAAAACTGTTGCTTCTTAACTCAATAAACGCATATAGATATGACTGTAGGAAATTAATTTAAAATTATCCATTCAGAAATACTTATGATCAAAGTAGTATTTCAACAAGTATAAAACCTGAACGAAAAATGAAATCACTTTTATATAAGTTTAAATCTTTTCTTGTATACAAACCACGTGTTTCTTTTCAACGCAGTTGAAATACACTAATATAATAAAAACATTTACAAAAAGAAAAAAAGTAAAATTGTAAAATTGTAACACAAACACAAGAATAATAATGTAGATATTCCCATTTAGAATATGATTACACAATCAGATCTAGAATAAGTGACAACATGAAATGAAAATAATAATAATAATAATAGTAATATTGATAATGAAAGATGTAACAATTTTGTACAACAGCAAAGTAAAGAAGCAGAGAAGTTAGACTAGGATGATTTGTTTAGTCAATTAGTGTTTCTTTTGCACCTAGTCAACAACAACAACAACAACAGACTGATAATAATAATAAACATGAGAAAGAGAAAAAGAAATGCAATTATAAATACGGCGCCTTCTAGAAATTTAATGTAACACATGTAAATATACCACTTAGAATATCAGCATTTAAAAAAAAAAAACAGTATTTTATAAGATGATACATGTACACTTGCATATGATAATTCTTAAGGTGAAGTGGATGGATATTGTTCAATTAAAACAGAACGAAAGAAATAGAATAGTAAAAATAAACAGTTTGCATTAAAAAAGAAATATACTTCTTAATTGATCCATGCATTTTTTATTGAACTTAATCAGCTGACACAATGGTCAAAGTATAATAAGTGAGCAGCAATAGAAAGTAGAAAGATTGACTTTATACGCGTACATTATAACAGATAAAAAGGACTACTATTATAAAGTTGTGGTAGTTTACATAAAAATAAAAATCATTTTCACCACCATCAACAACAACAAAAAAAAAAGAAACCAACATGTAAACTAGAAAAGAGAAAAAAATAAAAAAAATGCAAATGTAATAATCTATGTGAATTCTGTTATATATTGGGGAAAAAAGAAAAGGGGGAAGAGAAGCGAATGAGAGATAGTGTTTTATCTTTGAATGATAATGAAATATACTATTTACAAGTCAATCTTTTTGCTGCTGACAAGAAAGAGGGGAAAGTAAATTATTTAGAAAAAAAATGTATACACATTCAATGAATAGAAAGAAGAAAAAAAAACACTGCTGTCTGTTTTTCATGATTTGTTGAATATATATAAATACACTTAGAATGGGATCATTAATTGATTGAAGAAGTCTGAAAGAAATACAATGATACTAATATAAAACTATTTAGTTAAACAATAATAAATTTAACAATAATTATAAGTTGGATTAGTAATTCATAGAAAATCTACAACAATACTGATGATTATTGAGGTGAATGTAGCTTTTGAATTCACTTTACTTATCTAATAAATAGTTAATTGGTGAGATGCTGCTACCAGGTATATACGCAAATGGCAACTTGAAATGATGTACATACGTACGTACGTACGAACTTCTACATTGTAGCTGACTGATTGAGGTATATATGCGAATAGATTTCAAGAATATTATTAACGAAACCAAATACATAACACAAGGTTTGAATCGGATTCATGCATTCCGTTCTAAATCTAGGCATATACGACGTAAACTATGGTTACAGATAGATTTGATTTCACTAATGATTTCACCTCATGTGATGCTAAATACATCTAAATCAATGAAAATAGCAGCAGCTTATTTCAGTCAGTCAGTCAGATGCAACGTAGAACTTCGTACATAAGTACATCAGTTCATGTCGCCATACCACGTCAGCACAGAGATGTAACTGTCAATTCAAATCAAATAGTAGAAGAGGTAGTAAAGGTATTAGAAGTAATCGGAGAGGTTAGGATTAGGAGATATTATTCAACAAGTATGATTCAGTGAGAAAAGTTTAGAAAGTCAAAAGTAGAGGTGTTGAAGAATCCAGAAGATTAGGATTTGAGAGAACACAAAGAATAAATGCACCGGCGCCATTGCGAACGATTTTGAACCATGTCATTCAAGGTCTCTAGCCATCGATTATTATCATCTCGCGGACCCCAACCAGGTAGTCGACAATTACTGACATGGCTCAGTCCACTAGTCAATGACTTCATAGATTTCTGCCATGTTTTGGTTTGGCCGTCCCTAGCTTTCTTCCAATCTATTCCTACACTACAAAACAAAGCTCGTCGAGGCAGTCGGTGGTTAGGCATACTCAGCACATGTCCCAACCACCTCAACTGATGAAGTGTCACTACTGCGTCTATTGATCTGTCATTCTTACCTAGCACCCGATTCCTAATAGCAGCGTTGCTCATTCGGGTGTCCCACGATATACGAGCAATGCTTCGAAGACACCTATGATCGAAAACCAATAACCGACGAATATCTTCTACTCTCACGGGCCATGTTTCACAGCCATAAAGTAAGACGGACCGAACCACTGCACAGTACACTGGTCCTTCAGTCAGCAAACGGATATCTCGCCTACGCCATAAGTGACGCAGATTGGCAAAAGCCGATAGAGCTTATCTTTCTCATATCTGTTGACATGAAAATGATTCTACATAATTAAGCTGATAATAATAATGAATAACGAATTCTTAAGTTGAAAATGGAATTGTGGATGTGAAAAACAAGGAAGTTGCTAGTCTGTTCGTTCGTTTTATTGAAATAATTGAGATACGTTATATATGCTAAAAATAGTTTATCTTTTAGTAATATTCAGTATGAGTATGAAGTATGTTCTAAATGAACATAACAAATCAACTACTCACAAAACCAGTAGTTAGTTACATATAGCTAAAAAATTCTAAGAGATATTATTTGTTAGGATATTCCAGTATTTGGAAATCTTCAAATTCAACCGTAATCGCACAGATGTATTTATTTTCTATGTCTTGCAATACATAATAAACCACATTTCCCCATATTTTACATAAACCTTAGAACACACATAATCTGTGGCCTCACAGAAGCTTGATTTAATGCATTGTTGTTTCAGTTTCACTCTACGTGTACGTTATACCCAGACGTTCAACTAAGAATTATACACGGTTTATATTTTCGAAGAAAAACTGACTTTACATACGACTACAACGCTTCAAATCTAAAAATAATGTATTCATATTACAAATTGACTACTTGATTATGTCTAACAAATTTGTAATTGAAAATAAAACACATCATAAAATATATATCATAGAACACAAGTTAAATAAATATACAGTTTTTAAATAAAAAAAATATGTTATGTACATAAACTTTACCGATTTCGTAAAAAAGCCTCAATGAAGTCCTCTACGTGAATCAACTGAGTTACCATAAAACGTTGAATTATTTACATTGGAAGACTTTACTTGTTGTGAACTATGCTGAAGTGTGTCTCTGGTCAACGGGTTACTCTAATATAATGATAATAATGAAAAGGAAAAAGAAATTATCATATACATATATTACAAGTCACTAATGTAATTATATCAAAACTAAACTACTACTGATAAATTTTATGATGTACAACTTTGTAATAAAAGAATTACATTCACCGATCCAAATGTTTTAAAAAAAAACTTATCTAAACATGAAGAGAAGATTTAAGAAAACCTAGCTGGTTTTAGATATGGACGTGGATATGTAGACCCCATTTTCACACTACGTCAGGCTCTAGAACACAGACACTTGTTTAAACGCCCCCACAATAGTAGTCTTCTTCAACCTTGAGGCGGCATTTCACTATGTTGATCTTGAGGTTCTGTGGCAGTGTCTGTCATTACAAGGTGTACCAAAGAAGTACATTAACCTTATACAAGCTCTTCATTCAAACGCCACTGGTCGAGTGAGGGCTTATGGCAAACTGTCATGGGAGTTCATTACTGCAAGTGGTGTCTGCTCTCCCCATTCTTGTTTAACTTTGTCGTAGACATGCTTTTAGAGTTAACTTTATCTTCGTCTGACTTTTCAGGAGTTGACCTTCTACCAGGAGACACGCTTGCTCATTTAGAGTATGCTGATGACATAGTACTATTCGGCGAAGAGGCTGATAAAGTACAGGGTCATTTCACCGCCTCAAGCCTGATAACTTTACCTATCATATTTTTAAAGATGGTGGTACAGTTTTAACAGTTAGATTGACTGAGATCTTAGAATCTGGGAACTGGGCGTAATCCCATCCAACTGGTCTCAGCAGTGCTGATGGTCTGGTTTGTGACGAAATCTCAGCACGGATACAGAAGGCTTGACTAGCTTTTTCCAACTTGCGTCACTTATGGCGTAGGATAGAGATAGCAGTTCGCTAAGCAAAGGACGAGTGTACTGCGCAGTAGTTCACTCCATCCTACTTTATGGCTTTGAAACATGTTCAGTTAGAGTAGAAGATATTCGTAGGTTGTTGGTTTTAGATCATCGGTGCCTCTGAAGCATTGCTCGTGTATCTTCGGATAACCGAGTAAGCAGTGCAGTTGCTAGGAAACGAGTGCTAGGTAGGGGTGGCGGACCAATAGATGAAGAAGTGAAACCTCATCAGTTGAGGTTGTTGGGACATGTGCTGAGTATGCCTAACCACCAACTACCTTGACGAGCGATGTTTTGTGATGCAGGAGTAGGTTGGAAGAAAGCCAGCAGCGGCCAAACCAAAACATGGCAGAAATCCATGAAGTCACTGACTAGTGGACTGAGTCATGTTGGTAGATGTAGGGTACTCGGTTGAGGCCCATGAGATGAAAGTCTCTGATGGTTAGAGACTTTGAACGACATGGATCAAAATCGTTTGCAATCGTGCAGGTGCATTCACTCTTCGTTTTCTCTGAAATTCTAATCTTCGAAATTCCTCGTCACCTCTATCTTTCTCTTTCTAACTGTATCTCACTGAAATATACTTCTTGAATAATATCTTCGGACCCTAATCTTCTCCGTTGCCGCTAATACCTTACAATTTCTACCTCTACATGATTTGAACTGGCAATGGCGTCTCTGTGCTAATGCGGTATGTACGTAGGACGTTCCACGTTGTAACTGACTGAAAATAATGTGGTTGCTTTCATTCCACCTAATACTAAGTGAAGATTACCAATCACTATTCATATATTCTGATTGAGAACCACCAAACAATTTAGCTTAAAACATATATAAAAGTTGCAGAAGAAAAAACTGTGTCTAATTAGTTTAAAATTATTTGCTTTATTATTTTTTAATAACTTCATTATCAAGCCATAGTTACTGTATTACAGTGTTCAAAACAAGGCCTATACAAGTGAACGAAACAAGAATGTGTTAAAAGCGATGAAAGTTTGTGCTTTTTTTCAAGAGTAAAGAGGTCATTAAAAAAACAGCTGCAACAATTCATATCATGAGACGTTACAATCAATATAATAATGAAACAAATCACGTGAGTAAATGGCTAAATAACAGAAATATTGTCTGGTTAACTGAGACAATAATAATAATTATAACAATAAGAATCACGTGAACAAAATATACATCAAGATATGAGTTGTCAAGATAGTTACGGCAAGAAATTCATGAACATTTATTGGATAAGATAAACGTGCAAATTAGGGATGGGATATGGAAGGACACGGATACAGAAGACCCGATTGGCTTTTGCCAATTTACGTCATTTATGGCATTGGGGAGATATCCATTTGCTAACCAAAGTGCGAGTGTATTGCGCAGCAGTTCGCACCGTCCTGCTATTCGGATGAGAAACATGGCCGGTGAGAGTATAGGACATTCGAAGATTCTTCTTTTCAATCATAGGTGTCTCCAAAGCATTGCTCGTATATTCTGGGACAACCGAGTAAGCAATGCTGTCTTTAGGAAACGAGTACTAGGTAGGGATGGCTGAATTGCTGAATTAGACCCTAATCTTCTTCATTACTGCTAATACTTCTACTACCGCTACCACTATTGGATTTGAACTGACGATTGCATCTCTGTGTTAATGCGGTATGGCGGCCTGAACTGATGTACATATTGTTAGGATATTCATCCAATATCCTAAGAGAATTATTGGTCAAATCCTATTGGTCGATTTTTATTGGTCAAAATTATGGTCGTTTTAACTGTCAAAGCCAAATACTTAAATGTTGTCTCTTATTGGTCATCCTGACTATTAATGTCACTTCAAATGTTACTTCCTATTGGTCGTCCTAACTGTCAATGTCACAGAATTCGATGCTGTCTCCTATTCGACCAAAATGTATAAATACGCATTATCTGAAACGATTTATGGCCACGACCAGGACCAAGGCTCGGTCCCGGATCCCTAGTCCGGGATTCTGATTCTCTTCTGGATTCGGACCTCATACTTTCTGGATACTTGTAGAATACAGGTTCTACTTCATATAGCGTCTTCTTACTTTACTAAATATTAGGGTTGGGATAATCGGATTTGAATAGTATGTCGTTTCGCCGGATCCTCGATCCTCGCTCACGTTTTCCGACTAGGTAAACTCCTAATAGTTCAAGTGTATCAAGTTGACGTGTTTGCGTGCAGGCGTAACACATACGTACGAAGTTCCGTGTTGTATCGGTCTGCCTGATACGGCAGGAAATTGGGGAGTACGAGTGATGACGAAGTTACTTGATTTTGATTAGTCAGTTTACATCACCCATCTTCATATGGCAAGCATGACTAATGGTATGTTATATAAACTTATACATTGAATACCCACGCTGTTTCAATCAAATTCCTACAATTCGGATCATTTCATGTTTGTTTGTCGTAACGAAAACAAAAAAGAATTCAAAAACTTAACATTGAACTGTTTTGAAATAAGTTTAGTGGAAATTTGATTAGTATGATATCATGTTTAAGTCATAGAAAATAGGTCTGTTTGTTTTGAATTGATGTCAAGAAATAACTTAACAGAATGTTGATATGTCTAACAATACGACGCGTTCGTATACATGTATATACAGTATACAGTATACAATCATATACTGTGAAGTGGAATTTTCAACGTGATTAGATTAAGAAAAGGAATTCAGAAATACGAAGAAACTTAAAGTTTTAAACACCTATATATAATTTGGTAGTAACCAGAAGTACAAAACAAGAAGCACAATCTTACTTCAGTTAGTAGACTGACGATACCTATTGAATCTTGAAACGGATATATCATTTTGTTTTAATATAATTACTGTTAGCTATTACAAGTAATTTAAAATCATACATGTTAAAATCCAACTAATCAACATTGAATGGAACAATTCGATTTTTCTAAACAATTGTAATAACTGTACACATATTCTTATTTAAATTACCATGTTTAGTGGCAACCTAAAAGCTAATCACCATGTGAAACTCATGTTTGATGTGATTATGTGTTGTTGCTGTTGTTTCGCAAGGTTTGAAGCATTGCTAAAACTTTAAGTCAACCTGAAGCATTTATACTATAAAAATAAACAATAAAAAAAATTACAATGACTTACTGACAAAAAATGTATAGTAAGTAAACCACTGTTACATAACACACAAATGATCAGCAATAATTAACCAAGAAAACTAAGAGAAATTAAAAACAGCTATTGTTGTGTTTTATAAAGTGTCCTCCAAAAAAGCCAATTAGCATCGCTAATTTTTTATGGCTAGAACGGGTAATATGATATACAATTTAAAAAGTTAAGTAAATTTCTTTTTTAAAATAAAGTATAATTCGAATAATCAGAACTTACAGTAACATTTCTCTGGTGACTTTCATAACATGAATAGGGATTACGAATATGAGATGATAATTGTCTATTATGAGGAGAGATTGTTCCAGAATTTGATGTGGAATAACCAACATGTCTTGAGGATGGATAATAGCTGCATGTCCGATTATCATTACTATTATTACTACCGGATTCATCAGGATCGAAATATGTATGGCGACTACTTGAAGTTGTTGTAGTTGCATGGTGATAAAAATGATCCGATGATTGACCTGAATGAAATGATGACGACGTCAGTCTGCTACTATGATATCCATCAGATTGTACTTGTCGAGTTATATTAGAGTGATATGTGTAAGGATTTGAACCAGATGGACTATTTGTATATCGTCTGTAATTATTATAACTAGTATTAGGATATGATCCCTGAGATTGAGTCGAAGATGATCCATAGTGTTGACTATACGGAATTTCAATTCGAGGTGCTTTGGTTGATGGGAGAGAATACGAACTGGATTCGTTTGAAACAGATGCAGTATGGACAGCTGAACTGCAACGCAATCCACTATTGTTATTTACGGGTTTCTCCCCAGAATGATAGAAATTCAACGACGAAAAACTATGATCTGATGAGCTTGGACGTTTAACTCCACCTGATGTTAATTTTATTGAAAAACAGATAAGTTAGTTGTGAATATAAAGCTAGTAGAAATGCCTGTGAGGTATACAGATATATTTTATTAAAAACTTGACGAGTACACCATTTTTATAAAGAGTTATGGCTAATAAAGACGAACAAGGGAAATAAGAAATGACTTTAAAAACCGAAATACATAGATTTGTCTTTTCCAGCGGTAATGTTGCAGTTATGATTGAAGTCACCTCTGAATATTTGGTGTGTCGTCGCTATTATGAATGTAGTGATTCTGTTGGATCTGCAGGCTTACTACTAATACTTAAGCATCGGGAATCACTGCGATTACCAGGACGCAGTCATAATAGGAAAGATTAGTGAGATGAAGATTCATCGACTCTCTAATAAAAATTCAGTCAGTCAGTCAGTAGTCAGTTACAACGTAGAAGTTCTTACATACGTACTTAAGTTCAGGCAGCCCATACCACACTGGCACACAGACGTACCTGTGAGTTCAAATCCCACAGTCGTAGAGGTAGTTAAAATATTAGTGGTAATGGAGAAGATTCGGGGGTTCGAAGATATTATTCAAGAAGTACAATTCAGTGGAATAAATTTCTTCCAACCTACTTCTACAACAACAAATATCGCTCGTCGAAGCAGTCGGTGGTTAGGCATACGCAACACATGTAGCGACTACCACAAATGAAGCTTCAATACTGAATTTATTAATTTGCCATTTCTACCTAGTACTCGTTTCCTAACGACAGCATTACTTACTCGGTTGTCTCACAATACACGAGCAATTGTTCGAAGACACCTATAATCCAATAATAGTAACCAACGAATATAATCGACTCTTACTGACCATGTTTCGAATCCATACAGTAGGACGGAGTGAACTACTACGCAGAAGATTCATTCTTTGGTTGGCAAACTGATATCTCTATCCTACGCCAGAAGTGGCGCAAGTTGGAAAAAGCCAACTGAGCCTTCTGTATCCGTGATGAGATTTAGTCACAAACCAGGCCATCAACACTGATCAGACTAACAAGATGAGTGAAGCAGTCGACACGCTCAGCTGTTTCACTCCCTATCACTAGTTCAGGTGCCGATCCAGGCCAATCCTGAAGCACTTGAAGTAATCAATTCTGATGAACGTTCGCCATAAGTTCTATCTTGACCAGTGGTGGTGTTCGAGTACAGAACTTGTATAAGGTTGGCGTAAATCTTTGTTACACATTTTAATGACAGGCACTGCGATATAACTTCACGATCAACCGAGTCATATGCCGCTTAAGGGTCGAGAAATACTACTACTGTCGGACATCTAAACGAGTGTCTGTGTTTCAGAACCAATCGCAGTGTGAAAACGTAGTCTATACATCCACGTTCAGGTCTGAAGCCAGCTTGGTTTTCTCGAGTCTGCTCTTCAAGAGCTCTAGTTAGGTGTCTAAATATTTTCGAGGTTAACAACTGAGACACAATATTAGTTAAACTGACTCCGCTGTGATAGTCACAAGAGGACTTTTACCCTTTTTTATAAATTGGGACAATCAGGGATTAGGACCAGTGAGATGGGATTACGCCCAGTACCTGGAAAAGAAATCAAATTAGTGTTGGTCGTAGAAACTTGGGAGCATGACCTCAGAGTCCAAGGGACAACTGCTTTAATCCGGTCACGCACGACCTTTTTATGAAGGGTTTTTTGAGCATTAGCCTCGCTCTTAAAAGCCCTTAGTGGGCACCCTTACCCAAGGAGACGGAAATCCGTGAGGTAGGGTGAGGTGTGATATTTTTAGGGTCGACCTTTTCTAACCCTTCCTTCCTTGTGAGAAGGCAGCATCGCTGCAGATCCTGGTTATCCGAGGGAAACACCTTACTGTTGTCACACCCCTCTGCAGTCAGCAGTACGACTTCACCCTCAGACCTCGAGTAGGTGCTTTTAGTCTTACCACTCTCCAGTCGACCAGCCTGGTAGAACCTACAGGAACATATGTTCCAGCCAATATAACTCGGTTGGGTCATAACGATAGGCAAGCCGGACCACCACGTCAAGGTAGCAGCTACGGTCAGGCCTATAACAGTTCCCTAAGCATGTACACATTCGTTGACGAGATCACACCTGAAATAAGTATATGTCGAAATTGTGATGAAATCATGTTGAAAAGAGAAGAAAAAGATAGGATATTATTCCCTCTTGCTTCGATTGACATAAATCCAGTTGATACCAGCATGAACAACCAAATAAATGTGTACAATTTATTGATATACTGAGAGGAATAACCTATACTGCAATAAAAATAACTATATCGTCCTATTAATAATCACATTCCGATCATCTTAGCTGCACATAATCGACACAAAAAAACGACATTGTTCAGATTGATAATTAGGTTATCTCCATTAATAAATAATATATGTTAGTATATTAATTAAAACTATTTCGGTTTTTTCCATCTGTAACCATCGGACACTGTATTTTTACTCATGCGATCCTTGAATGAAAAAGTGAGTAGATGGAATACAATGAATCCAGGTTTCGACAGCCATTAAAACAACAAAAAGAAACTTTTCAATTAAAGCCTATAGGTAGGTAATACATAGGTAATACATAATAACAGAACTTACTAGTTGAAGATAAACTAACAGGAACATCTGATTGAATAACAGAACAAAGTGCATCAGCAGACGATCGTTGAGGTTGTCCCTGGTCACTATTATCCGGAAGATAACGTCTTTGATTGGAAGAAGTATTGGTAGCAGAGACATTAGAAGTTCCGAGATTTTGATCAATGTTCCCTAATTGTGTAGAATTTGATTTTGATGAATAAACAGACGGTATAGAAATTGACTGATTACAACTTTTAGAGTAGGATATATTTGATAATGTTGTTGAAGACTGTTTATTAATCATGTGTAATGAAAGTGGAAGTTGATAAGTGTTATCAGAATGATGTGAAGATTGCGATAGGTCACTAGGAGGGAATTGGGGTGATAACGATGATAAAGAAGAGGAAGAATACGGTTTTGCTGTAGTTATAGGCAACGAAGAAGAGTTAATATCCTTTGCGGGAAATTGAATGCAACCTAAGAAGAAATTTTTTCGTTTTAGAGTATATTAAAGAATTCTGTGAAACATTTCGAGAAAAAAAATTAAATGAACACTTAAATTATAATTCATTTATTTTTTAAATGTAAAACAGCTTGATGATGCCTGCTGTCCAGTAACGATACAGTCAATTTTTATTGATTCATTGAACACTATTTAAATTTGTGCTGATAACTGAGTATTATTATTTAACAATTGTTAAAACTAGAACAAGACTTCTGATTATTAAAATCAAAAACAAGATTCAATTTTATCTTTATTATGATTGTATCATTAAAGAGTGGAGAAATCAACTAACTATTTAAGTATACCGAATTGATTACAAAACAGTCAGTCATCTAATCGGATACTATTTAGTTTGTTATCTAGTACCATTATAAATGTCTTTAATCGATTTGAAAAGTGACATAGTGTTATAACATATGTTTTATAAGAGATGTTGTATTAAATAAGGTCAATAGGTTTAAAATTTAACAAAAACAAAAGAAAAACATTATGCGTAATTCAATGAATACAATAATCTATGTAAAAGCTTAAAATCCTATGTGATCATGTAAGTTGAGATCTGGAATACAATCTATCAGTGAAAAAAAAGAATCCATAAACTAATGAGTAAATGTTCTTGGGACATTTTAAAATCAGAAAATTTTATCAATTATTTGACTAAACCAGTCAGTCAGTCAGAAGCAACGCAGAACTTCGTACATAAGTACATCACTTCATGTCGCCATACCACATCAGCACAGAGAAGTAATCGTCAATTCAAATCCAATAGTAGAAGAGGTAGTAAGGGAATTAGAAGTAATCGGAGAGATTAGCATTAGATGATACTACTCAAGAAGTATGATTCAGTGAGAAAAGTTTAGAAAGTCAAAACTAGAGGTGTTGAAGAATCCAGAAGATTAGGATTTAAGAGAACACAGAGAATAAATGCACCGGCGCCATTGCATACGATTTTGAGCCATGTCATTCAAGGTCTCTAACCATCGATTATTATCATCTCGCCGACCCCAACCAGGTACTCGACAATTACCGACATGGCTCAGTCCACTCATCAATGACTTCATGGATTTCTGTCATGTTTTTGTTTGGCCGTCCCTAACTTTCTTCCAACCTACTCCTACACTACAAAACAAAGTTCGTCGAGGCAGTCGGTGGTTCGGCATACGCAAGACATGTCCCAACCACCTCAACTGATGCAGTTTCACCACTTCATCGATTGATCTGCCATTCTTATCTAGCACCCGATTCCTAATAACAGCGTTGCTCACTCGAGTGTCCCACGATATACGAGCAATGCTTCGAAGACACCTATGATCGAAAACCAGAAACCTACGAATATCTTCTACTCTCACTGGCCATGTTTCACAGCTATATAGGAGAACGGAGCGAACTGCTGCACAGTACACTCGTCCTTTAGTCAGCAAACGGAAATCTCGCCTACGCCATAAGTGACGCAGGTTGGCAAAAGCCAATCGAGCCTTCTGTATCCGAGCTGAGATTCCGTCAGTCACCAGGCCATCGGCACTGATGAGACTCCCAAGATAAGTGAAGCGGTTTACATGTTCGACTACTTCACTACCTATCACTAGTTCAGGTGCCGATACAACCCAGTCTTGAAGCAACATTTTGCATTTCGACGGGGGAAAACCGCATCCCGAACATGCTTGGATTGTTGCTTAGGGTAGTCAGAAGACTCTGCATTTTGTCATAAACAATATGGAACTGTTATATCACACTTGAATAGTGTAAAAAGTAATGTTAATAATAAATTATCAATGAAATATGTAACGAATATAATGTAGCTAAACATCTAATTGCCTCCATGTCATCAGGTCTAACAATGAATGAGAAACACTAAAACACCACCAGTTGCAAAGAATTATTCACAAGTATTCAGAACAAACAGTCAACTTGTATAATTGTATAGCAATGAGACATGTCAAAAAAGAAAGCATATCAAACATAGGAAGGAAATACTTTCAACCAGCGAAAAAAAGTGTGTGTGTGTGTGTGTGTATGTGACAGAGATAAACAGAGAACTGAATGTATACGATGCCACTTCAAAGCAGATGGCTGAAAAGCCTAATGTATAAAATATCAACATCACGTACACTGATCAAGTAAATAATGTCATAATTAATTTCAATAAATGTTCTACAATTCACAAATAAATAAATTGATGAATTAACAAATAGAGGTATATTAAGTCTAGATGTGCTACAGCAACTCTGTCCGCTGGACAAAGGACGGACGACAGTAATCATGGACAACAACTCTAGCTATGTAACACTAATAACACACATAAAAAACATATTTGCTATGTAGTTAATTCGATTAACTGAAATTTTGAACTGATCAAAAACGAATAACACAAATAATCGATAAACAGAAACGGCATCATTTGATCGAGATTTCAGTCACACATCTTATAACGTTAATTATGTACTACCTCGACGAGCGATGTTTTGTGGTCTAGGACCAAACTAAAACATGGCAGAAATCCATGAAGTCACTGACAAGTGGACTGAGTCATGTTAGTAGGTGTCGACTACCTGGTCGGGGTCCGCGAGACAAAAGTAACCAATGGTTAGAGACCTTGAACGACATGTCTCAAAATCGTTTGCAATGGTGCAGGTGCATTCATTCATTATGTTGTCTCAAATCCTAACCTTCTCAATTCCTTAACACCTTTTTCTTTTTCTTTTTATTTCACTAGATTCTACTTCTTGAATAATATCTTTGAACCCTAATCTTCTACATTACCGTTAATACTTCTACTATCTCTACCACTATGGGATTTGTACTGACAATTGCGTCTCTGTGCTAATGTGGTATGGCAACCTGAATTGATGTCCGTACGTACGAAGTTTTACGTAGCAATTGACTGACTGATACCATCTGGGTGCATAAACCGAAGTATTCCTAGGGTTTAGGTCTGTGAACCAAGTTCAACAGTATTGTAGTGCCTCCACATATATTCCAGTTCGCTTACATTTAATTTGGTTAAGCCCTTTCGATTAATTTATTTAACCAAGCCCATTTGTATTGCAACAATTTATATGTACCATTCGTCCTTATTATTGTCTGGTTTGTATGGGCTCAAATGACGTGTCCCAATTGTCATTTGACCTTGTCAACTATTCGTCGCTTTTATTCATGTATGCCTATTTCGCTTGTCGCATGTCTGTCTTATATTTGTCTGACTATATATTCTTAGTCACGCTCTATCTCAAAGAGTTGGCTCATTAGCCTTCTCCTTCGCGCTTCGCCTATTCATTCGCTCGCATTGTAATCCAAGGAGTTGGCTCAACAGCCTTCTCCAATTCACGTCACTTCATTCGTTTTATTCACTGCTTCTCCGCTTCGCTTTGTGGTGTGTCCCAAATAAACGTATTCATCACTTCGAGGTCATCTGATTTATAAACCGTCAGACGCTAGTTAGTAACGAT
Organism: Schistosoma turkestanicum; assembly: GCA_944470395.2. Lineage (NCBI taxonomy): Eukaryota > Metazoa > Platyhelminthes > Trematoda > Strigeidida > Schistosomatidae > Schistosoma > Schistosoma turkestanicum. The sequence continues at coordinate 66,136,727 of OX103971.1, forward strand.
TGTCTGGACGAGCTAATTACCGAGCTTTAGAAGACGGCAGTAAATCGACACACTCCAGTATTTACCACTGTACATTATTGATACTGACTGTATGCTTGATGTCAAAAAATCTTGCTCTTTGTTGGAAATTTAGACAACCATTACCATTTCCTTGAACGCTACTTACCGAATTCCATCAATGGAAAATTTAAAGAGTTGAAACTGAATAACTTCAACAAAACACTACTGGTTCGTATGAAGTGGAAAAATGTTGATGTATATACTTATAACTATGTCTGACGGATTGAAAGTAGTCCCCCCCCCCTAACATGGCAGAGTTCAAAAATTTAGGATTCGACTGGCAGTAAACTTTTACTGTTAAGGTTATCACAGATATCTGGATTGAGTAATTTGCAAAGCCCCAATAATTGAAGCGCATTTCGGAAATTCTCCAGGTTAGGTAGAATTATTTTTACGTGTGAACCTTAAAAAAAAAGATGAGTGGGTTGAATTTTCTTTCTAAATTCTCCGAAACTTCAGTTTTTTTGTTTGTTGGTTATCACCAATTTTGATCAAAAACAGCATGGCAATACTGCAATAATTATGGGGGAATTCGATCCAAAAACTAGTTACGTTTCTGTTTCTTTTCTCCTACCTTTGATATAAATGAATGCAAACTAGAGGATAACAGTAAAGAACGTTATATCTATTTGCTTTTGAATGTATGTTAACGAAGATTATCGATCCCGAATATTATTGATGATCCATGCTATCTTAAACAAATAACCTGATGACTAGCCTGCGTACCGGATAAAACATGAAAGATTCTGGTGTAATATATAACAATAACTTGAGGATGGTATCTTGATCACGGAAAATTGACTTCTTTAAAAAGATGTCAAATGTTACATTTGATAGATTATGTTAAAGAGAAAAAATTTGTGTGATATTCGCACACTCACTTGAAGTATTTTGAGCACTTATAACGCTTTGTTGTTCATTTTCATCATCAGACAATGTTAAATCGATAGTGAAGGAATAAGGCTGATAATAATAGGCAAGGAAAAGAACATTGAAATGAAACAAATTATACTTTTCAACTTAAATAACCATGACATAAATTATCATCATGAACTAACAATAAATGCTGAAGAGTTATTTCAAACCCGAATATAATGAGACACCTGCTTCCCTGTGATTGTTTGGGACTTTTTAACAGTGTACACCTATAACCTTGTTGCAGTCTAATGCAGGACAATGAACATAATGAGATAAAGGCATTGAATAGGAACCCAGTAAACTACATTTCTAACTCCCTGGCTTTCAACAATTCTCTCAATGATATTAATCATCAATGCAAAATTATTGCAAATTTAGCAATCTTGACATATACAAAATGAAGTAAGAACATTAATAAGTTAAAATGCTTTTCTGGATCCAAATTCAAAATGATCGCTTAGCATATGTACTACAGTTAATCCCTTAGGTATTAGAATAGTGACGGTAAAATCCCAACACGATTTCGACTTTATATCTAGCCGATACATTGATTAGGTGTTCAGTGACAAAAGTAAAAGCTAAATATGTTGAAAATTTCAATTAATATTCATTCGTCTAACTAAAAACGAAAGATGAACTAATATTCGAATTACGCGGTTAATTAACGAATGCCTCACACTACTTTATCATACAATATTTCTAACATAATGTCACTGTTGCTAATCAAATCTGCTCAGTCGACCACATGATCATATGAATATGGATTTCAAAAGACTATGACGATTTGCTGTTATCCACAAGTCGAGATACGAAAAGTTACATATTACGTGTCGATTCCCCGATGAAGTAAACCCATAACTCATAGTATATATAATCAGAAAACGAACCTCTTGACATATCTGCTGATTTTGTTCTTTGTCTCGAGAAGGTTGAGCAGTAACTGAGGTTTCATTGACAGATGAATTTTGGATAGAAATACTGTTAACATCATTCCTTATCATTGGTGCAACTGCTGCAGCACGTACAGTGAGTGCAGGAGACGTTGGTAATGTATTAGGATAGGAATTATGTGGATTAGACGATGAATTTACTGAATTTGTAGGAGACAAAGTATTAAATGATGGTGCAAATGAAGAAGAACCAACTGAATCAGTAGCTGATCTGATTGAATTTGGAGTAATATGACTTGAAGTATAAGGACTTTCTTGTAAACTATATAACTGATTATAATCAGTACATGGAGATGGCTCAGAGAGATTGTTACTATTATTATTAACATTATTGGCATTTTCTGATTGATTAGAAGCCATTTCTTCGCCTAAAGCCGACCAAGAACCATCAGCATGAAATATAATTTCTTCAAGATCTTGAGAACGTTTAGAATTCAGGATTTCCAAAAATAAACTATTAACAAAAAGTAATCAACAAAAAATTTCGGCTTGACAAATTTAATGAATAAATGAAAAACAAATATTTGTAAACTTGATAGAAAGTAAGATATTCCTGTCACTGGTTGTTATGACCATTGTAAATTAAGTAATAAATGAGGGACATTCAAATTAAAATGCGAAACTTTTGATTTTGAGCTATCCGGTAAATGAGTAGAAAAGCTTACATTTATCTGAGCTTCAGATAACAATTATTTTTCAAAGCCAATAGGCATAACAGAGCACTAACAAAACATCGACAAGTTGTGAATTTACACTGGTGGTTCAGGGAAGTTGAAAGGTAAATAGCTATCTAAACAATTCTGTTACAATTCAACCTTGCACATGAATTTACTACAACGGTATAGTATCAGGAAGAGTCAGAATGGAGAACATGACGTTTAGGTTACGCGTAAAATCTAAATAGCATGTATAACGAGTAGTAAAATCATATTTGTGTAGTGCTCAGTATTTAAAATTAAAAAAAATTTTCCCACCGTGCAGTAAAAATGAAAGAATAAAAACCGTCAAATGTTTAGTCTCTCTTCTGTATACTGGATATAACAGGTGAATCGGTGCTATACGTAAATTATAAACCTGTCTAATCCTAAAACAAACTTTAATTTATTGGATTATATTTTTGAGGGGAATTCATTAGTCCCATATGAATATGAATTACTAGCTTTCTTAACGCCTATATGGACCTAGAAATATTTCTAAGAACTCGAATTGCTTTCGGTTAGGGTGGTAGAACTAAACTAAACTAGAGGCCTTGTCTATTACTACTTAAGAATAAGTAATGGTACAAAGAGAAAGCTAAGTATCTATGAGCCATACAAACCAGCGACTTTGTGTGTGGGCTGGGATACTGCCCAGGTTCCCAAACCAAAACAGGTAATTTTGTTAGGAATGCATTAACCGAGCTTTTGATAGAGGTCTAGTCCACAAGACAATCGAATAACGTAAGGAAACGCTGTCATATAGCAGTCAGTGAACAATAACAGGTTCACACGTCATTCGTTCTCTGATGATTCTGGAGACCCTATGCACCAATGGTTTGGAATCTGGGTTTTCCAACTCTCTTAGGTGAATTACCCGCACCCACCAGCTAGGTTTAAGCGCCAGACATTTACTTTTTGTCTGCTTGATTTCGTAAACAGTAGTATTGTAGTGAATAAGAACACAGGTGGAGGCAACCGAATTGTATTTAACGAAAATTACAGAGTTAGTCAGTAAAATCGGAAAACCATATCGTAAATCGTTCATTTGCAAAAGATCAGTTCATCCTATGGAACTGGACTGTTCCTGTTGCCAAACATCAATCCATTGTCACTCTTCATGCGTTTCATTCAAATTCCATTGTTTTCTGACTCTTCCTTTCTTGATCTTCCCCCCATATTATGCTACCAGACTTTACGTTGACACTCACGCTATATACTACTTATAAGTAGTTCGCACCACAGCACCACACTCGTCCCCCCTTTTAATCAGCTGTCGTCGTGGTCCTTCAAAACAGAGCTCCTGGTCAGTTAATATCACCTTCCGTATTCCGTGACACGCTACAATATGCCGGATTACCACTTCGGTCATCGTTCTTGATCACTGGTCTGGAATGGATACGGCATCTATCCAACGTGTAGCGTCCACAAGTTCCCGATGCTGGAACACGGCGGCAGGCACACACTCGATAAATTGCGACGCCAAAGACTGTGCCCCGTCCACTCCTCACGGCGCAATCCGGTGAGCTCCACAGCAAGCACCAACAGGTCACCATCGGCCGACAGCCGCGCCAACCGGAACCTCTGCGGCGCCTCCTCCCTGTCCGCTGGGCTGTCGAACTCCATTATCAGCCGCCCGGTGACCGTCTCCCACGCCGTCTCCTTGGTGGCACCGTCCAGGCTGTCGTGCACCGCCTTCGCCTCACCTCCCCACAGCGTCCCCAGCACCGTCAACTCCGCCCCAAGCCCCCACCAGCTCCACCGTGGCCCCAAACTCCTCCAGGAAGCTCCGCCAATCTCCGTCCTGCAACTCCTTCGGCCACGGGAGCCCCTTCCTTCGAGCAGGCAGCGACACCAAATGTAGTGAATGAGAACACAGGTGGGGGCAACCGAATTGTATTTAACGAAAATTACAGAGTTAGTCAGTAAAATCGGAAAACCATATCGTAAATCGTTCATTTGCAAAAGATCAGTTCATCCTATGGAACTGGACTGTTCCTGTTGCCAAACATCAATCCATTGTCACTCTTCATGCGTTTCATACAAATTCCATTGTTTTCTGACTCTTCCTTTCTTGATCTTCCCCCCATATTATGCTACCAGACTTTACGTTGACACTCACGCTATATACTACTTATAAGTAGTTCGCACCACAGCACCACAGTATTACATTAAGATACCAGAGTTAGGCTGCTAGCATCACGAAACTACATTCTTTGTAATTTCAGTTTTTTCGTCATGTAGATCTTATTTACCAGAGTTGTATGCTGCTTGACTGATTTTTGGCTGGTTAATCTGAAGGTCATCCCAGGAATTAATTAAGATAGTCAGTTGTTTAGCCCTGTTCCAGTCTATTGCTAATTAATTGATATAATAGATCTACATGAATTACAATTTGGACATTCTTGTTCCAATACTTTGAGCATTCTAAGCATGCACGACTAAGCTGAATTGGTCTTGAATTATGAAAAATATTAGTCAGCAGTGGATCGGTTCATACATGAATAAAGCGCAACGTAAGTTCCTATTGCATCTTCATTATTCTTCCTATTAGAAACAAGTCAATCGAACTTTTGAAAAATCGATAGCAAGCAATGCAACAACCCAGCGAGACTACGAGATTAATAGTCTTATTTCATTGATTGATTGATAGATAGAATTCGACTAAAATCAAAACAATGTACGGACGATTTGGCATATATTCCATACACAAAACAATATGATTCAATCAACTTTTGTTTAATACTATTGGTAAAGTAACAATAAATTCTAATCATATATTTACAGACTGACCCATCTACTATTAAATCTTCGTAAACGGCTTTACCATCGCATACGGGACAATTCCAAGTTGGTTTACGTTCATTAATTATAAGATAAGTTGTTGCATCATAGCACTGAACATGACGACAATGACGTCCACGTACAGGTACTTCAATACGACATTTAGATAAAGGACAAAGAAGTTGAACAGGAAGTGTATTTGGCATTACTAAATCGTCATCATCATCATCACCATCACCATTATTTTCATTAGCGACTGAAGGATGACTGTGGTTGTGCACGCTACCAACATTTCCAGTAGTAGCATTAGGACTAAGTTTTTTTATTATTTCCATCTGCACGGGAATCAAACAAATAGTTATAATATTAGGATACAAGCGGAATAGAGAGTTAAATTTGTTTTTAAAAAAATAACAATTTCTGAGCGACGAAAGATAAAAACGATAGAAACTGCAGTTAAAATGAAACATAAACTATCGAAGAATTAATTGCTAGCAAAATACTATAAAACAAATTTCAATCACTACAATATCCGAAATTTTCCATTTAGTTGTGATAAATTTGAGTTAACCAAGCAGTTATGGTTAAGAATAAGCTTATTACTCATTTTATATGAAAACCACACACAACATTTAATAGCTGATAATAATAATAATAATAATAATAATAATAATAATAATAATAATAATAATAATAATAATTAGTTGTGGGTACAATAAACTTGGACAAAGAAAACCAGAACTAGTCGTCCAAATTACGGCTGCCATAAAGGTTTTGCTTGTAATTTAATCAGTCTTAAGAAATAAACAGGTTTGCTAATCAATTACAATTGATAATAGATTTATTTCTAAATGCGAACAATTAGTTGGGAAACAAACATCAAAATAAACAGCAGTTCAAAATGTCACAGTAAACCACCGCCATCAACACACAGTGAGATAAAATGCACAAGATACAAACCAGAAATGTTCAATTAGTGCATAACATTTACACTAGTGAGCAGTGTATAATCATAAAGAATAAAAATGAACAATAAAATCAATGACATACGAAACTGGTTTTCTACAACCCCTTACGACATTTGAACACTCTTATGTCGATAATAATCTGCATATATATATATGAAAAAACCTATTATTTTGGCTAACAGTTTTTTCTTTGATCTCAATTAATTTGAGGTGTCGAGTTAATAGTCCGATTTTGTGAGCAGCTGTCACTCGATTACTATTAAAGGAAGTTTTTAGTGACTTAAGAGACAAAACTTTCGATTTTATAAAGTGACAAGTAGAATGCTACTTTGACACATGGCCGAAATATCTTGTGGCTAAGTGATAGCTGCTGATAAAATTGTATTATTGACCTAGGTTCACGAATGATTTGAAATTGAAGACAATATCACCACCAGCCAAATGTGCAGATTCTTTATGTAATAAAATAAAATGTTTATATGCAGAAAATGGACAGAAAATACACATGATTATGTGACAAATCTTTAATGGGTAATTATATATTAGTAATTCATCCTCTAATCAATTGGAACTTGACTGTCATGCCCAATTTGTTGACATCTTACTACCCACATTGTACCACTGCATTTTACCACTTGATTTGAATTGCATGCATTCATTATAGCAGTCTTAAAACCAGCCCTACTATACCACTCATCAAACTTCTTAATAAAAAAAAATACATTTACTCCACTGTGAAAAAATATGAGACATTTCACCTAAGGTCTATAAACACTGGACTTCAACTAGGTAGTTGTTTATAGCACTCAATACAACTTAAAATACCATTCAATGAATTTGTCGGGAAAATCCATGATACTCTTATTTGTTGTTGATATGCACCAGTTTAAATTTAAAAATATAAACACTAATCACTGCTAGATAATAAAAAAAAAACTTACTTTCATCACATTTGCATTTTGAAATGAAGTCGAATGTAAAAGACCACATAATTGTTGAGGTGAACGTCTACGCATCAAGTATATTCCAACAACATTATAAGTATAGCTAGCATAATCATGAGTCCAAGTCAATTTAATGTAGTTCGGAACAGTAGGGGAAACATGGAGCTAGTATGAATGTTTACAAAAATAAAAGCCAAATTTATTGTACATCAACCAAAAATCAAAATATTATTCCTAGTTCCATTATTAAATTTCAGTCAAGACAGTTGAATTAAAGGATAACCTTGAAAAAGTATGAGATAATTTTAAATTCGGACAAGATTATCATAAGCTTCATTGAAATCATCAGCTGATCAATTTTAGACCACCACTGAAAACCTGGAAGCACTGGACAGTTGTTTCACTTCAGTATGAGACTCATCAGAAGTGGACATTCATGAACACACAAGCAGGAATAGGACTAAGGACTTCTAGTTTCACATGCGAACACCACTGAGCTGGTGTATACAACGGTGTTAATATTCAAATTCAATCAATCTACAATATCGTGCTTTCAGGTTTTCAATGGTGGTCTAGCATTGATCAATTTTGATTTCAATGAAACTTGACAATCTCCACAACTCTATACTGATAGATTTATTATGGTCTAACTGGATAAATTTGCAGTCTATTTTTCCGATTATTTCATATCATAGTCCTATGTCGAAATTAAGTTAACTTTTTTAAAGAGCTAAGCAAGTGGTATAAATTGGTGAATAAGTAGAAATGATAAAATTTGATAACCACTCCTTCAGTGAATAACTAAATTTTTGAAATATATTTATGATAGTTTGATACTGTTCTACGTATAAGCTTCTATTTGGCGCATTAGCCATTGTTATATCTTCCTCTGTTCATAAATTACAGTACATAAATAATTAACATAGTACTCAGTTTTTTTAACGCAGATGTTCAAGTTTGGCAAACAAGGAGTTATTATGTTATCATACTGTATACATTATTACAAGACTTTTCAAGTCTGAATAATAGAGAATATTAAGAGGTATTTGGTATTGTCTTCGTAAAGTTGTGATTGGTAGCTGATTGGAATTTTGCATGGGTTATTGACGGTTTTTAACATGTACACATTTAGTGGGGCATAATCATTGAAAAAAAATCATAGTGGCGAAAAGACACTTAAAGTGCAAATATTCACATTCCAATTAAACCCAGAACCTTTAGGTTTCACGGTGAGTACGACAGCATTAAAGGCTAGTGTGAACTAGGGATTTACCGGCTTCAATCAATTTTCGGCATAACACGATAATTATCTACTGTCATTGTCAAGTATATTTTAGGGACCCCCTAGCTTTTGACAATTCTCCAGTTGGTGCCCATGTCCGTAAACACAGTGTAAGCAATGCTAGTGTTAGGAAACGAGTACTAGATAAGGATGGCAGATCAGTAGATGCAATATTGAAACCTCATCACTTGAGGTTGTTGGGATATGTGCTGTGTATGCCTAACCACCAACTACCTTGACGAGCGATGTTTTGTGATGCAGGAGTGGGCTGAAAAAAATAAGGGGTGGCCGAACTAAAACATGACACAAATCCATGAAGTCACTGACAAGTGGACTGAGTCATGTTGGTAGGTGTCCACTACCTGGTTAGGATCCACGAGACGATAGTAACCGATGGTTAGAGACTTTGAATGACATGGCTCAAAATTGTTTGAAATGGCGCAGGTGCATCTATTCTTTGTTTTCTTATTCTAGTTTGAATTCCTGGTGACCTTCGCCGTTCTCTTTTCAAATTTCTTTCACTGGATTATACTTCTGTAATAATTTCTTCGAACCCTTACCTTCTTCATTACCCCTAATATTGATACTACCTCTGCGACTGTGGGATTCCAAATCACAGTTACGGCTATGTGCTAATGTGGTATGGAAACTTGAACTGATGTACGTAGGTACGAAGTTGTACGTTGTAGCTGACTGACTGTCCATGTCTGTAACCAAAAATACCCTCAAGCTTTACGATTATTATTGAAGAATAACAATCATAAAAACAACTTTAAGAGATTTCGACATCCATTCAAATTATCTTCTCAGTGAAGATAAAACTAAGATTAGCTGTCTCTCAGTCAAATATATATGAAACCTCTTAGCATTCTACATCTGGCAACTGAAATACACGATTGATGGAATACTTTCAAATGTAACAACCTGATATTCTGTTATTTATTTCACAATTTATAGATAATAAAGTCATGTACAATCAGTGTATTATAGAACAACTCTAAAAATGTGGCTTATGATTTTATTAAGTCTTCTAAGATTTTTCACTAAGAAGTGAATCTACAAAAAAATGCTAATTTCAAATCCACCAATGGAAACAAAACGAACCTGGTTAATTTACATATGTTTCACAATTATAATTATAAATAAATATACTTACAGACTGAGTGATATTAATAGGTCTAGGATTACGACGTCCATCCATTCCTGGACGATTACTTGGTAAAAGAGGTGGGAGTTGTATAGGCCGACCATTTACTTGGATTATCAAATGGACTGGTAAACTGTCTTCAACTAATGGTATTTGAATGAGTTTATTCAATGACAAACTAGATGACTTGCGACTACCAGACAACTCATATGTTTGTACTAAATCTTGACAGGATTGAGGATCTAAACGAGCGAAACGCATAATCACTTGTACTCCAAATTCCATTCGTTCATCAGCTCCACGCCAACTAAAATTCATTAACATTTGTTAAATTGACTTTTGAGAATCTCAAGAATATTAAGCAATTTATACTGTAATGCGTATTGCATACAGAAAAATCACATAAAAAAGGACGCATTTACATACATAACTATTTAATTCATCTATTGACTTTATTATGATTAGATTAACACTATAATACCAGTGGACCAAAATACTATGGGACTAAAGTTTTAAAACTAGAGCATTTTTGTTAGTGGTACATTGTAACTTTTGGTTACTGAATGAAAAAAGCAGTTAGAAGTTAGCATGAAGAAATTCTAGGTACGTAAAATTCATGTTCGTTATAATGACTTGTTCCTGGTGGGGAGTGGTGTTAAAAGATTTTTTTCGAAATTGAAACTTAGATCTAGTTTTCTAAAGTTCTCAATGGCTTGTTGGCAAGGTCATAACGAGAAACTCCACGAATAGGCATCCGTTTTTCATTATACTATCGTAGACAGTCTCCTAAACATCGGTGACTAGAAATAACTCCAGACAGTGTTGATACTTCTCAATACAAAAACGTTCTCAAAAAAACTGTAGTTTGTAGCTAATACCGTAAAAGAAATTCACCCATTTTAAACATAACTCGTTTGATCAACTTTGAGTAGCACCATATGTATGAGGAATAGTGGTACTGAAGGATTAGCCAGACAAAAGCAAGTGAAGTAAGGCTCGAATATGAGACCTAATTGGTTCACGTTTCAGTCCTCTAACTGTTAGGTCATAATTCAGCGGTGTATGCACAATTATAGACCACTATATAGCAACATCCATTACAGCTGTTTCAGCCAGGAAGGTTAGATAATATCCCCGACCGTAGCTGCTACCTTCACGTGGTGGTCCGGCTTGCCTATCGTCATGATCCAACCGAGCTATACTGGCTGCAACATATGTTCCTGCAGGTCCTACCATGCCAAGCAGGTCGACTGGAGGACGATGAGACTAAAACCAGCTACCCGAGGTCTGAGGGCAAAGTCGTACTGCTTGACTGCAGAGTGGTGTGACAGCAGTAAGGTGTTTCCCTCAGACAACCAGCATCTGCAGCGATGCTGCCTTCTCACAAGGAAGGAAGGGTTAGAAAAGGTCGACCCTAAAAATGTCACACCTCACCCTATCTCACGGATTTCCATCTCCAGCGGTAAGGGTGCCCACTAAGGGATTTCAAGAGCGAGGCTAATACTCAAAAAACCCTTCATAAAAGGCCGCGCGTGACCGGAATCAAGCAGTTGTCCCTTGGACTCTGAGGTCACGCTCCCAAGTCTCCAAGACCAACACTAATTTATCTTCCTCTTCAGGTCCCTCAAGAAACAACCTTCCACTGTGTGGGCAGCGGGGAAGTGACAACCGCCCTCATACCCGTAACAGCACACGAGACCAAATTGGTCAAAATCAAATTCTTCCTACACCCACACATACCTCTCTTCTCTCCGCAACTAGCTCTACTCAGATTCTCTTATCTCACGGCACCGCTAATGCAAACAATGCGAGTTCACGAAACGTCATTGCTGGTCTCCTTAAACCCCGTTCCAAACTACATGTTAGAGCATTGAATGTACGGACATTGTGTCAAATAGGGCAACAGGCATCATTAGCTAGGACTTTAGAATCTCGTGCCATCGATGTGTTCTGCGTCTCGGAAACGCGCATACAGGATCCTAGTAAAATTATTACTTTGATTTCACCTTGTCAAAATAAAGAAGCAGCTCGATTTACTCTTCGTGTATCCGGTAGCCCTGATGCTGCTTCCAGGGGTCTCGCTGGTGTAGGTATAGTGTTGAGTCGTAGGGCAGGACTAGCTCACCTAGACTGGGTCCCTGTAGACAGTCGTTTGTGTGCCGTCCGACTGAACAGGACAGTAAGGACTCGTAAAGATAGGAACACCCGTCGTTGCCTCTTCGTCGTATCTGCCTATGCCCCCACTGACTGCAGTTCAGGCGAGGTAAAAGATGAGTTTTACAGAAAGCTTTCGGAACTCCTCTTAAAAGTTAGGCGCTCTGACATAGTATTAAAGGCTAGTGACTTTAATGCTAAGGTAGGTAGACTAAGTGAAAATGAAAGACACCTAGGTGGGTGCTATCGTGTCGCGGCTCAGAGAACAGACAACGGTGACCGTCTGTTGCAAGTATTCTCAGACAACAGTCTATTCTTAGCAAACACTAACTTCAGGCATAAGGAAAAGCATCTGTTGACCTGGCGACCTCCAAAGTCGTCTCAACGTTGGACCCAACTGGATCACATTGCCATCAGCCACCGATGGAGAGTTCAATAAAAGACAGTCGCTCGTTGTGGGGCACATGTTTAGATTCAGATCATGCCCTAGTGCGAGCGCGTATTTGTTTGAAGCTTACTGGGCGTAGGAAAGACACCGTAAAAAAGCCTCTTAGGGTTTCACTTAATGATAATAGGGCGAAGAATATATTTCAGGAACAACTAGAAAGACAGTTAGGCGACCATTTAAGTGATTCCCATCCGGAGACAGGTTGGAATGATATCAAAAAGGCTGTCGAAACAGCAGTGATATATGCTAGTAAGGTTGACCATAAGGCTAGAATGAAACCGTGGATCTCAGTAGCATCCACCGATCTCATGGATGCTCGAAAACTCATCCCAACTGACTCTGAACATGACGAAGAGCGAAGTAAACTTAGACGCAGACTTATAAAAAGCCTACGTAACGACCGTGAACAGTGGTGGGTGGCGAAAGCGAAAGCAATGGAAAAGGCATCGGCGATCGGCAACAGTAGACAACTTTTCCGACTTATCAAGGAAACTGGTATTAGGAATCCTAGTGTAAGTGAGACTATCTCAGAAAATGACGGGACTATTATTTATTCTCAATCCAGGAGACTGGATCGATGGGCAGAACACTTTAGGGATCAGTTCAACTGGCCTCGAGCCACTCTTCGGTTACCCACGATCCCCAGTCATCCTGAACGGCAACTCGATGTAAGTCCTCCGAGTCTTTACGAAGTTGAGTAAGCTATAGGAAATCTGAAGCGAAGTAGAGCAGCAGATCCTGATAGACTGACTCCTGAGATATATAAGGATGGTGGTCCAGTTTTGACAGTTAGACTGACCGAGATCCTAGGTAGAATCTGGGAACTGGACGTAATCCCATCCGACTGGTCTCAGTCGCTAATTGTCCCAATCTACAAGAAAGGACAAAAGTCTTCTTGTGACAATCACAGGGGAATCAGTTTAACTAATATAGTTTCTAAAATGTTAGCCACGATTATACTTAGACGCCTTACTAGTGCTCGTGAAGAGCAGACTAGAGAAAACCAGTCTGGTTTTCGACCTGGACATGGATGTATAGACCACATTTTCACACTAAGACAGGTCCTGGATCACAGACACATTTACGCGTCCTACAATAGTTGTGTTCATACAGGGTCTCCAACCATCAAATACTATCATCTGGCGAGCCCGACCAGGTACTCGACACCTACCGACATGAAGCAGTCCACTTGTGACTTCATGGATTTCTGCCATGTTTCGATTTGGTCGCCACTTTCTTTCTTCCGACCTATTCCTACACCACAAAACACAGCTCGACGAGGCAGTCGATGGTTAGACATACGCAAAACATGTCCCAACCACCTCAACTGATGAAGTTTCACTTCTTCATCCATTGATCTTCCATCCTTACCTAGGACCCGTATCCTAACAACTGCATTGCTTACTCAGTTATCCCAGGATACACACGCAATGCTTCAGAGGCACCGATGATCTAAAACCAACAACCTACGAATATCTTCTAATCTAACTGAACATGTTTCAAAGCCATAAAGTAGGATGGAGTGAACTACTGCACAGTACACTCGTCCTTTGCTTAGCGAACTGATATCTCTATCCTACGCCAGAAGTGGCGCAAGTTGAAAAAAGCTAGTCAAGCCTTCTGTATCCGTGCTGAGATTTCGTCACAAACCAGACCATCAGCACTGATCAGACTAACAAGATAAGTGAAGCGGTCGACACGCTCAACTGCTTCACTCCCTATCACTAGTTCAGGTGCCGATAAAAGCCAATGCTGAAGCAACATTTTGCAATTTGAGGGGAAGAATCGCATGCTGAATATGATTACATTGTTGCTTAGAGTAGTCAGAAGACTCTGCATTTTGTCAGCGTCCTCACCAAACAGAACTATGTCATCGGCATACCCTGAGTCAGCAAGCGTGTCTCCTGGTAGGTCTGCTCCTGAAAAATCAGATGAAGATAAAGTTAACTCTAAAAGCATGTCTACGACAAAGGAATGAGGAGAGTATACAGCCCTAACGGACACCGATTGAAGTAAAGGTTACCGATGACAGTTCGCCATAAGCTTGGTTCTCTCAAGTCTGCTCTTCACGAGCTCTATTTGGGCGTCTATGTTTTATTGAGGCTAATAGTTGAGATACCATATTAGTAAGACTGATTCCCCTGTGATTGTCATAATAGGACGTTTTTCCTCTTTTGTAGACTGGGACAATCAGTGATTGAGACTAGTCAGATGGGATTACGCCCAGTTCCCAGATTCTAACTAAGATCTCAGTCAATTTAGCTGCTAAAACTGTACAGCCATCTTTAAAAATCTGATAGGTAAGCTTATCAGGCCCTACTACTGCTCTACCTCGCTTAAGATTTCCTATAGCATTTTCGACTTCACTATGACTCGAAGGAATCAACCGAAGTGGCTAGGTATGTTTAAAACTATTACGGGTTCACCTTAGTCGAATAACGAGAAAAAAACAATGAACTAGTGTCCAGGTAGGCTACTCGGATCCCTTGAACAAAAGGTATCAGCAAGAAGTCTTGATATAGTGTAGAAATCGTATTCTACAAACACCTCGCCAGCATACAATGAATTCAAGCTCACCATAGAGACGTCCTTGGGAGAGTCACAGAATAGCACACAAAAATAACACAGTACCCAATCACAACCAAGGATTTTCCCGGTGGGAAATGTAACCTCGAGGTCAACTGATCAGCCCATGAAATAAAACCGAAATAAAGACATTTTTCAAGCGAGTTCTGGGGATCTAACACCCCCAACACTCCTCCCCTTTTTAATAGCGTGCATTCCTGGGGTTGACTTGCATTTTGAATGCTGTTCGCCTCTGTCTGAGAGGATACCTTCGGGAACGGAGATCAGAGTGTTGTTGAGTTTCTTCTCGTGGTGGGGCTGCCGGTAGGTTGAAGGTATCAAACAGGATGTCAAGGGGAAGATTTTCTGCTCTTGATGGATGATCTGGGGCTAGCCGTTTGAGTATCCAGTTTCGATGGCGTGACCACCTTTCACCTACTACCTCTACTTCGTACATAACTCGCCCAACTCTTCTGACCACTCGCGCTTCTAACCAAGGACCATGATTTTTTCCGTAGTCACGGGCAAACACGGGGCATCCCACTTCGCTGAACTGATCTCAAAAGTGTTCTGCCTAACGATCCAATCTCTTGGATTGAGAATGAATGATACAGCCATCCTTTTCTGAGATAGTTGCGCTAACAGATGGATTTCTAATACTGGTTTCCTTGATGAGTCTGAATAGTAGTTTATTCACTAATCACCACTGTTCATGATCATTGCGTAGGCTTTTTATCAACCTGCGCATAAGCTGACCTCGCTCTTCATCATGTTTAGAGCCAGATGGAATGAGTTTATGAGCGTCTATCAGTACGGTGTATGCTGCTGAGATCCATGGCTTCTTCCTAGCCTTATGATTTACCTTGTTAGCAGATATCACTGCTGTTTCCACAGGCTTTTTGATATCATCCCGATCGAATCTTGGAGAACAGGGTAGAAGATTCTCGTACTGTTAGCTGCGTGCTGATTGGTTAAATCTAATCCAGTAGATCACGTGAATTTCTATCCAGAAGCTTCCCAACAACAACAGCAAGCACAATTGGATGCACAAATGCGGTTGTTGGAGACCCTAACTCAACAGCTCAACGTCCAGTGTTCGAGTCCACATACTATTTTAAATACGTCTTGTGAAGCAGTGGCAAACAGCATACCAGAATTCGTCTATAATCCTGAATGTGGAAATACTTTTCTGACGTGGTTCAAACGTTGGGAAGATACACTTAGAATGGAATTCGGTAAACAAGACGATGCTTGGAAGACTGGATTGTTGCTGCGTAAGTTGGGAAGTAATGAGTATGCACGTTACGCTGACCACATACTACCGAAGTTACCTCGAGAGCTCAGTTTCGAGGAGACAGTAACTCAGCTGTCAGATATTTTCGGCGAATCATCGTCATTGTTTAGTATTAGATATCAGTGTCTAAATCTGGTGAAACACAAAGATGATGAATATGCGGTTCTTGCAGACACCGTCAACAGAGAATGTGAACGGTTCAAGTTACGCTCGTTGACAGAAGACCAGTTTAAATGCTTAATATTCACCAAAGCTCTTCAGTCACCGCAAGATTCTGAAATCAAAACTAGACTTTTGATTCGAATGGACCAAGATCCGAACGTTACACTCAGAACGTTGATAGATGAGTGTAAACGACTACAAAGTATCAGAAACGACGTGTTGATTGAACAGGTAAATCCCAATTTAACCAGCAGTAGTGTCAATGCTGTTACTAGGTTAAAAGTTCAGAAGCAGAAAACATTTTGCATTTAGGCATGTTGGTTATGTGGTGATTGGCACTACGTACGGTCCTGTCCATTTAAAAAACATAAATGTCAGATGTGCAACAAACGTGGACATAAAGAAGGCCATTGTCAACCAAATCGTACGTCTCAGCCCAAGAAGAAGCACAAACGTACTCGACATGTGGTGAAATTAGCCGAGTCTAAATCACTTTCTCTCGTAGCTGCTTTCCAAACAGACTATGACTTTCGGAGAAAGTATGTGACTATACAGATGAACGGTGCGTCAGCTCGTTTTCAAATCGACACGGCATCAGATATCACTTTAATGTCTAGAGAAACGTACAACTTGCTGGGAAAACCGCCAATGAAGCCACCTAAGAAAACAGCAAAAAGCGCTTCAGGTGGTGCGTTAAAACTGGTTGGTGAGATGCAGAGTGAATTTTCCTTCAACGGAAAAAAATGTACAAGAATATGCTATCTGACAGAACGGCCAAACCTTGATCTTCTTGGTCTAGATTCGCTAGAAAAACTGGGAATAATGGATGTACCCATTAACAGTGTCTGCAGCGTATCGTGTTCATCATTGGACACACCGATACTTAAAAAGAAGACAGGTGAAAGGTTACAATATAAACGGAAGAGGAAGTCAGCCTCTGTTTTTCAGAATAGCCTTGGCCGCTGTACGAATATGAAAGCTCACCTACTAGTGAAATCATTTCCTAACGCTTTCTCAACGTCATTAAGACTAGGGGGACTTAGGTCGACTTGCCATTCAGGATGACTGGAGATCGTGGGTAACCGAAGAGTGGCTCGAGGCCAGTTGAACTGATCCCTAAAGTGTTCTGCCCGTCGATCCAGTCTCCTGGATTGAGAATAAATAATAGTCCCGTCATTTTCTGAGATAGTCTCACTTACACTAGGATTCCTAATACCAGTTTCCTTGATAAGTCGGAAAAGTTGTCTACTGTTGCCGATCGCCGATGCCTTTTCCATTGCTTTCGCTTTCGCCACCCACCACTGTTCACGGTCGTTACGTAGGCTTTTTATAAGTCTGCGCCTAAGTTGACTTCGTTCTTCATCATGTTCAGAGCCAGGTGGGATGAGTTTTCGGGCATCCATCAGATCGGTGGAGGCTACTGAGATCCACGGTTTCATTCTAGCCTTATGGTCAACCTTACTAGCATATATCACTGCTGTTTCGACAGCCTTTTTGATATCATTCCAACCTGTCTTCGGATGGGAATTGCTTAAATAGTCGCCTAACTGTCTTTCTAGTTGTTCCTGAAATATATTCTTCGCCTTATTATCATCAAGTAAAACCCTAAGAGGCTTTTTTACGGTGTCTTTCCTACGCCCAGTAAGCTTCAAACAAATACGCGCTCGCACTAGGGCATGATCTGAATCTAAACATGTGCCCCAGCACGAGCGGTACGGCAACCTGAACTGATGTTCTTGCGTAAGAAGTTCTACGTTGTAACTGATTGACTGACAAACTGAATTACCAAACGTCGGACTCAAACGTTTTTGAGGAACGTCAGTCAGTCAGCTACAACGTACAACTTCGCACGTACAACAGTTCAAGTTGTCATACTCCATTAGTAGAAAAATGCAATTTTCAATTCAAATCCCACAGTTGTAGAGTTAGTAGGAGCAGTGGAGGTAATAGAGAAGACTAGGGTTCGAAGAAACTATTCAAGAAAAAGGTAATTAGGAATTCAGAAGTTTAGGATTTGAAGGAACATAAAGAATGGATGTACCCCTGCCACTGCAAACTATTTTGAGCCATGTCATTCACAGTCTCTAGCTATCGATTACTATTATCTCGTGAACCCCAACTAGGTAGTCTATAGCTACTAGCATGGCTCAGTCCAGTTGTCAGTGACTTCATAAATTTGTGCTATGTTTTGGTTTTTGAGGAACGTACATCTCCGACATTTGATAATACAGGATAACGACTAGGAATGAAAAGAAATGCATGGGAACTAGAGGGGAGGAAATAGCTAAGTCAGTGCATAGTCGGTGAACCAGACTATGAGCATGAAAGAGATACGAATGAGTATACAGACATACATACGTGTATAAAGCACGCTCAAGATTACACAATTGGCAAGCGTAAATATTATGGGTGATGAGATGAGTGAAAATATCAGATTTTCTTATTATTCCAAAAGTCCGGGCAATAGAGGTGTGTAGTGTTAGAGATCTACAACAGGTTTATGCAAACCAAAGGGAATGCACTCGCATAGCACTGCACCCAATATTGATGTTGTGTAATCTAGGTTTTGGAACAGTGACTTAGTTGTTGTAAAACTGAGCTTTCAATTAAAATGGCACAGGTTTGAATACCACACCAATCATTTTGACTCGATCAATTGAGTATTAATGTATTACTAGCCCTCATAAAAACGCTATGAATCAAAGCTAACTTCATAGAACCGTCTATAATGTTTTTTAGATGAGTATTTCAGATGGATATGAAATCTGTTTCTGGTTACATTATAATTCTTTCCAATACATCACTTTGCTATCACTACGTTAAAAATGCATTTTTTCTGGTATACATCTTCGACCTAAACTGTGTAATACGTTTCCCTATTAAGCAATAAATATTTAAGATACCTTGAATTTCTAAAACATAAAAATAAACAGAAAAATAAAATCCACAAATAACTATGTATAAATCAACAGCAGCAAAATCTGATTAACACGCTTTAGAAAAAAAGCAAACAAAAATATTTTGACAATCTGCAACTTACCTCCAGCCAATGTTATAAGTGGACCTATCTTGTGTGCGACAGTAGCTCTTTTTGAGTCTATGCAGGATGTAGGGATTGAATTTTGAGGATATTCAGACTGCACATGCATTTTTGAATGCCCATCTGACATACTTGAATTGGATGGAATAGGAAGAAAGGAGGTACCATAGGTTTGATTAGGATTGCTCAAATTTTGAAACTTCCCTGATATGCAAGACTGAGATGTCGTTACACGATTTTGAGATAACGATTGATTAACAGAGTCCCAAGCTGTCCAAACTGATGAGTTAATCGTAAGATTCCCTGAAGACATTGAGCTCTGTGGGAGTTGAGTGGATGAATCTTTTTGCAGAGATTGTTGTTGCCCACTTTTTGTTGAATTTAATCCATCTAGAGAGGTGGGTCCAAAAACACTCATATTCGGTTGTACAATGTAGGGGTTGTGACGCAACTGGTCTTGTTCTGAAGCACTGCTTACTTCCGTAACTTTCAAACATGGATTCAATCCTGTGTTATTATTTGACGATTCTGTCGGAGAACGAATGGTAGAGCCACTTAAATACATAAGAGAAGCTGGAACTTCGCTTGAAGGACAGGATGCGTTCGAATATCCATTCGATTGTTGAGACTGCAAATCTGAAATACGGATTATCCCAGTTTTATTAATGAAAGTAATAATAATAAGTTCGGAATACATGAAAAAGTTAGATACGACCGACTATATTAGAAACCAATGACAATCATGATCATTTTGGTTTTACATAAGATAACTTAAGAAAATAACTGGATATTTGATAGCACTGCATAAACTCAGTCAAACTCCTTAATAAACGGTTTAAACACACCGTTATTGACCAGAAGTAGTATTAGACGCTGATTTCACCCATTCGTTATGCAACAATGAAGCTATCAATTCTTGTTCTAGATGAATAGTTTATTTCTGTGATCAAGTACTTGCCAACGTACACGACCCAGGAACATATCTTTTGTGACGGCTAATGATACTATCGGGTCTATCAAACATAAGGTGGTAACCGCCAATTGATCATTATTTTCATAATTTCAATATGAAAAGATCAAATATGTCTAAAAAGATACGATCAATTATAGGACTGAATTGCAGTCACCTTTGAAAAGTAAGGCGATTTTGAAAAAGTCTAGTTAAGCAGTTGGTATGCAGTAATTTAGTGGTTGAAGCAATAAACTGAGTTCATTATAGACAGCTTATTCAGTAATCCAGTTGTAACGTAGGACTTATTACGGATGTACATCAGTTCAAGTTCCCATACAACAGCAGAAACAGATGCAACTATCAAACCAGATCCCAGAGCGGAAGAAGTAACATTTTCAGTGGTAATAGGAAAGATTGTATATCAAATATACGATCCAAGAAAATGTAAGTCAGTAAGGCTTGGAATTTGCACTAAGATAAGAGTAGATGCATCTGTGCCATAGCAAACGATTTTGAGCCATGTCATTCAAGGTCTTTAACCATCAACTGTGACTCCCTTACAGAACCTGACCAGGTAGTCTACAATTATTAACATGACTGAGTCCAATTGTCAACGGACTTATGGACTATTACCATGTTTTGTATTGGCCTCCGATAGCTTCCCGAGTCCACTGCTACATCAAACAACATTGCACATCAGAGAAATCGGTGATCAGGCATATTTAACACATTTCCTAACGTACTCAACTGATGAACATTTACTACGTTAACAATTGACTCGCGATCTTTAACTGGTACTCTATTCCAAACCCAGGAATCGCTCACTCGGTGGTCGTAGAAAAGAAACGAGCAACGCCTCAAGGACGTTAGCGGTAGAATACTAGCAATCTACGAATCCCCTCTATTCTAATTTACTTCTGTGCATGCAGCTTGTCTTTCGCTTCATCAAAAGGGATGTCATTTAGTAGTCAGAGCCTATAACCAGTCACTCACGTTGCTTCATAAGTCATGTTAAAATGGCGGATATTTCATAAATAAACACAGTAGTGAGTTTGGAAAGCTAAATGGTTGGGACTCTGAACATCGGGTTTTTAAATAAATAATATACTGAACAATGGAAACTATGCTAAGCGAATCTGAATTTGTGGTTGACACAATTTCAGAAAGTGATCGCAAAACTAATAACAATTACCTGGGACCAGCTGTCCAGACTATATCAAAGAGTCATGTGAAAACAAGAACAGTGATGTGAAGGCAAAAAAACTTACTGACAGGACTGTACATTAGCTCCTTCAACTCACGAAGTGCAGAAAGAAATTCTGTCGAAGGGTCCTGATCCAAGTAGGAAATAAGTCTCAACTGGATATCTTGTTTGAGGCCTCCACGAGGAAGATTAGTAAATTTTATAAGTTTATCAAGATCGGTTCGTCGACAGCGTTGGATGAAAGCCTAAAAAATTTTACATGAATAACATTATGAACCTTAAGCTCCAAGAAGTCACGAGTTTGGCGCATGGAAAATCTACCTTTACCAAACCGAAGTTTCTACATATACAAATTACATGAGTAACCGAATGAAAGTACCTATTAGTAATAATCAACGTCCAGCACCGTTATTTACAACTCACGCGCTTATTTGGTATCCAATATCTAACTCGCCTAACAAGCAAGTTACGAAACGCTTAGGAATTCCTTTCCACTTGCTCTTATGCTTCAGAGTTGTATATCTCTAAATATTCAGCTGTTTTTGTTCTAGCTTATCGGGAAATTAAACGCGATGGGAATGTAAGATGCACTTAAAGTCATTAACTGTTTCGTCCTTGAATTGATCGGCATATCGCAGCTTTTCGGTATTACATTTTCTGTGCGTTGGTTAGATATCCTCTAAATTTTATGTTTATCAGGTGCCCTCGCAATAAGTTAGTGTGTTGTTGTTTTGAAACCATCAAATCACTTCCAATATCCAATATCTTTTCACAAGTTAGTATAAACCACTTGATTTGTTTGCTCTCGATTCTTGATCTCTCGGTATGGTTCGTGGTGTTTGGTAGTGTCCAATTAATGGTGGTCTAACTCTAGTCAGTTGGCAGTTGGTGGTGAGTTTCTATATCTCGTGATTTGAATGAATACCTTAGTTTCAGGGCAGTAGAGTTTCTGGAAAGCAGCAGCGATCACATTGTCAGACCGGAGATCATTTAGTTGCAATGTGGAGAATAATAAGGAGAAAATTCTAATGTAAATAAGAAGATTTCAGAAGTAAGTAAATCAATAGATAATTCAGTTTATTGATTTATAGTGAAGATCGTGAGAGTGGACCAAAATGTAAGTAAGGGAAAGAAAATAGATAATATGCGAGATAGATTAAGTAAGTGATCTGAAGAGATGGCGATGATAACAACTAGCAGGTCTCAAGATATGCATCAGGAACAGCTTTTCCACGAAGGAGATAATAATCCGTATGTTAATACGTCATTATCAAGTCTCTTCTTAAAGCAATCCACTGAGGGGCCTGCGGGCACCTCGGCTCGGAGAGCATTAAAGTTGCGATGACTCGCAATGAGAGAAAGTGTGCGCGAACCTGAGTATTCACTCCGTGTTGTGAATTTTTTTTGAGGATCCCCCCGGAGGGAGTGATGGTGGTGCATCGGTAAGATGCTCACATTGGGATGGTTTGTCGTGCTTAATATGTTATACGCCATAATTAGATCACCTCTGATTCTCCTGTAGCTCAGTGGAAATAATCCAAAGGGCTGGTGTCTATCGTCGCAAGGTTAATTTTTCAACCCTATCACCCATTTGGTTGCTCGTCTCTGTACTCGATCCAAGAGATTTGTCTTTTTTAAGCAGAGGGGGTGTGACGACGTTGTGAACCTCCATGTGTAGGCGCGTATGTCTTAAATAATGTTAAGAATAATTCTTGGGTCATAGAACCAAGTTGTTTTCGTATAAAGCGAAGAGTCGCATTTACCTTGGCTGCGTACCCTATATGGTTATTTGTTTTCAGTAATAGGCTGGAAAGTTGGTGGACTTATATTGATCCCCACAGCTGGTTTTCTAGTCAAGATTCAGCTTTCCTTGAAAGCGTGCGTTGATGGGAGAAACAGTATCCCACCTTTCTAAGTCTTTTTGTTATTGCACATGTGCAAGCTTTCCCGGAAAGGGCTCCAAATGAATGCCAGTACGTGAAAATAGAACGCTTGTGTCTCTCTTCGATTTCATTACATCCACGTCCAAAATAAGAGATTGAAGTCATGAGATTTGAAATCATGTTTAGTGGTGTTTCAGCGAACGTTTGGTAGCAAGCGTAAACCACGAATTTTGAGGCTAAGTTAAAAGCCGTCAAAAGACGAATGAAGAATCATTTTCGAGAAACAGAATGGCATGCAGATGATGGCTACAGGCCTGAACACCAGCAAAGCTCAGCTAATCACAAATGGATGTGCATAAATATATTTTCAGGTCGTGATATGTGAATAAAAGCATTTCGTTTGTAATTTCATCAGCAATTTCAGATTTTGTCTAAGGAAATATCTTGAACATACAAAGTGTATATTAACTGACGGTCTAGTTGAGTTGCTATTGTAGAGCCGTCAAAATGTAAATGCGCTTTACCGGAATCATCCATCATTTAGGTTACGAACACTGACATTTTAAAGGACGTTCAGGTAAAAGACAACCAACTCGCATATCATGCAAAGGGACATGCAACAGTTGTTTCATGCCATACTTTTTTCTAATGATATTACAAGCATATACGGTTTTCTGATTTACCAGTCTCGAAATCTCTGGGAAACTACATATATTCAATATCAACATTAAATCTCCGATAGATTAAACGTTTCAGAACGGGCTTCAAATCAGTGATTCGCTAAACAAACCAAAACTTAAGCACTAAAAAAGTGCATACCGCATACCAAAGGACAGCAAAACCTCACATCACATATACTCGGTAAGTGAAGGTATAAAAAGGCAACTTGAAAAGGGTACACCAATAGAAAAAGCTCATATCATTTTGAGCGAGCGAAAAGACTGCCGCGCACTTGAAGCACAAAAAACGAAGAAAAATATCTAATCACCAACTTCCGAAGAATGGACTATCCACTCACCTTCAGCAACAATCATCACCTCAAACGACAACACAAGCGAAATCAATTGCAGGAACCGATAAACGGATCATTCCACCATAAGTAAAAGGCATATCGGAACTTCAGCACGACTACTGAGACTATTTGCAACAGGTAATAATAATAATAATAATTTATCCTCAAATAACAAACATATTACAAGTGGCCTACCAATTAACAGGAAAGATCAAATTGTTAAGACTGGCAACATATTTCTTTTAAAACTCTGCAATGTACAACGCGAATAACTGGCGCGAGTTACGAAGGTTGCGTTACGACTATCCTCTTATTGAATGCGAAACGATTCATGGTAGAGACAGGTTTGCATATAACAAGAATTGATGTGGTAAATGTACAAAGGTCTGGTTGATATTCATCAGCTAATGATTTCACATGTTCTTGGGTAGGGTAACCAAGTCTACTGCAAATATCTAGACTAATATATGAGGATCGGAATGAGGTTCTGAAAAAAGAGGAATAAAGAAAACGGGACGAGGAGCGGAACAGAAAATATTCTTGTTTAGAGCCGAACAACGGCTTGGCAAATACGTTTATGGATAAAACAAAGGTATGCTTACTCAGACGTTTTTTCATTAGAACACTAACTGTACACATGCATTTATGTAGGTTAATGAAGAAATTTCATTAGTAAGATAACGAATGGACATTTAATCTTGTGAATAAAGGAAATTCAGCATAACCAAATCGCTAGCAACAATGTTGATTTACAAAACACAATAATCAGGCCCACTGATCTTATGCTTTTATTTTATTTTATATATTTTTTTAACGCTGTGGCTCAAGAAGTTATGAATGAGCTCTTTTTATGTATAATTGTCCAGAACTGCTTGTAATAGAATTTCTTGGTAGGAAGTAAAAACCAGTGCAAGATTACTG
The DNA here is from genome assembly GCA_944470395.2 of Schistosoma turkestanicum. Classification (NCBI taxonomy): domain Eukaryota; kingdom Metazoa; phylum Platyhelminthes; class Trematoda; order Strigeidida; family Schistosomatidae; genus Schistosoma; species Schistosoma turkestanicum. The sequence goes on from OX103971.1 coordinate 66,162,110, forward strand.
ACATGAACGTAGTTGAGGTTAGCAAGGAAAAGTAACATTAATATCACTGATTTGTTACATCCTGCTATATCGTAAGGAGCCGTAAGCAAACAGAAGGTTCTGCCACACAGACATGGGTAGATTGAGGTTATCGCCCCACCGTCATGAATGCTGGTCAGATACACCACCCTCCCTCAGTTTGCATAAACTTTCACTTATCTCTTTCTCAGTACGCGGTTCTCACTGAAGCGTAATACATCTTTTACCTTGGACTTCAATCTTAATTAAATCTGCAAGAGTATTCTCAATACTACCAACTTTGAACTTTGTAATATTCAGGCCGTCATTATAACCATCAAACGCAATACCAGCTTCAGTCATATGAAATAAATTCATACTCTTAAGGGTAGCGGAACCGAATATTCTGGCACTTTCGCTTAAAATACTTACATTATCCCTAGAGATAGGTATATATTCCGAAGGCCGGAAATTAACTCATATCATCCCTAAACGTGAATCTGGGCCGAAAGACCTCATCTAAAACTACAGACCTAATAATATCAATCCGTTCATCTCATGCGTAAAGGGGAAAGTGGTAAAAGATCAACTCACCTATCACTTACTCTGGGAAGGTCTCACTGACTGCTAACAACATGGCTCAATTAGAGCTACGTTATGCACCAATGTTCAGCTTGATATCTTTATATCAAAGCTCAACTACAAGCTGATGTCCGTTCCAAATAGTATCCTCTACGACATCAGTGAACAACATTTGAGATGCGAAGTTCCCACTCAGAAAATCCTTGGCTATCATTGGTTGATGTATTGTTTTAGTACGCTATTTTTTGGCCCCCCGAATGACGTTTCTATTATGAAAAAATAAACTCGAATTGTACGCTTGTGGATCTCATATTTCCTGGGTGCTTGTAGAACATACTTTCTACGCCATATCAAGACTTTTTGATATCGTTAGTAGGGCCAAGGACAATCAAATCAGAATAGCCTTTTCCGTCGCTGGATCATTTGTCTTCGCTCTCGTTTACCGACCAAGATGAATTCGTAATAGTTTCAAGCATAACAGTTGACGAGCGTAACAACCACATGTCCCGATAGATTTCTTTATTGAGGTATCAACATACGTGACCACAAAGACCTAATGATCGTGTCATGTTTTGAAATCAAAACGCTTTCCATAATGTGCATCACAATCTTTTAATCAACAGACTTCAGTCCACCAGGATTACTGGCCACCTGCTGCAATGTATTAGGTATTTTCTCACGAATAAATCCCAGATCACCAAAATTAACACAGATACATGCACACCTCGATCAATTACCGGTGGTGTTGTGCAGGTCAGTATTTTGAGTTCATTGCTTTCATAATCTATATCAATAGCATATTCACTTGCTCCAACGCTGACAATAATTATCTCTATGCTGATGACCTAAAAGTGATCTATGAAACTAACGAAGGTGACATGGAAAATTTGACGTGAGCAATCCAGTATGAACTCAGAAGTGTTGATAGCTGATGTTAGCGTTGAAACGAAAAACTCAGTACTGAAGAATATGGCTGGTTGTGTTTCAGAGGCACATCTACCAAAATTATTCTCACTCTCCGATCTAGGAGTTGACTACCCGCACATCCTAAACTTATCTGAACCTATCTGCGATAGTATCCCAAATGAGAGAAGTGCTAGTTTTAATTTTTCGTAACTTTCTTCATAGAGAATCCATAAAAATTCTTTAAAAAACATGTCATGAACTTGGACTTGATCCACTATGAAAACGATGGCCTAAGTCCAATCTAACATTCTACTTTCTGTTAAAGCTTATATACTTCTCTTGTAGAATCGTCCTTATCCAAGTCCAATGTGAACATAACCTTTGAGATAAAGTATCTGCGGTCAAACATCTTCCTCACTAATTATGCTCTGATATGGAACAGCCCCCCCCCTCAAAAATACATATGACATATGAACTGCATACGTTAGTAAAACTTCTGAATGAAGTCTTCTGTTGCACTGATTCCTCTGCATGCGCAAAACTCAATCGCACACTTTTTACACATAATAATCTCACTACATGTTTAAACCAAATCGAATTCAAAGCCGCTCTTTATTTTATTTTTTCCCCTTATCCGAAGTGTTAATAATCCTTCTAGTTGGCTAAAAACCTCCAATATTTTGCTGAAAAAGGTAGGTTACTCACTGGGTCAACAAAACTATTAAACGGTACCTGGCTGATTAGGACGCACCCTATTGTCCTTGGAAGTCATCGCTAAAACATCACCATTTGATGCTTAACCTCGAGTGATCATGAATCGATGCCCTGAAAAGATATAACCCTATTTGGATTGGAAAAGAACTTTATCAACAGCCATGAATTTTTCAGTTCCAGTTTAAGTGTTATCACAAGCACTCTATCAACTTACAATTGATGACATCTCGTTATCTATTGCCCCATTTATAACAGTATTACCCCTAAAAATTTCCTGCTTGCTTAATTAAATGTATTACCGCCACTACATCGTAAATGTTTGTCGTTTGTTTGAAAACTCGCACTCTTTTCTCCATGATAGTTAACTGTGCAGCATTCATATTTTACCTACATTTCATAAGTTGTAAATCAAACTTGCAAAAATAGTGTTTCTCAAAAGGATGTGAAATAAAGTCTCTAGTAGAGCATAAAATATTATCTTACAATCATTTTAAGTGAACTTAGCAATATAAAAGTAGGGAGGGTGGAGTTACTTACCAGCAAATATTGAAGGTAACAGCGATCATTTCAATCCACCCATGTTTGTGGAGCATAACATCTTGTTTAATTTCGGCTTATTTAGACTGATGAGGTGGCTAATGTGTTGAGGTTGCTCTTACAGGCTTGCTACTTCTGAGGCTCATGTTTCCAAAAATATGCTAAGGTGACTAAGAGTGACTAAGCCATTTCTGCGGTTGTAACGAGTTAAAGGTCAGAAAAATGAATAATGTCCATTTCCTTGTATCCAAGCAAACTAAGCAATCAGAATGTGCACAACAATTTTCGATGGAACAACAACCAATAAACAACTGATAATCAGTGATTATAACAAGATGGAAACATTAAGCGCTATCACGAAATATTCAATATGTTGCTGTCTTCAACAGTATTTCAAGGTCGAATTACGAACTACTTTTGTTGAATTGCTCAAACGGTATGATATCGTGAATATTTGTTCGTTCACAATGATAATATAAACATTAAAATACAAGCTGATAGTTCAACAAAACCATTGTCAGGAGCATCAATATGGTGAATCCTCTGGCGAATACAGATGTTGTAGAACATGAGGCTTCTAAGCTGAACAGATGGAAGAAACGTTTCATGCATACTATACTAGAATAATAGTTGGATATTCACTTAATAGTTTGCATCGAAATTGGTGATATATGAGTCCATTTTCTCTATCAGTAAAGTTAGGTATTCTCAAATTCACACACCAATAGACATCTATAGACATCTATAGGTCTAGCAGAAAATCTCAAGCTATGACTCTTTGACTACACTCTGCGAATGGCTCTGTCATTCTTACCTAAAGTACACGCCAGCTGACGATCAACCTAAGCAACCGACGATGGTATCTGTGAACATTCATCCGTGTAAATTTCCCAACGGCCAAACTCGATATTGATTTCTTGAGGCTCAATTAATTGCTAGTCGAATCACGTAGGCTCCGGATAATCGATACATCATCGAAAATTAAATTTACGGGTGTAGAAGCCTAAACTAATGCATACCGAGTCACCGGTATATTTCGTTCGCACGACAAAGAACTTCATACTTTATCTGACGAATTTCGTCCAATAAATAAACCTCTCTAGGAGATTGAATCGTTGACTAATCGTGCGTTACACCACCATTGCGCACCCCAAATCAGAGCAAACCTCGCCGACTGCCGCATATTTTAAATCTGAAATACAGTCAAGGAATTTGAGGACGTCATATCTCCAGTAACTTCATTTAACAGTCTACAAGAAAGTGATGTTCCTAAAGTCTCTCAAATTCAAAATTAATATACCGATCAGTCACAATGAATGTCCCATAGGCACCATCTCAACTACGTACACCTTTGAGTCGTTCATTCCACCTCACCTTTCTGTATATATCTGGAGCCAGAAATGTGGTCATGGTGGGTCTGGTTCGGTAGCACAGTGGAGCCCGGAGATCAACATTAAAACAAACAAAAAGATCGACTTTCAAAACGTGATAATATAATATATAACGCTTACATAAATCAGGTAGGTAAATGTAAGTTTTATAGTGGATTCTGAATTCAGAAGAACAGTTCTAGAAGTTTAGATACGCGCCTTGCCCGGATTCCCAAATAGAAAGCAATTTATCTTGATAAGAGACAGTTCTATTATTAATTAGATAATACGGAAACTACTTAACAATATTACACCGTTCTCCGTCCAAAATAACACAGTGTGTTTACAATTCTGGAAGAATGCTTCCGTATAGGTCTAAAATTGCTGACTTCCAGTCCAGATTCATGTTTCACCGCCCAGGGTATCAAATCCGACATGGCTGTAGCCATAATTAAATATCAATTTAAACAACATAATACAGTTCAGTAGAAAACATAGAAACTCCAATAAAAGTACAAAAATAGAAACTATAACATAATACAAATAATGACATCTCAAAATGGGATTAAACAGACCACCAAAATTTTGCACAGAAAGAGTCAGTAAGAACATATTACAAATACATGGAGGATAAAAAAATGAAGACAGAATATAAAAGGAGGTGCCATGATACTCCTACCCGACACCATGTTGATGAGATTTGATCTCCTCATGCTCTGTCCGCCGATATGATGTTTAGTCAATCGCCTCTTCAGTGATCGTAAAGAAAACAACAGTGAGCAGTTTACCATGAACAATCAATCAAATACAAGGACTGCTGCGCTGTGTTTATAAAATAATAGGATACAAAAAGGAATGATCTTATAATGTTGATCGAATATATAATTTGAGATGTATGCTTCAGACGAATCAATAAAAAAGTAGGAAAACACCATCATGATGAATTCAAAACATTAGGATCTGAGAGAACTCAAAGAGTGGACGCACCTGTGCCGTTGCAAACGGTCTTCAGCTATGTCGTTCAATGTCTAACCATCGATTATTATCGTCTCGCGGAACCCAACCAGGTAGTCTACACTTACTAACACGACTCAGTCCATTTATTAGTGACACGTTTTAATTTGGCCGCCTTAGCTTTCTTCCAACCTACACCTACACCTCAAAACATAGCTCAGCGAAGCAGTCGGTGGTTGGGCATTCGCAACAAATGTCCAGACCATCTCAACTGATATGGTTTCACTGCTTCATCTACTAAACTTCTACTGGAGTCCCCCTGTAGCTACTGCCCTTTCCAAGCACATATGAAGGAGGAGGTTTAGGTATGGCATTGACGACCACATCGTGTATAAATCTAATTCGCTTAAAAAGGCTTACCAGGAAAAATATAATTCAAACCAGTTTAATTCTGCCCTAAGAATTAGAAGGTCTTCATTCACAAGTGTTATGACGTCTCATGATGAAAACCGAGTTCTTTAGGAAGTCATTAGTCCGATGTCTCTTCTGGTGACCAGAGAAACACTTCTTTAAAGTACATGGAATACTCGGACGATGTGAGAGACCGAGAGGGTCACCGAAATCGCTGTAGAGATGAAATGACACAACTAAGAGGTGATTGGCATGAGTGAAACTCCTTGAACCTAGGTTGGACAACCAGGACTAGCTTCAGGAGAGCTGCTGTTATACTCCAGCCATGAGGAAGAAAATGCCTCACACACAAGTAGTTGCACTGATTCTGTCCAAACAAGCATAAAAGGCACTGATAGGACAACAAACTCATGGACCCAGGATCATCAACGAATCCTTCAATAGGGATTGAGATGAACGTTATCCAAAGCTGTTCGCCTACTAACGATCAATATGAAGAGTTTAAGATCAATTATACGAGTTAATACAGTCAATCGCTGAGAAATGGAATGCAAAACATGAAGGCATTATGAGATGATATCGACTGGGATTAAGAAAAGGAAACGGTGTGGGGTTCAAAAATCTGTGTGGCTTCAACAAAAGGGTCATAAGTGGCACAATACTCCTCTCCTAAACATACACACAGCTAAATAGGATTCGCCGAAATGCATTGCAAAGAACCAAATCGATCACCCTGCATCAACCACTCATTGTCTACGGACGATGATAAATCGCTACATGGTGATGGCCAAGATGAAGGTGAAGCAACTAAGATTTGGAATAACAGAATAACTAGTGTCTAATACAGCCTTTTTTCGAGGTACTGACGAGATCAACTAATTTAAGATAGCTCTAAGCATTATAAGATTTACTCACAACATAGGAACCTGTAGAATTCTTTTTGAATGTTTTGTGTTTTGGAAAATCCCTCCATGTTTACATATTTTTGCTATGACCTGATGGACCTTTTCTCTTGACATTTTTGGTATTTTATTTGATTCCAATTTGAGATTTTATCATTCTATATTGTTATTCTTTCTATATTTGTACTTATATTGAAGTTTTTGTGTTTGCCTTTGAACTGTACATATATTGTTTAAATTTGATATAATATGGCTACCGCCACATTTTTGGATAGACGCGGTGGCTGCTGGACTTAGTGTCACTTACTAGCTATTGTAATAGATACTCTACGGAGTAATTTAGTCCTGGAAGAAACAAAAATACCGTAAGCCTCTGTATTTCCATTTTATAACAATATAGAGACGTTTTCTCCTAGAAATTTTGACCTTTTGATTTGGCTGGGACCTGGATCTAGGAGTAACGTACAGGAGTGTTTCTATTGGACGCGATTAGGACAGCCACCGGCGAAATAATTCTACAGTCTGGTATTTGCTCTTCTTGCGTGAATTATACTTTGGAAATCTCCATTGGAACATATATGATTTGGATCTATTTGGATTATTAAGAATTACAAGGAAACATTTGGAATTTTAATCGTTTATCATACTAGACTTCCTTGGGGGAAGAAGTTGGAACTACGTATCATTAATTTTGAACTGAATTTTGGATTTACTCTATTTTGTATTCGTTACCGTCTTTATTGAACTTTATTTATGATGTCAAACCGAAAAAAATCACACATGAGGACGGTGGAAGAGCTCGACGGATCACAGGGCTCTAGGCAAGTCGTTAGTGATAACCTTTTTATGGGTAACCCACATGTTATGTCTGATATTTATTATTGTAAGTCATCGATAGAGGGTTTAGAATTACCTAAGGTTGAGCTTTCATATTTTGATGGAAGGTCTCGCGACTATTTTAAGTTCATACGACAAATAGAATCGTTTATAGAACCTCGAATCAAGGATGATCAAGTGCGTTTATTGTATTTAATTCATTATTGTAAGGGAAAAGCAAAAAATGCGATTGAAGGCTGTATTATTATGGATCCACAATCAGGATATAAGAGAGCTAAGGCCATTCTAAAACAGCTCTTTGGACAATCGCATGTAATAGCGCGAGAAACCTTAGAGGACTTATTTAGAACTGGGAATGTAGAATTTAATGATCCTGAATCATTGACGAACTTGGCCATTAAAATGCAGAATGCTTCTTTAACTTTAGAACAGTTAAATTGTACAGCTGAACTTAACTCTATGGATACTTTAGAACGAATAGTAAGGCTCTTACCTCGTCGAATGCAAGCCCAGTGGGCAGAGCTAGTATTCAAGTGGGACGAAGAGGAGAGAGAGCCCAATTTTAACGAATTGACGGAATTTATTATGTCTCGTGCTAAGATAGCTAGTAGTAGGTTTGGAAGATTAGCTTATCAGGCTAAAACAGGAAATAATACGGAAGCTACTAGTGGTCTGCGTGTGAGACATTCGGATTCTTCGTTTCTACCTAAAGCACGCTCGGAAGATAAGAGATTTGTCAATTATATCACGAAAGCATACGCTGATGAAGGACGAGTATGTGACCGTAACGATGTAAAGCCTCTTGATGCGTGTCCTAGTAAGAAGCCGGATGGTGTAACAGATAAGATGGCTTTTCTAAGTGTAGGAAGGAAAGAAAAAGGCGAAAAGTGTAGGCATCAAGATGGATCCGAAGTGTGTGATGATAAAAGCCTCTTAGCTGCTCGAAAAGCCTGGAACGGTAATTTGGATTCGAGTAATCAGAGGTTAGTGAGTTCAGCAAATATGAATAAAGCCCAGGCAGGATTGACTGAACGGAATAAAGCTTATTTTCGGGACCCTTCAGTTAGGGTAAATTATATAACTGGACCTAGAGTAGATTCTAGGATAAGTGATCGTGGAACAGTAACGGCTAAGAAGCCTAGGAGACATGATGCTACTATTACTAAGAAGCCTGAACCTCATGCTCTTTCGGATGCTACGATTAGCCATGGAAATAGTAGCCATCAGAACCTTAGTAGTGACAGTGATAATGAGGAGATAGAAGGTGTCAACAGCCCACCTATAGTGACTAGTTTATCAACTTCATCGAATGAGCCTCCTAGTGTTTCGACGCCATTGGACCTCGTCACGAAGGTTAAGTTGATTGAAGATGCACAAGGTTGTGCAACTGTAACTGTTCCTATTACGGTTGACTGTCAGTCGAGTGATGATGAGAAGAAAATGTTTGATGGTAACAGCCAGTCTACAGTGCTGTGTGATGACGATGCTATTGTTGAGCATATGTCTTGTGCCGCGGAAACGGATGCTAATGCAGAACGGAATCATTTAGACGTTGATAATAAACTGGATGTCACTGATGTGACAAATGAGTTACCGACGATGATGAACACTGTTCAAACCTCCTCTGCATCAGGAGATGGAAGGATAAATATTGATCCTACGTCATGCTACTTAAGGTCTTCTGGAGACGATGAAATGTCAAAATTGGAGATCCCACCCTTGCATATTATTTATGGGTCAAAAACTTCTGTTGATAAGTTGGCATCACGGACTTCATGGTATCTGCTGATCGGAGCAAGTGGTGGTGGATTGGCGACTCGTCCCCACGATAGAGAATGTAGTCCTTGGATAGGATATGACCAGTTTTGCGACGCGTTGTTCATGTTCGTATGGGTTAATTGGGTAAGGTTTATACTACCGTTAGGTCATTCCACGATAGATAGGGGAATCAAGGGCCTGATGGGAAAGTATAGGAACCTAGTTAACACGATAGGTCACATCCATGTTGGATGGCGGGTAGGCGTACTGCTGTAAGTCCTACACGTTATTCCGGTGTGGATTAGGGGATAACATGGGAACCCTAAATAAGGTGTCATTAACGCTTGCTGTTTTTGCATGGAGGGATTTTGCGGGCCGGTGTAGAATTCTTTTTGAATGTTTTGTGTTTTGGAAAATCCCTCCATGTTTACATATTTTTGCTATGACCTGATGGACCTTTTCTCTTGACATTTTTGGTATTTTATTTGATTCCAATTTGAGATTTTACCATTGTATGTTGTTATTCTTTCCATATTTTGTACTTATATTGAAGTTTTTGTGTTTGCCTTTGAACTGTACATATATTGTTTAAATTTGATATAATATGGCTACCGCCACATTTTTGGATAGACGCGGTGGCTGCTGGACTTAGTGTCACTTACTAGCTATTGTAATAGATACTCTACGGAGTAATTTAGTCCTGGAAGAAACAAAAATACCGTAAGCCTCTGTATTTCCATTTTATAACAATATAGAGACGTTTTCTCCTAGAAATTTTGACCTTTTGATTTGGCTGGGACCTGGATCTAGGAGTAACGTACAGGAGTGTTTCTATTGGACGCGATTAGGACAGCCACCGGCGAAATAATTCTACAGAACCTACTACGGGGAACAACAATAAATATAGAAAATGAGCTGCAAGAAGATCCGACATAAAGAGTTTATCTCAATCGGTTATTCAAACGAGAACAAAAAACCGACAGCAACCGAAAAGGGACCGAGAAAGCCAAGGCACAGAAGCAAAAAAGCAAGTATAAAAGTATCAGATGAGCAGATTTTTCGGAAACATGAGTATGAAGAAGAAAAGATAGTTGAAAAGGCTGTACGAAAGAATCAAGAGAGTCATGTAATACATTTATTTAAGCACAGAAATTTTTGTAAAAAGAGCCCCGAAACAGTGAACTGATATGTGTATGAGCTAGCTTGTTACATAATACTATTGACTCGTTTGTTCTTGAAGCACAGACAACCGATAAATTTGTAGTTATCACATGCATAACAAAAAAGCCAACTTTAGGTTTGAAATGCTTATTCTTGAATTACGAGCAAAGGATATGAATATGTAGTTGCAATGATAATCTTCATAAAGTCAAGAACAAACATTCGATTTTCATGTTCCCAGATCAAAATACCGAACGAATAGGCTGAAATTGAATATGGCTGATACAATGAACACGCCAGTTCCAAGTCTTAATATAATGAATAACCCAAAACTCGGTAAATCTAATGATATTTGTGATAATTCTTAATAGCTGAATGGTTCAAGATCCACCTACGACGACGGTATTCTTCGTGTAATTTGTCTGAAGCGGACCACTAGTCTAAGCACCAGGCACCCGCTTCTCGTTCTCTAAATTCCGTCAACAGGACCCTCGTCGCAAGAAGACAAAGGGTAAGACATCTTTAGCACTAACATATGTCGATGACCGTACGTGAGCATTTCGAGAGGGAGAGCAGACTCACCTCGCCTTCGAATGTACTAGTGCATGTTTAGGGACTGTATGACACACCGAAGCTAGAAGGAAAATATAGTGAACGATAAACCGAGATTGAGAGAAAAAGAGCAGATGAATTAAACACACTGAAAAGTTTAGCCTGACTGAACTCACCAGACAGCAACGAAAACAAGCCCCACTTCACAAACATTCGGAAGAATAACAGGTATCAAGAGAATGGAACGGACACTTCACCAAGATCCCGAACAAAGTTCGTAGCAAGTGTGAAGATTACAAAAGCATCACTCTACTCTCAACACCAATTAAAGTCCTCAGCAGAGTGGTTAAATTGAACTAGGGATTCCGTAGACACCCAACTTATATCTTAGTAGGTTGGATTCCTTTACATCAGCTTCACTGACTGGGAGAAAGCATTTGATATCATGGACAGGACAACACTATGGGGGCTTCTTCGATACGACGGCGTGCTTTAGGAGATGTTCAACATCATACGGGATTTATACAATATTATACTGCAGAATCGTCCACGAAGGGAAGCTAACAGACTCGTTCGAGTTATGACGCAAGGTTGTTCACTTTCACCCTTTCTCTTTCTCCTGGTGATCGACTGAATGGTGAGAAGAAACATAGGACATAGTGGACAACTAGGACGCAGCTGGACGACCTAGACTTCGCAGATAATCTGGCTGATCTATCGCACACGCAACAACAAACGCAAGAGAAGACGACCAGTGTAGCATTGGTAAGTCTCAAAATAAACAAAGGGGAAAGTGAAATTCTCTGATACAGCACTGAAGAGATTTCTGGGTACAAAACTGTTAGACATTTTACAGGTAGTTGAACAGTTGAACTAATAAATATTGGGTGAAAATAAACGAGTTATTCACTGATAGTCTCTTTCAATGATTACAATATGCATCGTCCATCGACAGTTACAATTAGTTTTCAAAAACGTAAACGCGAACCCACTTTAAAACAAATTATTTATGACGTGAAATATTAATGCACAAAAGTGTTAATTTCCTATCGCTGGATTTCGTTGCCTGTCTGTAAACAACAACTAAGGTATAACTGACTGTTAATCAAAACAAATAAAGACGCACTTTGATCCTGGAAGTCAGTGCTTGAGGATTAAGCTCTATAAGTACCGTGATACAGTAATCAGCAAACTACAACATAAAAATCCGTTCGTGCGCCAATCGGTTCAGGTTACCATACCATATCATCATAGAGACGCAACTGTCAGTTCATATCTGATAGTAACAGAGGTTGAAGAAATATTAGCGGTATTAGATATTACGGCTAGAAGATGTTATTCAAGAAGTATAATCCAGTGAGATAACTTTAGAAAGAGAAAGAGGTCATAAGGAATTTAGAAGTTTAAAATCTCAGAGAACACAAAGAGCGTATTCATCTGCGCCTTTACAGAGATTATGAACCATGTCGTTCAAGGTCCCTAACCATTGGTGATTTTGTCTCACGGACAAAAACCAGGTAGTCTGCATCTACCAACATGACTCAATCCGCTTGTCAGTGACTTCATGGATTTGTGCCATGTTTTGGTTTGGTCGCCCCTAACTTTCTTTCAACCTACTCCTACACCACGAAACATCGCTCGTCAGCGCAGTCAATAGTTTGGCATTCGTAACACATATCCCAACCACCTCAACTGGTGAAGATTCTTTATTTCGGCAATCGATTTAAAAGCCTTATCTAGTGCCCGTATCCTGAGAACTGGATTGCTTGCTTGATATTCCCATGATGGACGAGAAATGAGTCGCGGACTTCTACGATCGAATACTGATAGCTTACGAATATCCTCTGATCTTACTAGCCACCTTTCATAGTTATACATAAGAACGGAGCCAAATGCTTCACAGTGTACTCGTCTGTTGGTTAGCAAACGAATATCCCTCCTACACCACAAGTGATGCAAATTGGCAAAAGCCAATCGAGCCTTCCGTCACAGTGCTCAGAATTAGTCAGCCTCTAGGCCACAGCACTGATCAGACTCTGGATATGAGTGAAGCAGTCAACACGTCGTAGTGCCTCACTCCCTATCACTAGTTCGGGTGCTGATGCAATCCATTCCTGAAGCAACATCTTGTATTTCGACAGGAAGAATCACATGCCGAACATGCTTGCATTGCTGTTTAGGGTGACCAGAAGACTTTGCATTTTATAAACGTCTTCACCAAACGGAATTATGTCATCGGCTAAGTCAAAATTGAATCTGATAGAAGAGGGTCACTTATCAAATGATAAGTGTTGTTACTAAGAGCATGTCACAGTCTTTACCGAAAAGAAATATGTCATCAGCAAACTCGAAGTCAAAAAGCGTGTTTCCTGGTGAAAGGTTCACTCCTGAAAAATTCAGACGAAGATAAAGTTAACTCTAAAAGCCTGTCTACGACAAAGTTGAACAAGAATGGAGAATATGGACAGCTCTGACGGACACCACTTGAAGTAATCAATTCTGATAGCAGTTCGCCCTAAGCTCTCACTTCTACAATGCTTATCAAGGAGGTATAAGGTTAATGTCCTTTTTTGGCATACATTTCAATGGGAGACACTGTCACATGACCTAAAGACAGACAGGTCGAGAAATACTACTCATTTGGGACGTCTGAATGTGTGTTTATGTTCGGTGACCTGATATAGTATGAACATCTGGTCTATACATCCAGTTCAGAAACCGGCCTCGTTTTCTCTAGACTGCTCTTCACGAGCTGCAGTCAGGCATCTAAGTATTATCGAGGCTAACAATTTAAATACTATATTTGGTAAACTGATTCCTCTTTGATTGTCACAAGAGTACTTTTGTCCTTTCTTAAAAATTGGGACAATCAATGATTGAGACCAGTTGGATGGGATTTCGTCCAGTTCCCAGATTCTACCTAAGATCTCAGCCAATCTCGCAGATTAAACTGGACCACCATCCCTAAAATTTCAGGAGTAATCCTATCAGGCCCTGCTGCTGTACCTCGCTTCAGATTTGCTATAGCTTTTTGACTTAATAAAGGCTCGGAGGACCTACGTCGATTTTCCATTCAGGTTGACTGAAGATCATGGGTAACCTAAGTGTGGCTGAGTGCCGATTGAACTTGCAGTGAGTCATTCAGTTTCCAGCTCACATGACTTGTCTCAATCGTCTTTTGACCTGGACACTTATTCGTCGATTGTATTCATGTGTGTGCATGCCTACTCTCTTACTACATTTGTTATCTGACAATCATGCTTTATCTCTCGGAGTTGGCTCACTAAATTTCTCCACTTCACTTCATCCATTCGCTCGCTTGCTTTCCGGCGCTCGTATGACTGTTTTATCTTTGAGTGCTTGTAGTCTGTTGATATAATTGTGGTGCGCCAAAATAAACGTATTAAATAATTCGAGTTCACCTTCTGATTTATAAACCGTCAGACGCTATTTAGTAACTTGTCTGGAAGAGCTAACTACGAAACCTAAGAACACGTTGGATACCAACCATCGCGAAACTAGTGATAATTTGCACATCCCTAAAGTATTCTGCCCATAGATCGAATCTCCTGAACCAAGAATGAATGATACGACCGTCATTTTTCAAAGTAGTTTCGCCAACAGTTAGATACCTAGTACTAGTTTCCTTGATAACTCGGAACATTTGTTTACTGTTACTTAAAACCTGTCTTTTCCATTTCTTTTGCTTTCGCTACTGACCATTGTTCGTGATCATTGCATAGATTTCTTATTAGCCTGCGCTTAAACCGACTTCGCTCTTCGTGATGATCACGATCAGTTGGGATGAATTTCTGAGCATCTACCAGTTCGGCAATTGCTAATGAGATTAAACACTTCTCCAGAACCTTTTTGTCTACCTTACTAGAAGATATCACTGCTGATTCCACAGCCTTTCGGATATCATTCCAACCTCCCTCAGGGTGGGCATCACTTACGATATGGCTGCCTGTCTTTCCAGTTACTCCTGAAATATATTCTTAGACGTGCTTTGATTAAATAGAGCCCTAAGAGGTTTTCTTGCGATGTCTTCCCTACGCCTGGCAAGCCGCTGGCAAATACATGCTCACACTCGAGCGTGATCTGGATCTAAACGAGTGTTCCGGAGTGAGTGGCAGTCTTCAATAGAACCTTTCCATCAATGGCTGATAGTAATGTGATTTAGTTCGGTCCATTATTTGGTCGGCTTCGGATGTCACCAGGTAAAAAGATATTTTCCTTATGCTTAAAATTAGTGTTTGCTAGAAATAGGAGGTTATCTGAGCATAGTTGCAACAGACGGTCACCATAGTCTGTTCTCTGAGCCGCGACACTAAGATCCACCCAGGTGTCTTTCCTTTACACCTAGTCTACCTACTTGAGCATTAAAGTCACCAACCATTATTACTATGTCAGAGTGTCTAACTTTTTGGAGGAGGTCCATAAGCTTTCTGTAGAACTCATCTTTTACATAGTCTGGACTGCAGTCAGTGGGAGCGTAGACAGACACGACGAAGAGGCAACGGCGAGTGTCCCTATCTTCCCGAGTCCTTACCATCCCGTCTATTCACAAGCGACTATCTACAAGGATGCATTCTAAGAGCTAGTGCTACCCTAGGACTCAGTGCTATACGTACACGCAAGTGCAGCGCTCCAGGTTGAATTATCAGACAAGGTATAAGAAATTATATCTAAACCGGATGCAGGCTGTGATAAAACCCGTTTCGTTAACCGGCCAACAAGTTGTCGTGCAGCTTCTCAAGCAGGTGCAATAGCTGATGAAACTCCATCACAGCAAGACAATATCATAAGCATAACAAGGGACAGAAAGGCAGACAGTCGGATATTCTATCAGTTATGGCTGCGTCGATTATTTCTGATTGTGCGGAAAATCCTTGAGGTTCTGGATAGTGATGCCGACATAGCTGATAGGATATATGGGACAATGAAGTACACGAGTACGCAAACGCAAAACTCCAGTGTGGACGATAGAATCATCACGTTACAAAAGAGCTTGATATTTTATGCCAAAAGATGACGACCCTAATTCGGAACGACAGAAGCCGATCAAGCTCTAGACGCTCAACTTGTACGATATGCCAGTTCCACGAGACCTACGGCGACTAAAAATTAGTACTAAGAATCGATTTCTTCCGTTGTTGGTAACGGCTACGATAGTTGGCGTAGCTTCTAAAAACAGTCGTTTATTTTACGTCCAGGACAGAATAACTGGTGCCCGATTCTTAGAAGGCACAAGAGAATCCTAGTCACTGGCCAGTGTCCCACGAGCGGTAGCAGACGTTAGTAGACGATTTCATCTGATCTTTTATAACCATATTCTATTAGGCGATATGAACAATA
Organism: Schistosoma turkestanicum; assembly: GCA_944470395.2. Taxonomy (NCBI): domain Eukaryota; kingdom Metazoa; phylum Platyhelminthes; class Trematoda; order Strigeidida; family Schistosomatidae; genus Schistosoma; species Schistosoma turkestanicum. The sequence goes on from OX103971.1 coordinate 66,178,149, forward strand.
GTACTTTTTTTCCATCATAACTACTTACATCTCTACGTGCTGCAGACTAATAAACATTTATACTAGCAACTACGTCGTTCAGGATCTGCTGGTATAATGCATTTGAAGATAATCTTTCTAATTCTCTGTCACTTTATTCGATTATGTACATTCAAATGATATTGACAGAACTCTAATTTTGACCTGAATTCAGTGAAAAAAAATATATTTCCTATAATAAAAGGTATTTAATAAAAACGATCCATTTACAAAAAAGTGATATTTATGGAATTTTCAAAGAAATAAATAAATTGTACAACAGTATGGAAGAGACATTCAATAACAAAAATGTTATCCAGAAACAAATTTTATTGACGGGATGTGAGAAAGAGATCATAAAAAGGGAACACACATGCCATCATAATTCCACTTTTAAATCGTCGAAGTCTTGTTCTTCAATAGGCTGAAACGTAAACGAAAATAGTCGATAAAAGCGCTAACTATATGTATGATGATCTGAGAAAAAAGAGACAACATATATAAGCTTGTACGTGTTGCTTTAATTTTCGCAATGGGATCTTTAATACAGTAAAATAGAGAAAGACTTGAAATAACAGAATTTTAAGAATTTAGCGTCTTTTAGCTTTGTTAATGATGTGTGAATAATCCAACCAATGAATATTTGAATGAAAATAAACGTGTTATTTGTTGATGTCTCAAATAATGAATACAGTTTCCTATACTACAAGTCTTGCAATTACAGTTCTAATATTGTTAATCTGGATATGATCTCTACCAATAATCGCAATATGTATCGTCCATTGTTAATGACAATTAGTGTGCAACAAGATAAACGCCAAACTACTTTTAAATTAATTCTGTGATTGCATTAACTCAATAATATACACAATAATGTGACTTTCCTGTTCACGGATTCCCATGCTTGACTTTAAGCCACATCTAAAGTATAAAGGTCAGCTAATCAACACAAATAATGTGAGACGCATTTCGATCCTGGGAGTCGGTGTTTGGAGATTGAGCGCTTCAACTACCGAACTACCATCAATGAGTGAATTGAATGATCAAATACTGCTGTAAAATGACAGCTACTATAATAAAATGTTTACCAAACTTAATTTGTAAAAACATGAAAGTACAACCAAGTCATTTCGTAACACATATACAATTAGATACAGATATTAGTTTGACTACGGTCAATTAGGCGTTTCTTCAGATCATTGGACAGGAAAATTTGAAAAGAAATAAGTTTTATGTCTACTTCTCGGGAGAAAAGCACTATTGCAAAGTTTATTCTTTTATATTCGTACTTGACAGCGGTTTTCACCGCTGAACTGCCGTTGAGTACTGCTTCTTAGATTTATCTATTGACACAAGATCCCGTTTCATGTAAGAAATATTTCTTCTGTCATATTAACTTTCTAACGAAATATTGAAAGAAACATGCACAGTTTGATTGAAATGACGCAAGTATTCCGAATAGAAAGGTAATAAGTGAATATAATCAACAAATGAACCAAATAACACAAAAAAAACCATGGATTTTGGTTAGGAGAATGGACTTACCTGAGCATCTTTTCCATCCCAGGCTTCAACAGTTTTTAGTTCAGGTAACGAATCCACATCAAACAGAGGAAGAGTAGCACCGCCGACTGAGAGCTGTCTTAAAAAATCATGGACACCAGTTGAGCTGTAAGCACCTCGAAGAGTAGTCCTTTTCTTTTTGCGCCCATGTACAGCGACCATGGCCTAACAAAGAACGAAAAAAGTTATTCCAGTGAGTTTGTACAATGTCGCAAGTAGATACATTTGATGTTATGGTTAATAGACGAGGGTAAGTGAACACCAATAAACGTTTGCAGGATGTTTTACACAATGTCTATAAAATATGTTGTACCTAATAACCTCTAAAAACCACATCTTTGATGCGCGTTTACTTATATAACGAAATTTAAAAGTATTTCACAGCAGTCCTTTTCAAATCCTGAGTTCACACATATATAAAATTTTTGAGCGGAACGATTTAAATACAAGGTAACAATCGCTAGAAGCTATTTTTCAAGGGTCGGTACAGGATTGATCCCTACAAAATCTTTTATTCGGTTTAAAAACACTACTCGGTACTAAAAGGAGATCGATGTTCCTTTAATTCTCACGCTTACTGTGATCGCCTTTGTTTTATATATTGATGAGGTGTCTTTTTATCCAGTCTGTTGGTACTTGCTCAAGTGAGCACAGTGTCGCTCCAGTTAGCGCGATGTCTGCATGAAGCTATTATTGTGGGTGGGTCAACATCAACTGAGAAGTCCGTGTGTGGTGCTTCGATGTTGTGCAACTTCAGTCAGGCTAGTCGATTCTAGAGTTCGTCATAGTGCTCTACCCACCTGTTTCGCCGTTCTTTAATGTCAGTAATCGCCTTGCTCTTCACTGGTCGTTCTGGTTTACGATATTTTCCAGCAAGCTTTTTCGTTGTATCGTATAGTTGCTTCAGATTCCCCTCTCTTGCAGAGGCTTCTATTTCTGCTGTTTCTTCTACATATTTATGATTATAATCTCCAATGTTGCTATTCGCTGGCTTGTTTTCGTTTGTGTATTCAAGTTGTACCTTAGCTTTCTTTTTTTCATGTTCCGCCTTTTCTGCATTATCTTGCGACACGAAACCTTTTGACATGTTGAAATTAATGTTTCAATGAAAACGATATGTATTCTATGATAAAAAACCTCATATCTAAAACCTGAATTAGACATTAGTTGTAAACCGTTATGTAACTGAAATGGTAATTTAATGAGTTAGTACTATGATAAGAGTTGCAGTACAAATCTCTGTTTTTTGTTCAAAAATAAAGTGTATCAGTTGAAGTTGTACTTGATCAATTGATACCGTACAACACGTTTTTTGAAAATGAGTAACCATAAACGCCTGCTTTGTCTCGTTGCATAAATCTAAACAATCACAAAATCGAATGGCTTTGTACTCACTGTAAAAATTAGTTAAAACATACCCTCCTAAAGTCATGAACGTATATTTACGTAAGTATACCTATGCAACAGCTAGAGGTTATGATGAAGCTTAAGCAGACCTATGATACTAGAAAACAAATACAAACTGACAGAAACTATACACACTAAGTAAACTCAACGATAAACTCAATAAACAAACAGAGATATATTTAACAAGTATAATAAGTAATATGTCTAGTGCAGTAAATGACAATTATAATATTCGACTATAAAAAGAAGTGATAAGAACAAAAGATTATTAAACATGAAGAGATGAACAGTCAACAATTGATAAGTTAATATGCTTAATTCAAAAAAGTGGAATTACGACAAAGTAAAACAAACTAATGAGTACGATAATCAGAGAATATTTTTAAGGCAACATTTATTAGAGTTAGACAGCTGACCAAACGATGAAATTAACAATATAATCGATGATAAATTTCAACTTACAGGATATCCTGAACCACCAATATCTAGTTTCTTTTCTAATTCAGGATGTTTCAGAGCTTCAGTCCAAATCCATCTAGACAAAGAAGTATACAGTGAGACTGAATTGACAACCTTAGTATGATGAATGAGTTTTATTATTTAAGCAATAAACTGTAGACTGCGCTGTATTCGAAGTAGTCAAGAAGAAGAAGTCAACCTGATAACCGTGATAAACATATAGATATGTAAAAAAACAGAGGATGAGTTTTCAATTCTCTATGTTGAATATAAAAATAGGACTAGGAGGAAAGATCAAAATAAGTAAGAAAAGCAAAAATATAGAGCACACGAAAAACAGGACTGTAAGGAATATGCTTCTACACGCATGCCTTACAAGCATCTGCAGCGATGTTGCCTTCTCACAAGGAATGAATAGGTTAGAAAAGGTCGACCCTAAAAGTGTCATACCTCTCATTACCTCACGCATTTCCGTCTCCGGCGGTAAGGCTTTTTAAACAAGAGCGGAGCTATCACCTTAAAAAGGCCATGCGTGACCGGCCTCAAGCAGTTGTCCCTTGGACTCTGCAGTCACGCTCTTCAAGAAAGACCCTTCCATGGTGTGGGCAGCCGGAAAGTGACATCCGCACTCATGCGCGTAACAGCACACGAGACCGAACTGTTCATAATCAAATTCATCCTACACCTCCTAATAACTTTTATCTCCACAAATAACTCTTCTCACATTCTTTTATTACCGATTGTGGTTCATGAAACGTTATTCCTGGTATCCTTGAACCCCGCTCTAGACTACATGTTGGAGCATTTAATGTATGAATACTGTCTCAAATAGGTCAACAGGCTTCCTTAGCTAGGACATTAGAATCTCGCGCTATCGATGTATGCTGAGATTCGGAAACGCGCATACAGGATCCGAGTAGCCTTATTCACTTCACCTCACCATTTCAAGATAAAGAAGCAACTTGATTCACTCTTCGTGTATCTGGAACTACTGGTGCTGCTTCCCAGGGTCCCGCAGGTGTAGGTATCGCATTGAGTCGTAGAGCAGAACTAGCGCAACTACACTGGATCCCAGTGGATAGTCGCTTGTGCGCTGTCCGACTGAACGGGACAGTAAGGTGTCGGAAAGATAGGGACACCCGTCGTTGCTTCTTCATTGTATCTGCCTACGCCCCCACTGACTGCAGTCCAGACTATATAAAAGATGAGTTCTACAGAAAGCTTATGGACCTCCTCCAAAAAGTTAGACACTCTGACATAGTAATAATGGTTGGTGACTTTAATGCTCAAGTAGGTAGACTAGGTGTAAAGGAAAGACACCTGGGTGGATCTTAGTGTCGCGGCTCAGAGAACAGACTATGGCCACCGTCTCTTGCAACTATGCTCAGATAACCGCCTACTACTAGCGAACACTAACTTGAAGCACTTTAACCACTACGTCAGGTTCCAGAACATAGATACTCGTTCAGACGCCCCACAATAGTAGTATTTCTCGAACTTAAGGCTGCATTTGACTCTGCTAATCGTGAGGTTCTGAGAGAACACAAAGAATGAATGCATCTGCGCCACTGCAAACGGTTTTGAGCCATGTCATTCGGGGTCTCTAACCGTCGATTACTAACATTTCACGTACCCCAACCTGCGTCACTTATGGCGTAGGCGAGATATCCGTTTGCTGACTGAAGTGTACTTCACAGTAGTTCACTCTGTCCTACTTTATGGATGCGAAACATTGCCAGAGTAGAAGATTTTCGTAAGTTACTGGTTCTCGATCATATGTGTCTTCGAAGCATTGCTCGTATATCCTGGAACAACCGAGTGAGCATTGCTGTTATTAGGAAACGGGTCCTAGGTAAAGATGGCAGATCAGTAGATGAAGTAATGAAACTTCATCAGCTGAGGTGGTTAGGACATGTGTTGCGTATGCCTCACCACGGACTGTCTCGTCGAGCTTTATTTTGCGGTGTAGGGATAGGTTGGGAGAAAACTAGGGGCGACCAAACCAAAACATGGCACAAATCCATGAAGTCACTGACAAGCGGATTGAGTCATGTTGATAGATGCAGACTACCTGATTGTTGTCCGTGAGACGAAAGTCACCAAATGTAAGAGACATTGAACGACATGGTTCATAATCTCTGTAAAGGCGCAGGTGCATTCACTCTTTTTGTTCTCATCTTCGATCCACAATATTCTTCATTACCGCTAATTCTTCTACTAACTCCACCACTATAGGATTCGGAAAGACAAATGCGTCACTGTGCTAATGCGGTATGTCAACCAGAACTTATGTACTTACGTACGAAGTTCTACGTTGTAATTGACTGAGTGACTGACTGACTGAAATAGGAATAGCTGAAAGATCAACAGACTTTACTGAAAGAAGTTCGAACATTTCCTACTAATTTGCATACAGAACAAAATTATTCTAAATAAGTAAATTATCGTGGATATAGCATACTAAAATAAAATGACTTTCAATCTCCACAAAAATTGACAAAATTCATAATTTAACACTCACCCCCATTTCTGTTTTTTAAATTTATCTGCCTCTGTTTTCAGTAAATCCAAGTACTTCTTACGACAATCTGACTGACAATCGAATAACATGGGGAAAACACTGATGATGCACAGTGGATGATTTTCACAAGCCTCTTTCAAAATACTTCCTGAAGTTAATTCTACAATCTCTGGTGCTGGAGCAGAAGCATCTGCTTTTTCAATGGCCCATGCAACGATTGCTTCTGAACTTCGAGCACCGTCGTAATCAATAGGGTCGTCTGTTTTTGGTCCAGCAGGGAAAAATTTGATAGTAGGGTAACCTCGAATCTAAACCAGAAAAAACATAGAACTTTAAATGATGTATTCAGGTGATCAAGTATATTTGTGTTAAATACACCGATAACACGTCTACATTCGTCGAAACCGTAATAAATGAAATAATTAAACATGATTGTAAAATCCGACTTAATTAAAACTCTACTAGCTTAGTCTTTACTTAAACAGCAATATTTACTTATTTTATGTAATCTAATTTACATGACTATTGTCAACATTCACAAAGAAATTTGAGAAACTTCAGTCTTAATGATAACAATAGATCCCTTGAATGACAAGCTACATTCCAAACTATCGAATGTCCATTTGCTGTTTTATAAGCCAATATATTAAAATTCAGTTTAGCTATCATTATTTTTAGAAAACTAGAAGCTAGATTGTTGTAAATTCGACTTCAGCATTACTATATAAGATTTTTAGTTGTCATAACCTGTTTATCTACTGACCGAAATAATTTGATAATGTTTTATGCGATTTCAGAGGCAAATCATTTAAGCAGTTCGTTATGCATAAGTAAATCATGCATCATGAAGCCTTGTTCAGTTTGTCTGAGGCTATTGGGAGAAATAAAAATCAGTGCTAATATTACACATCGCACGCCGAACGGAACCCAAGATTTTCAGTCTCGCGCACTAAGGCTTGATATCTAGACCCCGGAGCCGTCATTCAACGATGTTAATGTCTAACTTCGATCAATCTACGATAGTGAGTGACCTGATCCATCATCTTCAGTGGGCAACTGCATCACACTTAGTACAGTTGATCTCTATTGGTCCCATAATAAGACCAAACGGCCATTCAGTACTCCCAGGTTTCTAACAGTGGTCTAACACTCATCCATTCACGATTTCAATGAGACTAATTTATTAGTCTGAAACTTCTTATCAGTCTGTATATGAGATCGAACACAGCACCTTTCTGTTTTGTGGCAAACACAATATTGTTCAGCCTGTTAGAATGTGATGGTCCACATTTTCACATGCTATTACTTTCATGGAATTGTGTAATAGTTACCAGTGTTGCGAAACACATTCGAGTGATACTCTGTCTAGCCTTCACAGAAAACATGGCTTAAATCTCAGTATACGAACTTGCAGTTGGCGTTTGAGTTGCGTTAAACTGAACTAAAAAAATAAACCATACACAATAGGAATTAAGGCAATATTGTTTCTGAAATATTACACACCAGTGAAAGTCCTTTAAATAGCTTTGAAAGCAAAAGAACTTTATAAAGCGTTTTCCTAAATACGTAGAAATTTATACAGCTGAAACACAAAAGGTAATGGTTACTTTTTTTGTAACTTAGAATGCCCCAAAAGCAAGCCGATAACAAGTTTTAATTCTGCATGGACTTTACTTACCCCATATTTCTGAGCCATTTGAGTATGAACTGTGGCATCTAAAGCAGCCACTTTAACGGTCCCTTTCAATTCACGAGCTGCTTTGTCCCATTGAGGTTTTAAATTTTTACCTATCCAGAAAAAAATACAACGAAATTATAGTAAGTTGCAGTGAAATGATGATTGAAGAAGTTATGAATGGCTTCATAAAAGAGTTATAAAATATAGAACTTGCAAATAAATTACTTAGTTTCGTGATCATTATCTATCAACAAGAGTAAATAAGTTTTTGAGTATAGTGAACAGCATATAAATAAATAGCAAGAAAAATAGGATACCATAAAGAAGACCCAAGTCCTTTGAAACAGTACATACACTCGTTAGTACTAGTTACCTAGAAAAACAGATCCGATTTAATCAATACCTTACTAGATCAACAACATTTCGAACTGCATGAGACGGAATTTCACCCACAATCTTTGGCTGAACAATATACCTAGAACGAACGATAAGATTCGTTTTCATCGGTCATAATACAACTGAATTCGACTTTATCAAGATCAACGAGAGTTTGGTTCAAATTAATCAATATGATTATTAAAGTTAGATTAATCGATTTCATTAAGAACAGGTTTAACATAATGAAATAATAAAACGTCATCGAAAACAGGAAGCTTTCATAACAAATGGACAAACAGTGAAGAGGTGACACACAACTATTACTTTATATTTGGACTCATCTGTCACTTTCCCATAAGGCTTAGCTCTCTCTTAGCGACTAATCGTATAAAGACGTGATTTCGATTGGTAAGAATGCTTTATGAATAGTTTATGCTGAAAATAATAAAATATTCATGGATGATGAGATAAGCAAAATTTTAATCCAGAGCTTTTGTCATTTTGTGGCGTTTCGTTATCTGAGCTGGATATTTTGGTTGTGAGGCTTTCATGTTCTTCTGAACAACACACTAGAGAACACTAGAGAATTTTTAGAAGCTTGGCACTAAGGTCAATCGGTAATCAACAAACACATAGACATTGACCCAATTTATCAACCAATCAGGAAAATCATAGGCGACGTAGGATCAAGAAACAGATCAAAAGGAGGATACAATCAAAACAAAGATGAAAACCACGGGTTCAAGGTCAACAGCAACCAATCAAGACCTAGGTTAGCAGAACAAGCTACAGGTCAAACGCGGAGAAATTCGAATACTTCACTTCCATCTGAAGTTTGTGCTGATGGTGCTGTTCAGAAGAACAATGAAGGCACCATGACCAAAACATCCAGCTCAGAGAATGAAACACCACCACAATCATCCACCTGAGCTACAAATTTTCTCCACCACCTCAGATATCATATTCGTCTGAAATATAAACTGAGGTGAAATGAACGATCTAATCTTCAACGATGTATTTACTTTCAAGGTTCAAATTTACACAAATAAAATTCTCGCTAATCGATTGAAACTAGTGTCACCAACATGACAAGTATATGATCAACACAACTCAACTTTGAGATACACAACGTGTTAGGCTTGATTAAAATAGTAAACTGACCACAATGGGCTCAAATAGACCATCTTAAACACGGGTGGAGCGGCTGGATTAGAGACTGCCACTCAATCTGTTGTAAACGTTTAGACTCTGGTTGTATTTTAGCTGCATCTGCTGACCAGAAAAACGCACAGAAACTCATCCAGTCTGATTCTAAACACGAAGAGAAGCGCTGGAAGACTAGAGACTGATAAGAAGTCTACACAATGATTGTGAAAAATTGTTGGTATCGAAAGTAAAAGAGAGAACAAACAGCAGCGATAGGCAGATAAATGTTCAGACCCGAATGAGGAATCCGACTGTTAGCATGACTATTTCGGAAAAGGATGAAACTATTATTCACACTCATTCCAGGTGAGTAAATCTATGGACAGAACACTTCAGGGAGCAGTTCAAATGGCACTCAGCCACACTTCGGTTACCAACAATCTCCAGTCGACCTGAATGGCAGGTCCGTCGACTCTCTATGAGGGTGAAAAGTCTATAGGAAAGCTGAAGCGAAAAAGAGTAGTAGGTCTTGATAAATTAACCCATGAGAATTTCAGTGACGGTGGTCAAGTTTTAGCAGTTAGATTAACTGAGATCTTAGGTAGAATTTGAGAACTGGGTGTAATCCCATCTGACTGGTTTCAATACCGGATTGTCTAAGTCTACGAAACCGAACAAAAGTCCTCTTGTGACAATCGCAGAGGAATCAGTCTAGCTAATAGTGTCTAAATTGTTAGCCTCAGTTATACTTAGACGTCTAACTAGAGCTCGTGTGGAGCAGACCAGAGAAAAACAGGCTGGTTTTCGACGTGGACGTGGCTGTATCGACCACATATTCACATTAAGACAGGTCCTGGAACACGCATATAGGCGTCCGACAATAGTCGTGTTCCCTCACCTTAAGGCGGAATTCGACCCAGTCGATCATGAGGTTCTGTGGCTGTGTCTCTTATTGAAAGGAATACAAAAGAAGTACTTTTATGACAATCACAGGTGTAAAAGTTCGACTAATATAGAGTCTTTATTGGAATACTACTAGTTGAGTGAGGAATTATGGCGAACTCTCATTGGAATCGATTGCCTTGAGTGATATTCGTCAGGGCTATTCACTCTGTACATTCTAACTCAACTTTGTCATTGACAAGCTTTTAGAGATGACACTGTCATCAATGCTAGCAAGTTTATGATACGATTCCATCCTCCGAAATGCAAGTTTTCGCTTCAGCATTGACTTGCGACTGTACCGGAACTAGTTGAGCGTTTCCACAGCACTTGGTGTGAAACATAGCCCTTACGAACAGAGGAAATTCGTCGGGTACTGGTATTCGATTACAGATTACATTAATCGTATATCCTAGAACCCCGAGTGGGCGAATCCTGCATTCGGAATAGACTACTAGGTAAAGATCGCAAATCAATTCTTAAAGTAGTGAATTTTTTTTCAGTTGAGTACGTTAGGACATGTGTTAAATAGGCCTAATCAACGACTACCTCGATGAGCAGTGTTTTGTGATGTAGGAATAGGTTGGCGGAATGCTAGGTGCGGCCAGACCAAAACATGGTACAAGTTCATGAAGCCACTAACAACTGGAGTGAGCCATGCTGGTAGGTGTAGACTGCCTGGTTGTGGAGTCACGATAACCATAATCAGTAGTTGGAGACTGTGAATGACATGGATAGGAACAATTTGCAATCCCTTAAATGCATTCATTCTTTTCTTCAGCCAAATTTTAAACCTCCAAAATAGCCATAATTTTCGTCTCACTGATTTACATTTTCGTGAATTGTATCTTCGATGTTTAATCTTTCCTATTACCACCGAAAATGTTACTTCATCTTCCAACCTGCGACTTGGTCTGACAATTTCATCTGTTTCCGCTAATGTTTTGTGGGGACTTGGACTGATATATATACGCACCAAGTTTTATGTTACAACTGACTAAATAAGCTGAGTATTGGGTCCCAACTGTTTAACCAAACACTCTTAAAATCACCTTATACCTCAAAGATAACAATGATATTCAGCTCTATAATTGAACCTATCTTTATGGACATATTGGAGTTTTGCACATTGAAATTATGGAAATAATGATGAATTAACAATTTATTAGCAAAAATAAAAGTCTTTACTTACAATGTCCACACCAAGGGGCGAAAAATTCTACCAACCATGGCTCCTGACTGTTGAGAACCTTCGCATCAAAATTGCTGTCTGTAAGCTCTATTACATCACCGATGTCAGAGTCACCCTGAAAGTGAAAAAACATTGGCAGTTATATAAAAATCCAAATACAAAATACAGATGATATCTCGGCAAGTTTATCACAAAAATGATCAAAGTAAGTCAATGGGACGTAAATTACCGACACCATTATCTAAATTTTACAAGTAAAATTGAATTAATTACTGTCTAAATTATACAACTTATCATGACCAAGCACAAAGGTAACATTTTTCACCCATGCTTCACACACATTTCGAGTAGATGACGAGTCCAAATTGAGCTGATATAATAAATAACATAACATAAGCTGTTGCAAGTCACTTTTACAAATCACACTTTAAAGAAGAAACTGTCAGGTACAGTCAATCTTACTGAATATAGCACGACCAAGTCATCACGATAGAAAAGTCTAAAAACGACGTCAAGAAAGCAACTCGAAATCAGTCTTCCTTTATCACCACGACATCATGTTATACACTGACCACCTCTCTGCTTTCTCCAAACAGTCCTAGTGTTGACAAACAATGCGCGGCGCTCGTAGTATGTCGGAGCTAACGACGTCGGTGTTTAAAATCGGGACACCAACTGGATTATCGTCTCTTTGGCCTCGAACACACATTGAAGAACCTCTGCATCACTAACGTAGTGTTGTCATTGAATGCCAGATTCTTTCACAGACAACGGCGAACGGACATCTTCAGGTTTCACAAACGTAGAGAAAAACTACGCTGTAGACCGAACCTTTAACAACAAGGTCATCACAACCGTGATAAAGAAGGATCAGATCGAAATGTCGCTCTGACTTTCACTGCATGTAGGTCGATTTCATCATTCTTACCACCACCTGCACTTGCACAACTATCCAGATATTCGAACTCGACTACTTCTTTCCGCTCACTACCAAGATTGAGTGCAGGTCTAGGGTCTCGCAAGTCTTGTAAAAGCCCTTCGCAGTCAGAAGGTGAAGAGCACATTTCATACTTACGGACACTGCTTAAGTGCAAATTGCATGGCTTGGGAATCATTGCACCGTAAGACAATATTACTGACAGACTCAGGGTCGGAAAGTCCTTCTCCAGGTAACAGATCCACACCAGCACTACCTACATCCATCAGAGCTGCTTTCAGAACATAATGAATGGCGAAATTGAATAGGAGTGGCGAGACTGGATCTAACTCTGCTTAACCCCAATGATTTAATGAAGCAATGAAGAGAGGTGGTTGTCTGACCTCACTGTGTTTGATACGTTTTTATATAGGGCTCTAAACACGTTGACAAACTTCAGACACACCCTTTTTCAATAAACAATCCGGAGAACAGTCCTCTCTAACTAATCGAAGATGGTCCGGAATTCGAGAAACACAACCCCGACCGTGGCTGCTACCTTGACGTGGTGGTCCGGCTTGCCTATCGTGATGAACCAAACGATCTATACTGGCTGCAACATATGTTCCTGCAGGTTCTACCATGCCAGGCAGGTCGATTGGAGAACGATGAGACTAAAAGCAGCTACCCAAGGTCTGAGGGCGAAGTCGTAATGCTGACTGCAGAGGGGTGTGACAGCAGTAAGGTGTTTCCCTCGGACAACCAGCATCTGCAGCGATGCTGCCTTCTCACAAGGAAAGAAGGGTTAAAAAAGGTCGGCCCTAAAAATGTCACACCTCCCCTACCTCACGGATTTCCGACTCCTTGGGTAAGGGTGCCCACTAAGGGCCTTTAAGAACGGAGCTAATCCTCTAAATACCTTTCATAAAAAGGCCGTGCGTGACCGGCCTCAAGCAGTAGTCCCCTGGGCTCTGCGGTCACGCACCAACACTAATCCATCTTCCTTTTCAGGTCCCTCAAGAAACAACCTTACACGGTGTGGGCAGCCGGGAAGTGACAACCGCCCTCATACCCGTAACAGTACACGAGATCAAATTGGTCAAAATCAAATCCTTCCTACACCCCCTAATGTCTCTCTTATCTCTACGACCAACTCTACTCACACTCCCTTTTCTCACTGCACCTCTAATGCAGACGAAGCGAGATCACGAAACGTCGCTCCTGGTCTCTTGAAACCCCGTTCTAGACTACATGTTAGAGCTTTTAATGTACGGACATTGTGTCAAATAGGGCAACAGGCTTCCTTAGCTAGGACTTTAGAAACTCGTGCCGTCGATGTATGCTGCGTCTCGGAAACGCACATGCAGGATCCTAGTAAAGTCATTAACCTGATTCCACCTTGTCAAAACGAAGAAGCAGCCCGAATTACTCTTCGTGTATCCGGTAGCCCTGATGCTGCTTCCAGGGGTCTTGCTGGCGTAGGCATAGCGTTGAGTCCTAGGGCAGAATTATCTCTCTTAGACTGGATCCCAGTAGATAATCGTTTGTGCGCTGTCCGACTAAACGGGACAGTAAGGACTCGGAAGGATAGGGACACTCGCCGTTGCCTCTTCATTGTATCTGCCTATGCCCTCACTGACTGCAGTGCAGACGAGGTGAAAGACGAGTTTTACAGAAAGCTTTCGGACCTCCTCCAAAAAGCTAGGCGCTCTGATATAATAATAATGGCTGGTGACTTTAATGCTCAAGTAGGTAGACTAGGTGAAAAGGAAAGACATCTAGGTGGATGTTATGGTGTAGCGACTGAGAGAACAGACAATGGCGACCGTCTGTTGCAACTATGCTCAGATAACCGCCTATTCTTAGCAAACACTAACTTTAGGCATAAGGAAAAGCATCTGTTGACCTGGCGACCCCCGAAGTCGTCTCAACGTTGGACGCAACTAGATCACATCGCCATCAGCCACCGATGGAGGGGTTCGACAGAAGACTGTCGCTCGTTCTGGGGCACATATTTGGATTTGTGACACTCCCAGAGCTCGTTTTCTTAGACGACTACTCCAAAAGTTAGTGGAACAACATTAGCAGCTGCAGCCCCATAGCAGCGAGTGATCAACAATTGGTTCACGTGCCACATTAAGCCTCAGGATCCTGCGCCTCATCTTCTCATCTGTTTAGAATCAGGGTTCTCCAACTTCTTGAACAACCATTTGACCGAAACTAACCACACAAAAGTAGAGCTGATCTTAGTGTGGACAGTTTTCTGAAACTGATGAAATGTAATCATATTGTTTATTTACTAAAACTCATATCATGTAATGGTTCCATATAATGATCATGTTTCTTCTAGTTGTTCTCGGGAACAGCTTCGCTTGAAGCACAAACAGGAACATAAAGAAGGATCGCAAAACCACGAAAAGAGCTGTTTGTATGTGGGGTCAAAATATCATCAGTATTACGTGCTAAACAACGATTTTATTCACTCTCGTGAATTGTCCAATGCCTGGATCAGGGACACATCACATATGCCCAAGATGCGATTCAGTGCAGCAATATCAGGAAATTTACACAAGGTTTATGTTTCAGGAGAATCCCGTTATTTTAGTCCATCAAATCGAAAGTAGGAAGTAATGGTTGCTGATGTCTAGCAAAACGTGTAATCCCGATCGCAAAATTCTTTTACATTGATTGAAAGACAACTTTCGCCCACTACGTCACTACTTAAAAACCATTCCCCATTGTAAGTTGATATTGCTTGTACATTGCCTAACAAATTAATTTGTGCAACTCTGGCTAAAACTACAATATCCGTCAAACGCATCTTCGTGATATTATTTAGATGGTAGTAGAATTTACCCTCCATTGCATAAAGGCTTCAGTCTGTTGAAGTGCAGGCAGAGACAACGAAAATACACCGTTTTCTACACTGATTTACTTTTACTTTGATGGAACTTCCGAATCTAAGAGCAAATACAAGACTATTTGAAGGGATCCGATTAATTAGTCCTTCGACAGCAACACCAACCAAATCGGACAAGCGTACCACAAGCTCTTATGGTAAACGCAAATGAAACAAGCCTATACAATTGACAGGTGGAATGTCGGTCTCAAATGAACATCACAGATGTCGATAATAAGATTTTCCAAAGACATACCCAAACCTATTTGTTTCCCAATCTGTATTACTGGGTGAGTGATGACGGAGGCCAGTTTGTTTAAAATGGATAATAATAATCAAGCTCTACCGGCTTTGATTTAGGTAGCCAGGTTGTAGTAGCACTCACTCACACCGAGAGCGTGACTGATATTTTAATAATTTCAACCAATAATTTCCTTTAAGACAAGGGAGTTTGTTAAAAAACACATTATTACATGTGACAGTGATGTTTGCCCTCTAGAGACTGAACAATATAAAAACAACTGTAGTATCGTACCGTACTTATTTTGCACACTCATAAAAAAATGAACCAATAAGAAACCAAATATAGCTAACAAAAACAGCTAGAAAGTCTAAGAGAGGCTTACAGAAGATCCAGAACCTGTTCTCGATTTTATTAAGGAAGTAAGTACACGCAGAGCTTCCTTATTCAGTTGATCGATATCTCTACCACCTAGAAAAATGAGTCAACTTTCTACATTAATCCTACCTGTGTATGGTTTCGGACTATTTTTATTATCTCCAAATATCATAATTGTTGGGAAACCTTGAATTGAAAATCTTTGAGTTGTTGCAGGGTTGTTTTCAGAATTAACCGCACCAACTTTTATAATACCCTATAAATTTGGTAGACAGTTTATTACATCAACTAACCTTAAGCTTGGTAGCAAACAGTTTCCAGTCCGGTGCAGCGTTTTTACTGTGTCCACACCAAGATGCATAGAACATAACAAACCATAATTCGTCGCTGGACGTTACTTTCCCAAAGTTTTGGTCTGTGAGTTCAATAACGTCATCATTGGTATTGAAGAGACAAAGTGCCGGACTTAACAGCAGAAAAAGAACTGCAAAGAGTAACACGACATTTACCAGTTGCAAACGTTTCAACAATTAAAAATTAAAAAATTAACATTTCGTCTATGCATTAAGCTACTTCAGTCAGTAAGCTATAACGTTGAACTACGTACGTACATACATCAATTCAAGTTGCCATACCACATTGGCCCATAGAGGCTATTGTCGCCTCAAGTCACATAGTAGTAGGGGTAGCACAGGTCAACAGGCTCAACCGCTTCACTCCCCATCACTAGTTCAGGCATCAATGGAAGCCAATCCTCAAGCAAAATTTTGCATTTCGGCGGGAGAATCGCATGCCGAACATGATTGCATTGATGCATAACGTGTTCAGAAGACTGCATTTTGTCAGCGTCTTCACCAAACAGAACTTTGCAATGGGAATATTCTAAGTCCAAAAGCGAATCTCCTGGTAAAAGTTTGATTCCGGAAAAGTCAGATGAAAGTGTCGTATCTAAAAGTAAGTCGATGACAAATTTTAACAAGAATGGAGTAAAAGGACAGCCCCGACGGACACCACTTGAAGTAACCAATTATGATGACAGCTCGCCATAAGCTCCCGATTGACCAGCATTGTCAGTTAGTTGCAACGTAGAACTTCCTACGAACGTAAAGAAGTTCAGGTTGCCATGCAACATTCGGATACAGAAAGCTCGATTGGCTTTTGCCAATTTACACCGTTTACTGCGTAGGCGAGATATCCGTTTGCTAACCAAAGGACTGGTATACTGCGCAGCAGTTCGCCACGTTCTCCTATATGGATGCGAAACATGGCCAGTCAGAGTAGAAGATGTTCGTAGGTTACTAGTATTCGATCATAGATGTTTAAGAAGCGTTGCTCATATACCGTGGGACAACCGAGTAAGCAATGCTGTCGTTAGGAAACGGGTGCTAGGTAAGGATGGCAGATCAACAGATGAAGTAAGGAAACTTCATCAGTTGAAGTGGTTGGGACATGTGTTACGTATGCCTAACCACCGACCGCCTCGTCGAGCTATGTTTTGTGGTGTTGGAGCAGGTTGGAAGAAAGCTGGGGCGGCCAGAACAAAACATGGCAGAAATCCATGAAGTCACTGACAAGTGGACTGAGTCATGTTGGTAGATGTAGACTACCTGGTTGGGGTCCGCGAGACGAAAGTCACCAATGGTTAGAGAGCTTGAACGACATGGCTCAAAATCGTTTGCAATGGTGGAAGTGCATCCATTCGTTGTGCTCTCTCAAATCCTAATCTTCTGGAATCGTCAGCACCTCTACCTTTGTCTTTCTAACCTTATCTCACTGAATTATACTTCTTGAATAATATCTTCGAACCCTAGTCTTCTTCATTACCATTAATACCTCTACTATCTTTATCACTATGGGATTTGATTTGAAATTTGCGTCTCTGTGTTAATGTGGTATGGCAATATGAACTTAGGTACATACGTACGAATTTCCAAGTTGCAACTGACTGACTGCCATGCAAGATTATCAAAGATGCTCAATTGTTAGTTAAAATCCCATAGTGGTAGAGATAAAAGTATTAGAGGTTATGGAGAAAACTGAGGTTCGAAGATATTATTCAAAAACTATAACTCAGTGAGATAACTTTAGAAAGAGAAAGAGAAGTGATGAGTCCTGAAGATTAGAATTTCAGAGAACAAGAAGAGTGGATGCATCTGCGCCGCTGCAAACGATTTTAAGACACGTCATTCAAGGTCATGGTTTACTTTCGTCTCGCTAACACCAACCAGGTAGTTTGCATCTACCAACATAACTCAGTCCTAAATAGTGATGTTCGAGTAGAGAACCTGTGTAAGGTAAACATACTTCTTTGCTACATCTTTCAATAAGAGACACAGCCACAGAACCTCATGATCGACTGAGTCGAATTCCGCCTTAAGGTGAGGGAACACGACTATTGTCGGACGCCTATATGCGTGTTCCAGGACGTGTCGTAATGTGAATATGTGGTCTATACAGCCACGTCCACGTCGAAAACCAGCCTGTTTTTCTCTGGTCTGCTCCTCACGAGCTCTAGTTAGACGTCTAAGTTTAATGGAGGCTAACAATTTAGACACTATATTAGCTAGACTGATTCCTCTGCGATTGTCACAAGAGGACTTTTGTTCGGTTTCGTAGACTTAGACAATCCGGTATTGAAACCAGTCAGATGGGATTACACCCAGTTCTCAAATTCTACCTAAGATCTCAGTCAATCTAACTGCTGAAACTTGACCGCCGTCAGTGAAATTCTCATGGGTTAATTTATCAAGACCTACTACTCTTTTTCGCTTCAGCTTTCCTATAGACTTTTCACCCTCATAGAGAGTCGAAGGACCTGCCATTCAGGTCGACTGGAGATTGTTGGTAACCGAAGTGTGGCTGAATGCCAGTTGAACTGCTCTTCGAAGTGTTTTTCGTCCATAGATTTACTCACCTGGAATGAGTGTGAATAGTAGTTCCATCCTTTTCCGAAATAGTCATGCTAACAGTCGGATTCCTCATTCGGGTTTGAACATTTATCTACTTTAACCTATCGCTGCTGTTTGTTCCTTAGTTACGATAGCCCGTTCACTTTCATTAAAAGCCGGAGGACTTGCCGTACAGGTCGTCTTAAAATTTGTCTACGCTTTGAGACATTTCTCCGAATTTTCAACTTAATTAAAGGAAGTCATCGGAACATGGAAACATTAGTGTTTAAACTAGTCTTCCCGTACTTTGGGAAAATTCACAATAGTTTGACCGGTAGGAGTTTGTCACTTGGAAATTCGCTCATTATGAGTATGACTACGAAAATTTAAAAAGTTCTTTGTAATGTTGGAATTTCCCTCGAATTCCACAGTCTGTCCCGTGTTAAATAAATAGGTTGTCAGATCGTGCAAAGAACCTAAAGAATATTTTCAAAAGCACTTATAGAAGCATCAGATGATAAAATCTCAACATGATTATCAGATGACCCGTAAATGCTAATTTCAATCAGCTTGATCAAGACTTCAGTATATCACAAATCAGTAATTTCATAAACAGGAATTAAGACAACACGACTAATGAAAGCCAACTAAATCCCTCGTGTTTATGGGCACCTAATATCTGCTAGAAACATCCAGATGACTGAACAAACTAACCTGTAAAACAATACATTACTGCAAAGTAGAAACTGTCCGCCAAAACACACGTCAAGTTAATATGTAACCATCTGATTGGTCAGCATTTATTCAGCCCAAGGAAACAAACAAACCTTGCTGAACAAGATATCACAAGCTCATTATTGGTTCAAAAGAATCAAATGGTTGTGGACGGAGTAGAATAAGCCTTCCCTTAACGGCCTTTGTATCTAACAGTGGTGGGTCACCCATGTCACAAAATAGGGACAAAAGTATATTTAACGAGCAAAAGAGAAACATAAGTAAACGATAATAAAATACCACCTCGAGTCCTTCACAATAGAATAGACTAATTCTCTATGGAAACCTGAGAATTTACTTCAACCAGCTCACAGTAGTTAGTTCCAGGATCTGACTAATTCTCGTAAGTAGATATGCTTAAACTGCATTTTGCCAAGTTTCATTTCTGATACCTGTTAAAGGCTAGGTGGAAATTTATACTATCAGACTTGCCGAGCATATGTTTCAACGGTATCAGTACAAAGTAAGACTTTAACTGGTAGGGTAGCAAGTCTCTTAGTTAATTTTCAATATGAGACACCTCCAAATGCGAAACAACCAAGTTGTATGTGTAGCTTGTGACAATTCTCTGATGGACTACTTTACGTCTTGAGTTTTTAAAAGTAACCCTTTCACCATTCGCCTCACTTTCGAAACAAACCAGGTCTTACTGTTGTGTCAGTTTATCATCACGGATTCAAACTTCTTTTCAGAGTTTAACAATGTCAGAGAAAAGTACTAACTCAGTCGACACTTGATAGGGAGTGCTATTTATATTGATTAAAAAAGAAAGATTTCACCAGTACTTAACCCTGAGGTACCTCTAAGGAAAGTTCTGTTACGTCAGACAAGGAAGGCTTACTCTAACTATAAGAAGCCGATTATTTAGATATCAATTAAACCAGTCTATAAATGAGTGAAATTAAAAGTTTGTCTGCTTTTTCTTCCCCATTCATCTATAGAGAGTGATGTCATTTACCTCTGACAGAGGAACACGACAATATTACGAGACTAATAACTGAAAAATTACATTGAGTTGTGCTGACAATTATTAACCTGAAACATAGCTTCAAATAATAGATCGTTTACACAAAATGATCACTATTATAATTCAGAATTGTTGACACTGATATAGCTGCACCAACTAGTAACCTGTCCTGCCGACTTTGACCGATCACTATTTACCTATAACTAGTAGATATCTATATAGTTAATTTAACTGTCTTATTTTTCTACCTGCTTCTTGATTTCATATACGTCCATGTTTTTCCTAACTAGTCTTAAGGAAAGTTGGTCTTGATGTGTTATTCATATTAAGGATTGGTCCTTAAAACTTGGTGCATTCTCAATCCAAATTTCACACTTTGCTTCAGGCCGTACGGCCATAATGTTCTCTAAGTGATTCATAGTTTATATGTTATAAATTTTCCAGAGGTCCTCAGCAATTTTAGTGTGACTTCTCATACACCCTTTATATACATAAGAATGATCTGTATATTGGTTTCCACGTTTACTGTTGCGTTTACATATGTGTTTGAAGAGAATTTTTCACCGAGGATATGTGGATAGCTGTTCTTCCGAAAAATGATCATTAGATAATTTTCTTCGTTTTACCGTAATTCAAATGGGCTTCTTAATGTATTCGCTCTTCTGGACAAAGTTTGTATTCAGTAAATTTTCAAAGTTCTTGGGTTTTTTTCCACTGTTAGATGTGAGTGGTACAGTTTTCGATATCCCAGGATATCCAATATTTCTGTTAGTTCCAGGTATTGTCACACCCATGAACATTAATTTTTTTTTCTGTCTCTTTTCCATTGTGAAGGTCAATTCGTCGATTTTGTTGTTGTCTCTCCTATCATACATTACTTCTCATGCTAATGATCGGGTCAATGTCCTTCGTTTGTGTGTTGCTGTTGAAATGTGAACGTGGCGTAAGCTCTAAAGTGATGAGTCAAAAAAAAAATAATTTGATTTTGAAGCTTCGTATAGCTGGGAGAATTTGTATCGCTGTAGAGGATCAGGTATATAGTATTGTTTGATGTCTTTTTACATTTGAAGAAAATAATA
>OX103971.1:66199721-66232747 GCA_944470395.2 Schistosoma turkestanicum
TGATTGTAAATTAATAGTCTCTAGTCTAGTCTCAATTTTTTGTACACCTTATCGGAATTAACTTTCTCTACTAGCTCCATATTACAAGCAATCCAGACAACTTTGTCAGACAATATATCCGCATAGCATATCACACTGATTTTAAGTAAATGAATGGTATGATTTGTAAGATGAGTCAATTAATAGGTAGTTTGGAAATAGGAAGGACAGGGAGCTGGAACGAGGAGAAATAGAGAAATCTCAGCTCGGATAGAGAAGGCTCGATTGGCTTTCGCCAATTTACGCCGTTTACTGCGTAGGCGAGATATCCGTTCGCTAACCAAAGGACTGGTATACTGCGCAGCAGTTCGCCACGTTCTCCTATATGGATGCGAAACATGGCCAGTCAGAGTAGAAGATGTTCGTAGGTTACTAGTATTCGATCATAGATGTTTAAGAAGCGTTGCTCATATACCGTGGGACAACCGAGTAAGCAATGCTGTCGTTAGGAAACGGGTGCTAGGTAAGGATGGCAGATCAACAGATGAAGTAAGGAAACTTCATCAGTTGAAGTGGTTGGGACATGTGTTACGTATGCCTAACCACCGACCGCCTCGTCGAGCTATGTTTTGTGGTGTTGGAGCAGGTTGGAAGAAAGCTGGGGCGGCCAGACCAAAACATGGCAGAAATCCATGAAGTCACTGACAAGTGGACTGAGTCATGTTGGTAGATGTAGACTACCTGGTTGGGGTCCGCGAGACGAAAGTCACCAATGGTTAGAGAGCTTGAACGACATGGCTCAGAATCGTTTGCAATGGTGGAAGTGCATCCATTCGTTGTGCTCTCTCAAATCCTAATCTTCTGGAATCGTCAGCACCTCTACCTTTGTCTTTCTAACCTTATCTCACTGAATTATACTTCTTGAATAATGTCTTCGAACCCTAGTCTTCTTCATTACCATTAATACCTCTACTATCCTTATCACTATGGGATTTGAGTTGACATTTGTGTCTCTGTGTTAATGCGGTATGGCAATATAACTTAGGTACATACGTAAGAATTTCCAAGTTGCAACTGACTGACTGACTGACTACAGAGCTTCAACAGTTTTACCAGCGTAGAATTTCTCTTTCAATCTTCGACGACTGCCTGCTGTTTGCCGAATGAGTCATAATCTCAGCGAAGCTACAACCAGCAGTGCTAAAACAGTTGCACGCGGGACATCCTGGAATAAATAGCATGAAAGCACTAACACGAAGTTATGTATACTGACCGCATTTAGACATCAGGCTAGGGCAGCTATCCCGTTCGTGTACCAAGTGTGCATTAGCAATAAAGGACCGCGGAAAGCATAGCTGAAATCATGGCAAATACCGCAGTCACCGTGGCAGCGTATACATTTGGACTTTGCTGGCCCACTTCATGGACAATCTTACTTTCTGGTAGTTGGTGCATACAGTAAATGGCCAGAAAATTTCTTCATGAAACACCCAACTGCAAGCCGCACAGTCAGTAAATTACGTAAACTATTCAGTCGTTTCGGAGTCCAGGAATCGATAGTTAGTGATAACAGGACACAGTTTACGTCCGCAAACTTCTCGCAATTTTTCCGGCAGAACGGAATCTATCACGTCCGAACATCTCCATTCCATTCGCAATCAAATGGTCAAGTAGAATGCTTTGTGAGCACGTTTAAAAATGCTCTAATATATTCTAAAGAGGAGGGGATCATCAAAGAGATCTTAGAGAGGTTCCTGCTTATTTATCACTCCACGCCGAATCCTCAGACGATTAACGGAGTCTTACCTGCCTAAGCTCTACTTGGCAGAAAAATGCGAACACCTTTTGATGTCATCCGTCCTACACCAGCTCTTCAGTCTCAACGAAACCTGTCGATGGGGAAGCAGTTTAATCGACACCATGGGGCAAAAAGACGATCGTTCACGGTGGGTCAAAAAGTACTTGCTATGGACTATCGTTCAAAACATCCTGCATGGACAGCTGGTCGGATATTGAAGAAGAAATGGAATGTGATTTATGAGGTGTCAGTTGGCTCAGAAGTTTGGGTATGTCATGCTAACCAACTGAAAGCAACTTCGATAGCCAGTAACGGGAAACGGCATCGAATACCCCTTGACGTTCTGCTGGACACCTTCGAAATCAAAACGCCTGGAACAGACAAGTCAGTTTCTGTGCAAGCAAAGAGTGACACAACGTCCTTATTGCCGAGAAGATGGACTAATCGAAAGTACAAGCCAGTCACTCGGTTGTAGTTGGACCCTAGCACCAGATCTTACGAATCTGCTCAAAGAGGGGGGTGTTAGGGGGAACATAGATGGAATTAAAGCATGACCACGTTGTTGCGCGCTGATTGGCTAATTTCCCATTCAAACAGCGCCTGATCGAATTGTAGTGAGCGAGTCCGGATACCAGATTGACTATGCTCACCACTAAATGTTCCATACGGTCGCATCACGAAAAGCAAAACAAAATAAATCCATATTCCATAGTTTTATTAAAGGAGAACGTTGGCATTACATAGGGAGCAGCAAATAGAGAAACATGGCGGCAACGCAAAGAGAACGTTGCGCGCAAGAAGTAGTAGAAGTTTTTTCGGTACAGTTAAACAAAACGAGTACAATAATGTTTATTTTTCACAAATCGTATTTTCTTCGTAGAAGCGTTCCACTACAGAATCTTGGAGACCAGGGTAGAAGATTCTCGCACTGTTAGCTGCGTGCTGATTGGTTAAATCTAATCCAGTCGATCACGTGAATTTCTATCCAGAAGCTTCTCATGTAAATGCTATAAATAAACCAACGTTGTATCTATTTTCGCCTTCGCCTTCGCCATCACCTTTGGCTTCTTATTCCCATTTTATGTTTGGAACATAATCTTTTCCTGTTCAACCGTGTTTTTGATTCTTGGGAACTTGTCCAGTGTATTGTGGTCAGAGAATACTAAGCAATAGGATTTAGCCGGGAATTATTCAAGCAAGCGGTTACAACACAGGTAAACCAACCGTTGACAGATTCCCTCATTGTAAAACTGGATGAATTTGAGTTGATTTCTTAGACTAATGAAGCCATTAGAGAGCTAAGCAATAAGCTGTCCAAGGCATTAGTGATAACATATGCAAACAAAGATACTCCAATCGCCCTGATAGTAGATGCTTTAAACAAAGCAGTAAACCATCTTCTTAACCAATTATTTAAAGAGGATTGGTAACTAATTACATTCTTCTCAAAAAGACTCGCTCCAACAGAGACGAGACACTACTTTTGAACTAGAAATTCTCACAGTCTATCCAGCTATCACGCATTTCCGAGATATGTTGGAAAGCAGGGCGTTCATAGTTCATACAGATCACAAACCACTTACTAATCCATTGAAAGCCGAGGCCGTGAAATCAGATACCTTGACTTTATGTCACAATTTATGAGTGACATACAACATATGAAAGGTCAGGACAACTAAGTAGCTGGTGTCTTATCTCAATCGGAAACTGACAATTCAGCAATCGACCAAACATTATGGACTTTCAGAAGACAACTAGGAAAACAGAGAATTACAAATCTACTTGCAATGAAGACCTCTGGTCTAAAATAAAATAGGATTCCATCACTTACTGAGGGTAATCGGATCTATTGTAGCATAATCAAAGCCATACCTAGACTACTGGTTTCCAAAAGTATGCGAAAGCTAATATTTACCATGCCTTTACTAATATCAGGTCTGAAAATTCATAGTTGTTTTAGCATTCGGGTAAGAAAGGTTTAGTAAGGCAATGAAGATATAACATCTACAACGCTTCGTTATGGTCTACATGTGCTATCAGAAACAGACTCTTAGTTTGTACCTAACTGTACAACCTAGTACAGTAAATGTGGTAGCGTTTGTAACATTTAGTTCCGACCTGTAAACTAGAATGACCCTCGTAACACACTGTTATTTGAGAATAACTGTTACTATTATTAGGATTTGTACATTTAAATGTATTACAAAGTAAGGTTTCTTTACCAGCTATAACTATTTGATTCCTAGTATCAGGGTTGTCGTCGGTAACTCGGGATGCGGATCGCTGTCTTCGTAATAAAGCTCAGCAGGTGTGAGAGGCAGTTCAAAGAATTTATGCACGATAAGGCGCCTGAAGCCAGAAGTATGTTGAATATCCAACGTATGATTCGAGATGTATTCCGGGTAAATGGAACTCCTAGGAGAGTACTTGTCTGAGGAGAACAATGTGGATGTGAAGAGAGTGAGTTCTTGGCTTTCGAAAGAGTGCTGAAAGTGACGTACAGCCCAGTAACTAGGAGTTACCTGCCGAATAAGTTATTCATCTATTCAGTGTCGTGTGAGTCTCGAGAAGGATGCCAAAAGTTGTCAGGTATTGTCTGTCAATTGTTATTATGCTCATCAGGTTGCTGAATTTGGCGCATCTGATGTGATTCTGATGAGTACATTTATGACGTTCCATTGAACGTATTATTTGTCTGACTGTGCTTGGTACTGGACACTTGTTTTCCCAATTAAGTCGTTGGTAAGCATCACTGGCTTTAATATCATAATGTGATGCAGTTTACTGAAATCAGGAATCGATTAATGTTGGGACATCATTAGAAACCTCGAAGCATCAGACGACCATTCCTTCCAGACACGCTGAGCTCGTACAAGTAAGCTTCTGTATAACAGAATCAGGGACCATTATTATTGGTCTAGCATCAGTGTTTACGCTTAAAAACTATTCACTATGTAGATCAATTTTCCTTCGAAAATATTGCAGCGGTCCTCATGACTATGTTTATTTGGCGGTCTTTCAACTCGGGATGCCTCACTTCTTTAATTTGAGGCGAGTTTAACATGTCGACTGGGTTACCGAGGTCACAGAAATGGCTACATCGCGATTCACAACTGGCGGCTGACGCTGGAGTAACGTATGAGGTTCGATATGTTGGTGCCATCCCAGTGTTGACATCCATAAAATCTGTGAATTTAAATACTAGGACTCGGATTTGTCGGTACGGTTATGTAGTTTCAAAAAGAATTTCAGATAACTTATTATATTTCACCTGTGTTCATTTTCGATTCGTTTAATGTACAGTACCAACTCGCGCATACATCTTTAGTTTTGTGTACGCGTGTACATTGACGTACTAATTGTGAAGATAACTATATACTAATGTAACACACACATTCTGCCTATGATGATGTGTCTTAGCTGTTTGGGAAGTCGGTAAATTTGATAGGGTTTTACGATATGAATGTTCACCTGCTTTATCTTTAAACCTTGACTATCATTTTACACCTACATATAATAAGTATATATCAAGAAACGCCACCAAACTACTTTCTCCCCTACCGTATGATGATTTTTGTATATTTACAAGGTCTGGGTGTGGGTCGGGTTACAATGCTTTATTTTATTAGGCATGTCCCTGCAACATACTGGGTTATTTCACAATTCAAATCTATATATCATATAAGTCGTCTGTCTCTAGTTTTTTACTTCACTTGAGCTGTTTTGTCCTAATTTGTAAATTAGTCATGATTAGTTTTCTGTTTTGTAGTTAGTGGTGTTATTTGGCATCTGTCGATATCATTTACGACAAGTTTTTTTGGACGACCTGAAAGAAGCTAGGGTAGCGTTAATACTTTCATTAGTCTGAGTGTGATCAACAAACAAGTCATTTTGTAATACTTCCAGTACTGTAGTATTGGTTTGGTACTTGTTAGAATTTCATTTATTCGTGTAAAATCTAACTTTTCACATCGCAGTAGTGTAGTATGGCAACTTAAACTGATGTACGCATTTAATGAGTTCCACGTTGTTGCTAGCTGACTGTCGAAACCCGGTGCATTTAGCATTATGACCATCCAGGAGTTTCCTATCGAAATTTATTACTTCTAGTTTTTAGAGAAATTTCTTATTACAATACATAGGTTCAGATCACCGATTATGGGTCTGTAAAATCCTACCTAATTATTTCCGAACGATCAAGTGGCACTGGTTGCTTGTATATATATCGCTATTGAGTAATCATAAATTTCTAAAACGTTAAACCGTTTTCTTCCAAACTGATCAAATTCTTACTTTAGGTCTTCGAAATCCTGAGCTTAACAAGTACCTACCCTTAAATTTCTACAAACACGGAAGAATGAAGTAGGTTTCTAGTTAATTGATCGTATCAGTTATATTTTTCAACTCCTAAACAAACGTCAACTCTTATCATTCCTGAAGTCTTGAGTGAAAAGTCTTTTAGTTGAAAAGCTTATGTTAGTTTTTCACCGTAAACATGTTTAATCGTACTCAAACGACTTTGGTACGTTGTCCCCATATACACTGCGTTTAAATGCTAGACTCCCGAATGAGGACTGTTGATTAAGCAGTGCTGTTGTTAGGAAACAAGTACTAGGTGAGTATGGTAGGTCAATAGGTGAAGTTTTGAAACTTCATCAGTGGAGGTGTTTGGGATATGTTCTGCGTATGCCTAACCACGGACTGCCTCGACGAGCTTTAGTTTGTAGTGTACAATTAGGCTGGAATATAGTAAGGGGCGGCCAGACCAAAACATGGCGCAAATATATGAAGTCACGGATAAGTGGACTGAGTCATGTCGGTAAGTGTCGACTACCTGGTTGGGGTCCGCGAGATGGTAGTAATTGATGGTTAGAGACCCTGAATGACATGGCTCAAAACCGTTTGCAATGGTGCCGGTGCATTTATTCTTTGTGTTCTCTCAAATCCTAATCCTCTGAATTCTTCATCATCTTTATGTTTACGTTTTTAAGCGTATTTCACTGAATTGTACTTCTTGAATCATATCTTTGAACCCTAATCTCTTTGATTACTGCTAATACTGTAACTAACTCTACTACTATGGGATTTGAAACGACAGTTGCGCGGCTGTGCCAATATAATGTGGCATTAGTGTTTAGCCAGCTTTTATCAATACAAAGATTAATTTGTATACAGTAACTTACTATCAGCTTAACTTTTAAAAGCATTGTGTATATAATAATCCAGGAAATTAAAAGGCACTAAAAATTGTATGTCTATTCTTAAATTCTCTCGTATTCTTATATGCAGTGCATCAATACGTCGCGTATGCGAAGAAGCTGGTCTAACACTATCAAGTAACCGACCGGTTGACAAGTCAATTAAACGGTTCATTGGGCCATCTACTGATATGACATGGGCAATGACAAACGTTTACCTTACAATTACATCACAAACGCTCACTGTTGAAACACTTGGTAATGGTGTGGTATGTGATACATTTAATTGTTGTTACTTTGTTGTGAGTAGAAGCTTTTGTTAGACAATCAAAGAACTGTGATAATAAAATGAATAAGAGTATAGTTTCTTGACATTCCCATCAGACATCGTTATTATGAACTAACTTATCATAAAAAAGGAAGTGATTAACTTAGTATTGGAAATCGTTTCATCATAAAAAGGGGTTAAAAAGTAGATTAATCTGAACTAATGCTTGTTTTCGTTGAAGTATCATTCAAGTATATCGTGCTGTAACGGTATCATCGATAAAGGACGCTACTAATATATATCAAGGTAACACCTAGAGAGAAAGTTGAGTTGTGAATTTAATATTTATTGATTTAAACGCATAAACATTGATACAGACAGCCAAAAAACATGTGTGTGGGCTGAGACACTGCCCGGGTGCCCAAGCCGATTCAGGTGATTTTCCCAGAGTACCACTCCCCAAGCCTTTGACGCAGAGGCCTAATGTACAGGGCAATGGAACAACGGCAGGAGATGATCACTAATGGGTTCATCCGCTATTCCTCGTCTTTTGATCTTGGAGTTCCTGATCCCATCGGTTTCGAATCAGGGTTTTCCGATTCCCCTCGGGTGGATCCTTCGTATTTACCTACCTAGTTTAAACGCCTGGCACTTCATTTTATCCTCTTGAATTCGTAAGCAACTCCGTCGTAAGAGTTGCAAATGGGTACATAAATAACCATAAAATTATCAAATTTTTAAAATAACGGACATTAAGTATCAGTAGCGTTTACAGATAAGTACAAAATATTTTATAGTATAAGTGTGAGTCAAGCTCTTTTTAGTTTATTTCTGTCCAGAGATTCGATATAATGTCTATCATTAGAGAGAACTTCACTTATCAAAAACCATGTCTAATCAACTTAATTTTTTCTGTGGTTGCTAGTAAGGATAACTTTTCGTACATATAATATCTACAAAGTAGGCGTTAATTATATTGTTCAGTTACGGAAACCAATCAAACTCATACTGACAAATATATCAAATAGTCTTGGATTATCGTCTGTTAAGAAATATGGAGACAACCCATCACAACCTGAAATAACTGCCCTGAGTTAAAAAAATGCTTCCAGGCCGTTATTCTATATTAGGTAAGATAAATGTAGACAATAATATATATGACTGCATCTCATGGCTTTTCTCTCAGAGCTCTAGTCACTTGCTGGAGAAATGCTTCATTGATCTTAATTTTTCTGGTTACCTCATTTCTTGGTGCCTCTTCCACACTATGTTTTAAAAAGCTATGTATTTTTTTCTATTACCTATATCGTCCTCATCTATTCTTCCGTTCACCACCTGCCCATTCCGTTTGTCTGCATTTTATTCTTGTGCTAACGGCTGGTTTGAATGCCAATAAATTCGTATTAATATTTGCTATTTTTTTAATCTGTAAAAAATTTCTAACACAAGAATTAGTTCATATTCGTCCCAAATCTTTTTTTAACAAAGATTGTCGACTTTATTGTACGAATGGATAGAATAAGACTGATGGCTACAATAAACTACTACTACTACTACCTAGAGTTTCGTTGGTAGTATCGAAATGTCCCGAAATTGTAATTAACTCTTGATACGAGTGATCTGCTTGACAATTATGTATTATGATCAGTGCGGAAAGTTGATCATCGATAACATCAGTCAGTCAGATGCAACGTAGAACTTTGTACGTAAGTACATCAGTTCATGTTGCCATACCACATCAGCACAGAGAAGTAATCGTCAATTCAAATCCAATAGTAGAAGAGGTAGTAAAGGTATTAAAAGTAATCGGAGAGGTTAGGATTAGAAGATAATATTCAAGAAGTATGATTCGGTGAGAAAAGTTTAGAGAGTCAAGACTAGAAGTGTTGAAGAATCCAGAAGATTAGGATTTGCGAGAACACAAAGCATAAATGCACCGGCGCCATTGCGAACGATTTTGAGCCATGTCATTCAAGGTCTCTAACAATCGATTATTATCATCTCGCGGACCCCAACAGGTAGTCGACAATTACCGACATTGCTCAGTCCACTAGTCAATGACTTCATGGATTTATGCCATGTTTTGATTTGGCTGCCCCTAGCTTTCTTCCAACCTATTCCTACACTACAAAACAAAGCTCGATGAGGCAGTCGGTGGTTAGGCATACGCAACATGTGTCCCAACCATCTCAACTGATGAAGTTTCACCACTTCATCTATTGATCTACCATTCTTACCTAGTACCCGTTTCCTAATAACAGCGTTGCTCACTCGGGTGTCCCACGATATACGAGCAATGCTTCGAAGACACCCATGATCGAAAACCAATAACGGACGAGTATCTTCTACTCTCATTGGCCATGTTTCACAGCCATAAAGTAATACGGAGCGAACCACTGCGCAGTACACTCGTCCTTTAGTCAGCAAACGGATATCTCGCCTACGCCATAGGTGACGCAGGTTGGCAAAATCCAATCGAGCCTTCTGTATCCGAGCTGAGATTTCGTCAGTCACCAGGCCATCGGCACTGATGAGACTCCCCAGATAAGTGAAGCGGTTTACACGCTCGACTACTTCACTCCCTATCACTAGTTCAGGTGCCGATGCAACCCAATTTTGAAGCAACATTTTGCGTTTCGAGGGGGAAAACCGCATCCCGAACATGCTTGCATTGTTGCTTAGGGTAGTCAGAAGACTCTGCATTTCGTCAGCATCTTCACCAAGTAGGACAATGTCATCGGCATATTCTAAGTCAATAAGCGAGCCACTTGGTAGAAGGTCTACTCCAGAAAATTCAGACGAGGATAAAGTTATGTCTAGGAGCATGTCTATGATAAAATTAAACAAGAATGGAGAAAGTGGACATCCCTGACGGACACCACTTGATGTAGAGAATTCCGGTGACAGTTCGCCATAAGCCCTCACTCGACCAGTGGTGTTCGAGTAAAGAGCTTGTATAAGGTTAATGTACTTCTTTGGTACATCTTACAATGACAGACACTGCAACAGAAACTCACGATCTACAGAGTCAAATGCTGCCTTAAGGTCTAGGAAAACACCTATTGTAGGACGCCTAAATGTGTGTCTATGTTCCAGGACCTGTCTGAGTGTGAAGACGTGGTCTATACAACAACGTCCAGGTCGAAAACCAGCCTGGTTTTCTCGAGTCCGCTCTTCACGAGCTTTCGTTAAGCGTCGAAGTATTATTGAGGCCAGTATTTTAGATACTATATTAGTTAGACTTATTCCCCTGTGATTGTCACAAGAAGACTTTTGTCCTTTCTTATAGATTGGGACAATCAGTGATTGAGACCAGTCAGATGGGATTGCGTCCAGTTCTCAGATTCTACCTAAGATCTCAGTCAACCTAGCTGCTAAAACTGGACGACCATCGTTAAATATCTCAGGGGTCAGTCTATCAGGACCAGCAGCTCGCCCTCGTTTCAGATTTCCTAACGCTTTCTCAACGTCATTAAGACTAGGGGGACTTAGGTCGATTTACCATTCAGGATGACTGGAGATGGTGGGTAGCCGAAGAGTGGCTCGTGGCCAGTTGAACTGATCCCTAAAGTGTTCTGCCCATCGATCCAGTCTCCTGGATTGAGAATGGATAATAAGACCATCCCTTTCCGAGATAGTCTCACTCACATTCGGGTTCTTAATACCAGTTTCTTTAATAAGGCGGAAAAGTTGTCTAGTGTTGCCTATCGCCGCTGCCTTTTCCATTGCTTTTGCTTTCGCCACCCACCACTGTTCGCGGTCGTTACGCAGACTTTTTATAAGTCTGCGCCTAAGCTGACTACGCTCTTCATCATGCTCAGAGACAGGTGGGATGCGTTTTCGAGCATCCATCAGTTGGGTGGATGCGACTGATATCCACGGCTTCATCCTAGCCTCATGGTTTACCTTCCTAGCAGATATCACTGCTGTTTCCACAGCCTTTTTGATATCATACCAACCTGCTTCTGGATGGGAATCACTTACATCGTTGCTTAACTCTCTTTCTAGTTGCTCCTGAAATATTTTCTTGGTTTGACTATCATGGAGTAAAACCCTAAGAGGCTTTCTTACGGTGTCTTTCCTACGTCCAGTAAGCCTTAAGCAGATACGAGCTCGCACTAGAGCATGATCTGAATCTAAACATGTTCCCCAGAACGAGCGACAGTCTTCTATCGAAGCTCTCCATCGGTGGCTGATGGCAATGTGATCCAGTTGGGTCCAACGTTGAGACGACTTTGGAGGTCGCCAGGTCAAAAGGTGCCTTTCCTTATGCCTAAAGTTAGTGTTTGCTGAAAATAGGCGGTTATCTGAGCATACTTGCGACAGACGGTCGCCATTGTCTGTTCTCTGAGCTGCGACACCATAACATCCACCTAGGTGTCCTTCATTTTCACTTAGTCTTCCTACCTGAGCATTAAAGTCACCAGCCATTATTACTATATCAGAGCGCCTAGCTTTTTGGAGGAGGTTCGAAAGCTTTCTGTAAAACTCATCTTTCATATCATCCGGACTGCAGTCAGTGGGGGCGTAGGCTGATAAGACGAAAAGACAACGACGAGTGTCCCTATCCTTTCGAATCCTTACTGTCCCGTTTAGTCGAACGGCGCACAAGCGACTATCTACAGGGATCCAGTCAAGGAGAGATTGTTCTGCCCTACGACTCAATGCTATACCTACACCAGCGGGACCCCTGGAAGCAGCATCAGGGCTGCCGGATTCACGAAGGGTAAATGGAGTTGCTTCGTTATTTTGATAAGGTGAAATCAGACTAATAATTTTACTAGGATCCTGTATGCGCGTTTCCGAGATACAGCACACATAGATTAAGCGAGATTCTAAAGTCCTAGCCAATGAAGCCTGTTGCCCTATTTGACACAATGTCCGTACATTAAAAGCTCCAACATGTAGTCTAAAACGGGGTTTCAAGAGACCAGGAACGACGTTTCGTGATCTCGCTTCGTCTGCATTAGCGGTGCAGTGAGAAAAGTGAGTGTGATTAGAGTTAGTCGTAGAGATAAGAGAGACATTAGGGGGTGTAGGAAGGATTTGATTTTGACCAATTTGGTCTCGCGTGCTGTTACGGGTATGAGGGCGGTTGTCACTTCCCGGCTGCCCACAGCATGGAAGGTTGTTTCTTGAGGGACCTGAAAAGGAAGATGGATTATTGTCGGTGCGTGACCGCAGAGCCCAATGGACAACTGCTTGAGGCCGGTCACGCACGGCCTTTTTATGAAAGGTATTTTGAGGATTAGCTCGGTTCTTAAAGGCCCTTAGTGGGCACCATTACGCAGGGAGACGGAAATCCGTGAGATAGGGTGAGGTTTGACATTTTTAGGGCCGACCTTTTCTAACCCTTCCTTCCTTGTGAGAAGGCAGCATCGCTGCAGATGCTGGTTGTCCGAGGGAAACACCTTACTGCTGTCACACCCCTCTGCAGTCAGCATTACGACTTCGCCCTCAGACCTTGGGTAGCTGCTTTTAGTCTCATCGTTCTCCAATCGACCTGCCTGGCATGGTAGGACCTGCAGGAACATATGTTCCAGCCAGTATAGCTCGGTTGGGTCATCACGATAGGCAAGCCCGACCACCACGTCAAGGTAGCAGCTTCGGTCGGGCATGGATAACATAGGAGCTAAGAAAAGAATTTATACTAAATCATCACGCAACAATTAATCTAGTGGTACTTATGTTGGAAGTCTTATCAGTCCTGATGGCCTGGTGTGTCTGATAAAATTTAAACACAGACATAGAAGTCTCAGGTGGTCTTTGTAGAGCTGCGTCACTTATACCGTAGGAGAGATATCTGTCAGTCAAACAAAACAATTTTACTGCACAGCAGTTCATTCTGTCCTACTATACGGGTGTGAATCATGCCCATTGTGAAGAGAGGAAATTCGTAGGTTACTGTTATTCGATCTTAGATGTCTTTGAAGCATTGCTTATATATACTGACGCCACTGAATGGGCGATTCCTAAGTTTAAAATAGAGCTCTAGGTAAAGATGGCATGAAATGGCTCAAAATCGTTCGAACGTTTGCAAATGCATCCATTATTCTTTTCAGCTGAATTTCAAGCTTCTGAACTTCTCGTCAACTTCCTTTTTCACTGAAATCATAAGTTCGATCTCTAGTCTTTTCGGCTGCCACTAATACTGCTAAAACATCTACTACTATATGATTTGAACTGAAAATGCCATCTCTCTGTGCTTATTTGGTATGGCAATCTAAACTGATGTACATACGTACAAAAGTTGTACGTTGTAACTGACTGACTGATTTGGTAGGGGCAAAGCGATGACGTATATTCATACACTTCCATTCCAAGTGTAAATGTAAATCTCACTGCCTACTATTCAAGCAGTTAGTCTAAAAATAAAGTAACTTTGGCAAAAATCAAAACACTAATAATCCTTAAAATCAGAAACAATTAATTACCTTTGGTCATACATTATCAGTAGTTAATAATGGATGACTTTATTTTAACGCATAGCGCTATATGTCATTTAATAATTATTTCTTTGTTCAGTTATTATTCCAGCATAACCTATTCCTCGTTTCTTTTGCTTCTGCTGGGGAAGCAGAAACTTCAGATTTCATTTGCTATGTGGCCAAAATAGATCAATGCACTCGTCTGTGTTATGTTTTTGAATGTTCAGATGGTCTTGCTCAGGATGTTATCATTACAATTGGACAAGCATTCCAGTTAGGATATCAGGTAATCATTAACACGATTTTATATATAAAATTATTTTCATGCGCAAGTTGTAATGATTATTTACCTTTTAGCGTTTAGTAAGCGTCTTATCTTCAGTGCTCGAATAGAATGTTCACTGGAGCATAACTTGGATTCTAATCTCTAGTATAGCTTGTCACTTCACAATCTTCAACAACTACTATTAATGTGTAGAAAGTTAAAATAGGTGATTCATATTAGTAGCCATTTTCTCCTAACGTATGATTAGAAATTTATCTTGGTAGGTTCCAGTCAATAGGAGTATAAACAGCTAAAATGTAGGATGAAAGATAACTTTATTTATTTCCTTGTTGGTCGAGGTGAAGTGTAACCACTTGGGCTAAAGCATACTGGTGGTATATTTTATCTGGGAATGTTGGTCTCATTTTGGCCACTGGGCCTTATATTCATATCTTGTCCTGTATAATTCGCCATGTGTTGTCGGGGAATATCATTAGAACAGTATTAGACATTCCGAATACGTAAACCAGTATTCAGTAAGTTGAATAAATTATATTTGTATAATCGGTGATTAGGCATAGTAATTAGTGTAAGAATTTAGCATTATTGAATCTGTGAGCATGGAAATGTTGATCATCTATAGAAAGCCAATTATTTCGTACACTTTGTTGTAAAGAATATATCTGCCCCGATTTTAGATCATTCTAGCCGACTATTTAACTCATTCAGCAAAAAAATAAATCGCTAAAATACGTTAACAAGAAAAAGCAATTCAAACTGTATAAACTCTACTCTGGGAGTTAGAAGTTCTTCATCTAGAAGAGCTATGACGTCTCATGATAAAAACCGAGTTCCTTCGGAAGTCATGGGGCCGATGTCACTTCTGATAACCAGAACCCTTCCACGGTGTGGGCAGCTGGGAAATAACATCCGCCCTCATACCCATAAAAGCACACGCGACCGAATTCGTCACAATCAAATCCCTTCTACACCTAACAACTCTCTTATCTCCTCGACCAACCCTTCTTTCGATCGTTTGTCACCTCGTGTCGCTGAAGCAAACTGTTTGAGCTTACGAAACATTAATTCTTGTCTTCTGAAACTCCGTACTAAATTACATATAGAAGCTTTTGATGTTCGGACCCTATGACTGACTGATGCCAAATAGGGCAACAGGCTTCATTAGCTAGAACTCTGGAATCCCGGGCGGTCGATGTATGTTTCGTCTCCGAAACGCGCATACAAGGTCCCAGTAAAATCATCAATTTGATCTTACCTAGTGCAGATAGAGACACAACACGGTTTACGCTTCGTGTTTCAGGTAGCCCTGGTGCTGCTTCCCGTAGCCTCGTCGGCGTAGGTATAGTATTATGTCCTAGGGCAGAACAAGCTCTCTTAGACTGGATCCCAGTAGACGGTCGCTTATACGCTGTTCGACTTAACGGGACAGTAAGGACTCGGAAAGATAGGG
Organism: Schistosoma turkestanicum; assembly: GCA_944470395.2. NCBI lineage: Eukaryota > Metazoa > Platyhelminthes > Trematoda > Strigeidida > Schistosomatidae > Schistosoma > Schistosoma turkestanicum. The sequence goes on from OX103971.1 coordinate 66,215,129, forward strand.
ACACTCGTCGTTGCCTCTTCGTCGTATCTGCTTACGCCCATACTGATTGCAATCCAGACGAGATGAAAGATGAGTTTTACAGAAAGCTTTCCGAACTCCTCCAAAAAGTTAAGCGCTCTGATATAGTGTTAGTGGTTGGTGACTCTAATGCTCAATTAGGTAGACTAGGTGAAAAGGAAAGACACCTAGGTGGATCTTATGGTGTCGCGGCTCAAAGAACAGATAATGGTGACCGTCTGCTGCAACCTTGCACAGATAACCGCCTATTTCTAACAAACATTAACTTTAAGCATAAGGAGAAATATCTTTTTGCCTGGCGACCTCCAAAACCGAACAAATGATGGATCCAACTAGATCTCATCGCTATTAGCCATTGGTGGAGAGGCTCTATTGAAGACTGTCGCTCATTCTGGAGCACTTGTTTAGACTCAGACCATGCTGTAGTGCGAGCGCGTATTGCTTTGCGTCTCACTAGACTTAGGAAATATATCGCAAGGAAACGTGTTAGAACTCTACTTAATGATAATAAAGCTAAGAATATATTTCAGGAACAACTAGAAAAACAGTTAGGTAGGTGGTCATGGAGTAAGTGATGCCCACCCTGAGACAGATTGGAATGATATCAAAAAGGCTGTGGAGACAGCAGTGTTATCCGCCAGTAAGGGAAACCATGATGTTCGGAATAAGCTGTGAATCTCAGTAGCATCCACTCAACTGATAGACGCTCAGAAACATCCCGTTCGTCCCTGAACATGATGAAGAGCGAAGTCAGCTTAGGTGCAGGCTGATAAAAAGCCTACGCAATGATCGTGAACAGTGATCGGTAGCGGAAGCGAGAGAGATGGAAAAGGCTGCGGCGAGAGGCATCAGTAGGCGACTATTCAGATTCATCAAGGAAACCGGTATTAAGAACCCGAATGTGAGTGAGACTATTTCTGAAGAAGAACGTATTATTCACTCTCAATCCAGTAGATTGGATCAATGGGCAGAACACTTCGCGTATCAATTCAACTGTCTTTCAGCCACATTTCGGCTACCCACGATCTCCAGTCATCCTGAATGGCGAATCAATGTGAGTCGTACGACATTTTATGAAGTTGAGAAAGCGATAGGAAATCTGAAGCAAGGAAGAACAGAGAGTCCTGATAGATTGACACTTAAGATTTTTAAGGATAGTGGTCCAGTTTTAGCAGTTAAATTGACAGATCTTAGGTAGAATTTACGAACTGAACGAAATTCCATCCAATTAGTCTCAATCTCCTATCGTCCCAATTTATAAGAAAGGTCAAAAGTCTTCTTGTGACAATCACAGGCGAATCAGTTTAAGTAATATAGTTTCCAAATTGTTAGCCTCCATTATACTTTAGACGTCTAACTAGAGCTTGTGAAGAGTAGACTAGAGAAAACCAGGCTAGTTTCAGTCTGGACGTGGCTGTATAGACCACATATTGACACTACGACCGGTCCTGGCACACAGACACACATATAGACGTCCGACAATAGTTGTCTTCCTGGACCTGAGAGCGGCATTCGACTCTGTGGATCTTGCGTTTCTGTTGCAGTGTCTGTCATTGAAAGGTGTACCAAAGAAGTAGGCTACCATGTACAAACTCGCTACTCAAACACAGCTGGTCGAGTGGGCCTATGGCAAACTATCATCGGAATTCTTTACTTCAAGTGTTATCCATCACAGATGTCCACTCTCCCCATTCTTATTTAATTTCGTCATAGACATGTTGCTAGATATGACATTATCTTCGTCTCAAATTTTCGGGAGCGGAACTTCTACCAGGAAAATCGCTTGTTCAGTAGAATATGCTGATGACATAGTTCCATTCAGTGAAGACGCTGACAAAATACAGTCGACTAACCTAATCAACAATGCGAGCATATTCGGGATGCGCTTCTCACCTTCGAAATGCAAAATGTTGCTTCAGGATTGGCTTGCAACTTCACCGGAACTAGTGATAGGGAGTGAAGTAGTCGAGTGTATCGACCGCTTCACTTATCTTGGGAGTCTCATCAGTGCTGATGGCCTGGTGACTGACGAAATCTCAGCTCGGATACAGAAAGCTCGATCGGCTTTCGCCAACCCGCATCATTTATTGCACAGGCGAGATATCGGTTCGCTGACGAAAGGACGAGTGTGCTGCGCAACAGTTCGTTCCGTCCTACTTTATGGCTGTGAAACATGGCCATTGAGAGTAGAAGATATTCGTAGGTTACTGGTTTTCGATCATAGGTGCCTCCGAAGCATTGCGCGAGTATCGTGGGACAACCGAGTATGCTATGCTGTTGTTAGGAAACGGGTGCTAGGTAAGAATGGCAGATCAATAGATGAAGCATTGAAACTTCATCAGTTGAGGTATTCGGGATATGTGTTGCGTATGCCTAACCACGGACTGCCGCGTTGAGCTGTTTTGAGATGTAGAAATAGGTTGGACGAAAGCTAGGGGCGGCCAGACCAAAACATGGCAGAAATCCATGAAGTCATTGACGAGTGGACTTAGCCATGTCGGTAATTGTCGACTACCTGGTTGGGGTCCGCGAGATGATAATAATCGATTGTTAGAGACCTTGAATGACATGGCTCAAAACCGTTTGCAATGGTGCCGGTGCATTTATTCTTTGTGTTCTCTCAAATCCTAATCCTCTGAATTCTTCATCATCTTTATGTTTACGTTTTTAAGCGTATTTCACTGAATTATACTTCTTGAATCATATCTTTGAACCCTAATCTCTTTGATTACTGCTAATACTGTAACTAACTCTACTACTATGGGATTTGAAACGACAGTTGTGTCTCTCTGCTAATGTGGTATGACAAGTTGGACTGCTGTATATACGTGTATAGTTCTACGTTGCTATTGATGATAATCATGCCTGCTTAGTACTTTACCAGTACTATTTTGCAATCTGATCTCGATTAGCACAGAAACTTCATAGAAACCCCAAGATGAGTTTCGAAACTAATAGACTAATGAACAAGGAAGGTCGATAAAATACCTATTAATACAATCGCACTCATTTGTGTCAGCTTTGCCTGTCTTATATCGTTTATTTATTTTGATCATGTAAAAAAAGTGATAACATTCAATGTATTAGATGCTAGTAGACAGTAAACATTTGAGTCAGTCAGTTAGTCAGCTATAACGTAGAACTTTTTGCTCACGTACATCAGCTCAAGTTGCCATACCACGTTAGCACGGATACGTAATTTTCGATTCAAATCCCATAGTGATTGATGTAGTGGAAGTTTGAGCAGCGATCACAAAGATAAGGGTTAGAAGTTATTATTCAAGAGTGTAATCCCGTGAAGGTCGTTTTCGAAGACGAAAATAAAGGTGATAAGGAATTCAAAAGCTTGCTACTTGAGAGAACACAACGAGAGGATACACCTGCGCCATTACAATCGATTTTGAGCCATGTCATTCAAAGTCTCTAACCATCGATTACTATTGTCTCGCTGACCCCAACCAGGTAGTCTACACTCACTAACATGAATCAGTCTACTTGTCAGTGACTTCATCGATCTGTGCCATGTTTCAATCTGGCCGCCCCTAACTATCTTCCAGCCTACTCGTACACCACAAAATATAGCTCGTCAAGGCAGTTAGTGATTGAGCATTCGTTACACATGTCCCAGCTACCTCAACTGATGAAGTTTCGGTATTTCGTCTATTGATCTGCCACTTCAAAATGTTTTCACAATTTTGGTATTGTTCTTGATTTTCTTGCACTCGTTATATTAATTTATTGTATCAGTTTATTATCCCAATTGATCACTATTTATTTTTGTATAAATGTAAACAAAATTAGGATTTCAAAAATTCGAACCCACAAAATGTTGAAAACCAAACATTTCCTTCATTTCAACCAAATTCATTGGATTCTTTATTTTCTAATCACCATACATTTCAAACAAATATGCCAGTGTCTAAAAATTCTGTTATTAGTTCAAACAAACTTTCATCTATTAATAGTAACAATTGTATACATCAGGTGAGTTAGTTTTATTATTATTTTAAATATAGTCCTAATGTTTACCATCCGTAATGTAACATTGAAATATGCCATGTGTGTGATTTTATTTCATTTGATTTATTTATTTGTTACTTGATAAGTTTATGTTGGCATTGATTAGAGTAATACATTCAAATCGATAAATGGTATGCTTGATTTCAAGGACAGATGTAAAAATAGTGAATAATATTTGGCACTGACTATTCAGTAGATGAAATTCTTCTATTTAGATTCATCATTTGGATTGTTGGTCATGTAGTGTATTCTCAAACCGGCACTGTTGTTTGACGATTGAACAAAGCTCAAAAGCTAATGCAAAAATTAGTGTTAGGCCAATGTACAAGGAATATAAACTGATAATCCATACTGCGAAATGTGCAATCGTTTTTAAGTAGCGACATAGTGGGCGAAAGTTGTCTTTCAATCAATGTAAAACAATGTTGCTATCGGGATTACACGTTTCGCTGCACATCAGCAACTATTATTTCCTACTTTCGATTTGATGGACTAAAATAACGGGATTCTTCTGAAACATAAACCTTGTGTAGATTTCCTGATATTACTGCACTGAATCGCATCTTGGGCATATGTGATGTGTCCCTGATCCAGGCATTGGACAATTCACGATAGTGAATAAAATCGTTGTTTAGTACGTAATACTGATGATATTTTGACCCCACATACAAACAGCTCTTTTCGTGGTTTTGCGATCCTTCTTTATGTTCCTGTTTGTGCTTCTAGCGAAGCTGTTCCCGAGAACAACTAGAAGAAACATGATCATTGTATGGAACCGTTACATGCTATGAGTTTTAGTAAATAAACAATATGATTACATTTCATCATCAGTCATGTTGGTAGATTTAGGCTATCTGGTCGGGGTCCGCGAGATGAAAGTCACCAATGGTTAGAGACATGGCTCGCGATCGTTTGCAATGGCGCAGGTGCATCCACTCTTTGTATTCTATGAAATTCTAAGCTTCTGCATTCCTCATAATCTCTGCCTTTCTCCTTCTAAATTTATCTTACTGAATTATACTTCTCGAATCATATCGTATCTTCGCTCCCTAATCTTCTCCATTACTGCTAATACTTCCATTATTGCTATCACTGTTGGATTTGAACTGACAGCTGCGTCTCTGTGCTGATGGGGCATGGCAACCTGAACTGATGTATGTACGTACGAAGTTCTGAGTTGTATCTGTCTGTCTGTCCGTCTTATCTATCAATGTCACAGATTTCAATGTTGTTTCCTATTCGACCTAACTATAAATATGCATTATCTGTAAAGCTGAATGTTCCTTCATACCTTCTGTACTCGACCCCATAAATAACTTCATCTAACGGCGTTGTGTTTTGATATATTGGAGATTTGGCCACAGTATTTGGGGTGGTACTGGAATATCTGAATTTCGTCAGTCGGTAGGATTTCGAATAGATACGTAGCAGTATTATTACAGAAAGACTTTCCGACCTTGAGTATGCCAACAATATTGTCTTACTGAGCGATGATTCCCAGGCTATGCAATCTGCCCTTAATCATTTTTGCTAGGTATGACATGAGCTTTGCGAATTCCGCATCGTACATTGTTTGCTAACGCTAGGATCGGTTTGATAAAGTGCAGCTGGTCTGTGCATGAGATTATATTGGGTCGTCAAAGAATGTTGTATATGACTAGTATCTGTTTTCCTTTCATAAGTTTGGGATTAATGTCCTACGGATAGAGTAGCTCACTGGCTGGAGGCTTAGAAAACAAGCCGTTGTAATTTTCGCTTATTTTCTTTATACAAATGAGGCAAACTTCTTTAAGGTTCCTTTCCGGTTGTACTTTGCTTAACCGAACAGCTTCTGCCAATATTACTATTATTACTAATCATCTCACTCTCACACATTTCAGTTTATCTTTTTCTTCTTCCATTATACTTATCCTCATTTTTCTTCACTTTATTGTGCTGCGCTTATATATTCTGGCGCCACTCTAATCGTCAAATTATTTAACTTTGTCTCATTGAAAAACATAAATCTATCTGACTAATTCAGCAAACGAATGGTAGTTTTTTGTTTTAATTGTATCTAAACCCTCTGCAAACGGGCTTCACATAATATTTTTACTTTTCTATCTCAGATTTGTGTCTACTGACTGAGTTTGTAAGTGGATTATTTACTTGCTTTTATATATATATATATATATTTTTAAAGTATCACCTAGCATTACTTTTTTTGTACAAATGATACTATTCTTTCAGGTATCTGCTACTACCATCACTTCCCAATCAAAAGAGAATGCGGCATTAATTCAAAACACTTCCATACCTAATAATGAACTTACTCATCAATCAGTAGCTTTTGATAATTTTATGGATTTCGAAGATAATGCATGTAATGTTTATTTTTATCCATTAATAAACACAATTTACTTTTGAAAAATATACGTTCTATGAATAATAAATGTACACTCGAAGCATAGTTAGAACAGAAAGTAGATGTTTGATGTAATGAAAAATAGACATAAGTGGGTTATTTTCAATTCTATTGTTTAATTTATTGGAATTTGTAAAAAAAAATATTAGGATAGCATCTAATTACTCACTACACACTCTAAGTAACGATAATGCTATTATCTCGGTTCACATGCATATTAAGTCCTGTCATACTAAACCAGTTAACTTTTAAAAATTTCCTCCAGGTTCACAGCAGTTCTTGCTTATAGGTTCCAACCGAAAGGTATTTCAGTACACAACATACAGAACTATAACAAAGTCATTCAATTAAACCAAGTTATTTTTATTGTCATCTTAGGATGTTAGAGCTAAGTATTGGAGATCATGATACTTGGCAGTATCGTCTTGCAATATCGCTATCCGTGATACTTTGTAGATAGTTTAGCATTCAGTTAAATGCTAGAGGACAAAGTTAAATTATCCAAAGCACGGTGACGTGAATCTTTAGAATCGAAATAAGTCCCTGCGTACTGTAAACCTCTCAACTATTTCATTGATTCATCCTTATCAGGGATCACACAGAATTACAATAGTGAACGAATTCTTTCCTGTATACTTAAATTGTCTATTGATATACACTGTGTTTTGGATGAATGTTATCAATGACAATATAAATTATAAATAAATTTTCTGTTCAATTGTTTTCACTACAATGTTTGAGCATTAAATGTTGATAATACTTGGTACCTTTTCTTTCTTCCAACTTTTATCTATTAGAAGCTTCATGTTAGCTGACATGATGCCGTTTATTAATCTTTTTCATGAGAAAATACTTCTTACTTTGTATTAATCATAAACATTTCTCATTGACACAAAATATCTCCGTTAACCGACCTATGCATCGTGTACCACAAGATTATATATACATATACCTTTTTTACATACAGGGCTTCTCGGGAATGAAATGTCCACTGATAGCCAAACTGATGATGTAGAATACAACAAGCCATCTTGTGAAGCTGCAAGAAATCCTACCCAATTTAACCAGAATGAGTTAACGCAACAGCAGCTTTCTGAACAACATTCCTGCAACGTTGAAGAAGTCACTAGTGCCAAATCCATCTCTGATACAAAATCACCAGTTGGTCTGCCGAATTTCGAACATTTAGAACCAGTTGGTGAACCTTGGTATGTTGGTAAAATGTCCAGATCACAAGCCGAAAATTTATTACGTTATGACGGTGATTTCCTTGTGCGTGCTAGTATTCAGCAGCCTGGTCAGTTTGTACTAAGTGGCCTTCAAGACGGAAAATACAGACATTTATTACTGGCTGATCCAAATGGAAAGGTAGTATTCTGTTTAGATCACCATCAACCATACTGTTTGTAAATATAATTTCATTTATCTACCAAGACCTAGCAAGATATTCGCCTTCAGACTAACATGCTGGATACAGATCTAACCGTACGGTGACATCAACCAAATAACCGCCGGTAGAATATTTTTCCGTCTAACACAGATCTATCAACTACAATGTGTCAATGATTTAAACGCCCGACCTCCAACTATTGGGTTACAGATCAAAGTCTTGCTCCCACCACCTCAATTTGAGTGGTATCATGACCCTTCTTAACAGTGTGTTTCATGATCGGTTTCGTGAATAAAATGAGATGTTACATCTCAGCTAACAATACTGTGTGTAATAAACGTGATCAATAATGAGGTTTTTAATTTTATTACTCTAAAGCTACTTGAACTAGTGGCCTACTGAGATCTTCAGGTAGCTCTTTTTCACTTGCACAAATATTAGGAGAAATCCCCTATCTTAAGCTTGTTTTGACTCGTACGTTAACCACATAAGGTTTGCTCTCATCACAGAAATAATTGCTACAAAATCCTAGCAGAACTACCAGTTATTGCTGCATTCTTCTATGGAATCCATGCAACAAAAAATACTAGTTTGTTGTAACATTACTTTTTTGGCTGATACTTATTTAGTGTAACTGTACACATGATATCGAAGGTGGTGATTCTTATCCGCATCAGAGAAAAAAAATTTTGTGAATTCTGTATGTTGAGAAAAATATTTTGAATACCATAAAATCCCATATGCATTGTTTGTTCACTAATTTCAGGTGCGTACAAAAGAACGAGTATTTGACAGCATACAACATCTTATTGACTATCATGTACAAAATGGTGCTCCTATTCGTTCACTTGACAGCGAAATCAGATTGATATTTCCCGTTTCTACGCATACATTTTGCATTTCCTAGTTCGATTCCTGTATGTAAGTTAATCGCAATTATTTATGTGCATTGTTTGCAGTATCCATATCAATTTTTTAGTAGCAGTAATGTTAGTAAAATTGCAAACCTATTGTTTGTCATGTTATCTACATAACACTTACACTGTTAAGTTGCAAGTAGCGTTGATCACTGTTGATTGCTAAGTACATCAACCAGCTACCAAAACTATTACTTCGAAATTACCGTATATTATCTCTTCATTAGAACTGATATCTGTATCGAGAGTGAAAAATACTATAAACTCGTAGGCAAACTCATACGTTTAATTCAGACAGCTGAATCAACCAGCGTGTTCTTAATCCTCTATTTTCAAAGTAGTACGTTTACCGAACGTAAGTTCAGCAAATAGTTCTTTTTTAATGCATAAATAGAGTTCCTGTAAGTGACTTCATTAACCACTACCACGACTCAGCTGTTATCATATCGTGAAAACCTTGTCTCCTTTTAATTTCAGGATCCTTGACATACGTGCAAATTGATGATATACCAGCGACTCTTCAATTTTATCTTTGATTTGCAATAATTTAACTTAACGCTTAATGTTTTAGATTATGATTTCTTTGTTAATTTTATATTCCACAACATTCCGAAATTTGTGTAAATTCAATCGACTCACTTTTTATTTTGCATCATGTAATAATATTTGTCTGTAATTTATTTTACTTTTGCTACATTATTTTACTAATAAATGTTTTGCTTTCGCGCATATTAAATACTAACATTGGCGTAATGTGCTTTTTCCACAAATATTTTGAAGTTCCGTTTCTGTAAAGTTTGTCAACTGCCGAAATGAAACGGAAATCGCTGATGTGTAACATACCCTTTCATGTTCGTGCCTAGAAACCCCCAATGATTTCAAATATGTTGAGTTGTAGCTTCACAAATATCGTCTAAGCTTATCACAGACATACACACATCAAAAGTTGTATAATATCTACATACGCGAGTCGAAACATGAATGGCATTAATGAACTTTCTGTCACATCGCTAGTGTACGTAAAGTATTAAGTCCTAAGTCGTAGAATGGATCCCAGTTGATGATGGTTTATATGCTGTCCGACTTAACGGGACAGTAAGGACTTTGAAAATTAGAGACACTCGCCGTTGCTTCTTCGTCGTATCTGACTACGCACCCACTGACTGCAGTTCAGACGATATAAGAGATAATTTTTACAGAAAACTCTTTAAAGTTATCCAAAAAAATTAGGCGCTCTGATATAGTAATAATGGCTGGTGACTTTAACGCTCAAGTAGGTAGAGCAGGTGAAAAGGAAAGACACCCAGGTGGATCTTTTGGTGTCGCGGTCCAAAGAACAGATAACGGCGACAGTCTGCTGCAGATATGCTCAGACAACCGCACATTTTTAGCAATCAATCAATAACAGCGTAGAACTTCGTACGTAAGTACATCAGTTCAAGTTGCCATACCACATCTGCACAGAGGTGTAATCGTCAATTCAAATCCCGTAGTCTTAGAGGTAGTAAAAGTATTAGCAGTAATCAGAGATTAGGGTTCGAAGATATGATTCAAGAAGTACAATTCAGATAGGTAAATTTAGAACGAGAAAGAAAGCGATGATGATGAATTGAGGTTAGGACTTGAGAGAACACAAAGAATGTATGCACCTGCACTAATGCAAACGGTTTTGACCCATGTCATTCGGAGTCTCTAACCATCTCGCGGACCCCAACCAGGTAGTCGACATCTACCGACATGACTCAGTCTACTTATCAGTGACTTCATATATCTGCGCCATCTTTTGGTCTGGCCGCCCCTAGCTTTAGTCCAACCTATTCCTACGTCTCAAAACAGCTCGACGCGGCATTCCGTGGTTAGGCATACGCAATACATGTCCCAACCACCTCAACCGACGCAGTTCCAATACTTCATCCATTGACCTGCCACAAGAGTACTTTTGTCCTTATAAATTGGGACGATAGGGGATTGAGACTAGTCGGATGGGATGACGTCCAGTTCCAGTCGATCTTGCAGCTAAAACTGGACCACCATCCTTAGAAATCTCAAGGGTCAATCTAGTAGGACCCTCTGCTCTTCCTTACTTCAGATTTCCTATCGCTTTTTCAACTTGATAAAATGTCGGAGGACTGGAGATCGTGGGAAACGGAAGTGTGGTCGAGGCCAGTTGAATTGATTCCTGAAGTGTTCTGCCCATCGACCCTATATACTGAATTGAGAGTGAATAATGAGACCATCACTTTCCGAAGTAGTATCAATCACATTCCGGTTCCTAATACCAGTTTCCTTGGTAAGGCTGAACAGTTGTCTACTGTCGCACATCGCCACTGCCTTTTCCATCTCTCTCGTTCTCTCTACCTACCACTGTTCGCGATCGTTGAGTAGACTTTTTCTTAGCTTGCGCCTAAACTGACTCAGCTCCTCACCGTACTCAGAACCAGATATAAGTTTCCGAGCATCTATCATTTCAGTAGATACTGGAGATCCATGGCTTCTCCCTAACATTATGGTTTACATTAGTGGCAGATATCACTGCTGTTCACACAGCTTTTTGGATGTCATTCCAAGCTGCCACCATATGGGCATCACTTACATCACCGCCTAACTGTTTTTCTAATCGTCCCTGAAATATATGATTAGGTAGAACAAGTCGCAAACAAATATGCGCTCGCACTAGAGCACGATCTGAATCTAGACCTATGTCATAGAACGAGCGACAGTCCTTCATTGAACCCCTCCACCTTTGACTGATTGCGACATGATCTAGTTGGGTCCATCGTTGAGACGACTTTTTGGGTCGCCAGGTCGAGAGATGTTTTTCCTTATGCTTAAAGTTAGTGTTCGCTGGAAGTAGGCGGTTATCTGAGCATAATTGCAGCAGACAGTCGCCATTATCTGTCCTTTGAGCCGTGACATTATAAGATCCACCCTGATGTTTTTCCTTTTCACCTATTCTACCTCAGATCCTGTATGCAGGTTTTGAAGACGCAGCATACATCTATGGCGCGATATTCCATTGTCCCAGCTGGGGAAGCCTGTTCTATTTGACACAATGTCCGTACACTGAAGCCTCCAACTAGTCTTTTCGAACTGGGTTTCAGGAGACTAGAAATAACGTTTCGTGAACTCGAATCGTTTGCATCAGCGGGACGGGGTGATAAAGGAATATGAGAATAGTTAGTCGCGGAGATAAGCGACATGTTAGAGGGTGTAGGAAGGATTTTTTGTGAGCGATTTCACTAAGTGTGCCGTTACGGGTATCAGTCAGTCAGTCAGATACAACGTAGAACTTTGTACGTAAGTCAGTCAGTCAGTCAGTTGCAACGTAGAACTTCGTACGTATGTACATAAGTTCATGTTGCCATACCACATTATTAGCACAGAGACGCAAATGTCAAATCAAATCCCATAGTGATAAAGATAGTAGAGGTATTAATATTAATAAGAAGACTAGGGTTTGAGATATTATTCAGGCAGTATGATTCAGTGAGATAAGTTTAGAAAGTCAAAACTAGAGGGTTTGAAGAATACAGTAGATTAGGATTTGAGAGAACACAAAGCATAAATGCACCGGCGCCATTGCGAACGGTTTTGAGCCATGTCATTCAAGGTCTCTAACCATCGATTATTATCATCTCGTGGACCCCAACCAGGTAGTCGACAATTACTGACATGGCTAAGTCCACTCGTCAATGACTTCAGCAAACGGATATCTCGCCTACGCCATAGGTGACGCAGGTTGGCGAAAGCCGATCGAGCCTTCTGTATCCGAGCTGAGATTTCGTCAGTCACCAGGCCATCGGCACTGATGAGACTCCCAAGATAAGTGAAGCGGTCTACATCTTCGACTACTTCACTCCCTATCACTAGTTCAGGTGCCGATGCAACCCAATCTTGAAGCAACATTTTGCATTTCGACGGGGAAAACCGCATCCCGAACATGCTTGCATTGTTGCTTAGGGTGCTCAGAAGACTCTTCATTTTGTCAGGGTTTTCACCAAGTAGGACTATGTCATCGGCATATTCTAAGTCAATAAGCGAGCCACTTGGTAGAAGGTCTACTCCTGAAAATTCAGACGACGGTAAGGTTATTTCTAGGAGCATGTCTATGATAAAATTAAACAAGAATGGAGAGAGTGGACAGCCCTGACGGATACCACTTGAAGCAAAGAATTCAGATGACAGTTCGCCATAAGCTCTCACTCGACCAGTGGTGTTCGAGTAGAGAGCTTGTATGAGGTTAAGGTACTTCTTTGGTACATCTTTCAATGACAGACACTGCAACTGAAACTCACGATCTACAGAGTCAAATGCTGCCTTAAGGTGCAGGAAAACATCTATTGTTGGACGTCCATGTGTGTCTGTGTTCCAGGACCTGTCTTAGTGTGAAGATGTGGTCTATACAGCCACGTCCAGGTCGAAAACCAGATTGGTTTTCTCGAGTCTGCTCTTCACGAGCTCTAGCTAGACGTCTAAGTATAATGGAGGCTAACAGTTTAGATACTATACTAGTTAGACTTATTCCCCTGTGATTGTCACAAGAGGACTTTTTTCCTTTCTTATAAATTGGGACAATCAAGGGTTGAGACCAGTCGAATGGGATTACATCCAGTTCCCAGATTCTACCTAAGATCTCGGTCAACCTAGCTACTAAAACTGGACCACCATCGTTAAATATCTCAGGGGTCAGTCTATCAGGACCTGCAGCTCGCCCTCGCTTCAGATTTCCTAACGCGTTTTCAACTTCGTTAAAACTAGGGGGACTTACGTCGATTTGCCATTCAGCATGACCGGAGGGTATGAGGGCAGATGTCACTTCCCGGCTGTCCACACCGTGGAAGGGTGTTTCTTGAGGGACCTGGAAATGAAGGTAGATTAGTGTTGGTCTTAGATACCTGGGAACGTGACCGGAGAGCCCAAGGGACAACTGCTTGTGGCCGGTCACGCACGTCCCTCAATGAGAGGTTTATTAGAGTATTCGCTCTGCTCTTGTTTAAAAGGCCTTACCGCTGGAGATGGAAATCCGTGATGTAAGGTGGTGTGTGAGAATTTTAGGGTCGACCTTTCCTAACTCCTTCCTTCCTTGTGAGAAGGCAGCATCGCTTCAGGTGCTCTTTGTCCGAGGAAAGCACATTACTGCGGTCACAGCCCTTTGCAGTCAGCAGTACGACTTCGCCCTCAGACTTGAGTAGCTGTTTTTAGTCTCACCGTTCTCCAGTCGACCTGCCTGGCATGGTAGAACCTACAGGAACGTATGTTCCATCCAATATAGCTCGGTTGGGTCATGACGATAGGCAAGCCCGACCAATACGACAAGATAGCATCTATGGTCGGGATCGGCAGCAACCTTAGAAGACCTCTAGACAGTAAATATGTCATAGGTATACTTATTACGAAATACGACTAACGAGATCGATTTCACATAATATTTACCAGCTGTAATGTGCGAAGAAAACGCAGCTACCATAAGAAATGTTAACATGAACTTTAGATATCAACCACTATATCAATAATTCTTGTATTCCAAATTTAAAAAGGCTAAGCTCTAAATGTAATTCCGAAAAATGGCATGAATTTGAAAAATAAAAAATATCGAATGACCACTATCCTATGTTTCTAATTAACCACACTGAACTTTTTTAACCAAAGGAAAAGCATCACTAACCAACTGAGCTTTTTTTTAAACATTTAGGCTAAGTTAGTTTTATTTAGCTCGATCTAAACAGCAGTGTTAAGTCTCAACTCAGTTGATGCTGCTATTAATTCAAATTTTTACTTCTAGCAAACAAATGATTCGACTTTCTACACCTCTGTGACAACAACTTCGATGTTTAACTGTAAATACCGAATTATTCCTATCATTATTTGTTTACTTTCACGTGGTCAAACAGCTGTGGAAAAATAATCACATAGAATATATATATTTCTTTACACTGTTTATAAGATGTAAGCGTAAAATAAACATAGATTATAAATAAATGCATACATAATATATGTAAATTAGAATACATTATCAATATGTTACTTGATAAATTAGTCACTCGGTATTTAATTTATTAGAGACTGCAGCGGCTAATTCAAAGTAACGACAAAAACGTTGTCTTAGTATAATAATGAAACTTCGTATATCTTCAGTCCAATTTAAATGGTTTACGAGCCTTTCTAGATCCGGTATGGGTGGGTCACACAACACTACTTCGAAGCGATTAGTGTTTACAAGACGAAGTTGACAATTACATACAACTACATTATCACTTTCAACCAGAGCTCCTGAACAGCCATGAAATAACAATTGTAGTAGTCCAGAATGAGTTTTCTGTATCTGAATTCCAAGTAAGCGTTCGAATGGTTGGATCATTTTGTAAATTTGTGCTAATGTACAATTTTCAAATTCATTGGAAAAAAATGGATCTTCAGGAAGATTTTCAGATTCAATTTGTTTTAAGTAAGCAATCTAGAGAAAGAACAGGCAAACGCAGTTTATAAAGGATTCAACTAAAACGTTTACGTGAGAAGCACGCGTGACAGATATCGATGCTATCACATAGTACTGATTTGTTTGCAGTTTAGTTTTGACAAGTATGTTGATCGCTAATGTAATATGAAGCCTAGTTTTATGTTGAATGTACTTGCATTTCAATGCTTTTTCCCCCACTGGAGTACATTATTGTGTCTTACCACCGTTTTTATTTACGAAAGTCGTAATCCACACTATTAGTTTAAAGAGTTTATCCAGAATGTTTATGAAAAAGAAATTGCCTGCGATGACATCCAGGAGACAATGCCGATTTATAATGAATTAAATTTTTTAAGTTAGTAAACTTACCTTAGTTGACTTTGATTTTTCAATGGAAGCACGCAACTCCTTGATTGTGCGCTTTACGGTTCGCAATCTAGATATCAGACTATCCACCTGCTTTTCGTCATTAATAATACGCTCACGCAACTTGTTATTGACTTCTCGTAAATGCACTGCCTGTTCACCTGATAATTTCAACTCCTGCTCCTCTTCATGTGTAGCAGATAGTATGTGTTGTATGAGAGCAGTGGCTTTTAAGTAGATATTGCTTGTATCCGCGCTGAATTCATCCCTGAACATATCAGGCATTATCTAAAACAACTAATCGTATCCTAAAAAACAAAATAAAAAAAAGATGTACAATACCGCATACCCGTTGCTAATGGGCGTCAAGATGATACCTATATTTTCAGACGACTGTTACCCTTATGATTCCGAATACATCCTCAAATAAAAATGTATGAAGAGCGTAGACTGATTACTTATATAAACTGTACAACATGTCCGTCTATGGCAATTAATCATTCAATATATATTTATTTAAACACAAACATTGGTATAAAGGACTTAAGTACTTATGCAGCATACAGATTACTGAATTTGTGACTCTGAAGCAAGTGGTTTCCTTATAGAGCCAGTTCCTCAGCATTTCACCCAAGGGTCCAATGCACAAAGCAGTGAAGCGACGCTAGGGTAATCAGTCACATGGAGTCCGGTGGCCAACAATAGGTCCAAGATCTTTTCGCTCCTTTATAATCACAGAGTCCTTGTACGCCACTGGTTTGTAACCAGGATCGTCCAACTTCACTAAGTGGATCCGCCAACCCGGTCAAAACACTGGAAACTCCTTCGCTCTGGTAGATGATTGTGGTTGAGTTTCGTTCGTAACGAAATCGTCCTTAGCATTGTTTACGGGAAATTTGCAAAATACAGCGTATTTTCGTATCTGGACATAGTTTTTAAGTCTTGATTAAGAATCTTTAAAGGTAAATGGAAAGTTTGAGTCCATTCTTAGTAGGTATAGCACTGAGTCTTAAGCCAGAACTAGCTCTCCTAGACTGGATCCCAGTAGATAGTCGTTTGTGTGCCGTCCGACTAAACGAAACAGTAAGAACTCGAAAAGATAGGGACAATCGCCGTTGCCTCTTCGTCGTATCTGCCCATGCCCCCACTGACTGCAGTTCAGACAAGGTTGTAGATGAGTTTTGCAGAAAGCTGTCGGACATCCTCCAAAAAGCTAGGCGCTCTGATGTAGTAATAATGGCGGGTGACTTCAATGCTCAAGTAGGTAAACTAAGTGAAAATGAAAGACATCTAGGTGAATGTTATGGTGTAGCGACTGAGAGAACAGACAATGGCGACCATCTGTTGCAAGTATGCTCAGATAACCACCTATTTCTAGCAAAAACTAACTTTAGGCATAAGGAAAGGCACCTTTTGACCTGGCGACCCCCAAAGTCGTCTCAACGTTGGACAAAACTGGATCACATTGCCATCAGCCACCGATGGAGAGCTGCGATAGAGGACTATCGCTCGTTCTGGAGCACATGTTTAGATTCAGATCATGCTCGAGTGCGAGCGCGTATTTGTTTGAGGCTTACTGGGCGTAGGAAAGACACCGTAAGAAACCCTCTTACGGTTTTACTTAATGATAATAGGGCGAAGAATATATTTCAGGAACAATTGGAAAGACAGTTAGGCGACCATTTAATCGATTCCCATCCGGAGGCAGGTTGGAATCATATCAAGAATGCTGTGGAAACAGCAGTGATATCTGCTAGTAAGGTTAACCATAAAGCTAGAATGAAACCGTGGATCTCAGTAGCATCCACCGATCTCATGGATGCTCGAAAACTCATCCCAACTGACTCTGAACATGACGAAGAGCGAAGTCAGCTTAAGCGCAGGCTGATAAAAAGTCTGAGCAACGACAGTGAACAGTGGTGGGTGGCGAAAGCAAAAGCGATGGAAAAGGCAACGGCGATTGGCAACAGTAGGCAACTATTTAGACTTATCAAGGAAACTGGTATTAGGGATCCTAGTGTAAGTGAGACTATCTAGGAAAATGATG
>OX103971.1:66232767-66306522 GCA_944470395.2 Schistosoma turkestanicum
GGGACATTATTATTTCTCAATCCAGGAGACTGGATCGATGGGCAGAACACTTTAGGGATCAGTTCAACAGGCTTCGAGCCACTCTTCGGTTACCCACGATCTCTAGTCATCCTGAATGGCAAATCGACGTAAGTCCCCCAAGGCTTTACGAAGTTGAGAAGGCGTTAGTAAATCTGAAGCGAGGGCGAGCTGCAGGTCCTGATAGACTGACCCCTGAGATATTTAAGGATGGTGGTCCAGTTTTAACAGCTAGGTTGACTGAGATCTTAGGTAGAATCTGGGAACTGGACGAAATCCAATCCGACTGGTCTCAACCCTTGATTGTCCCAATTTATAAGAAAGGAAAAAAGTCCTCTTGTGACAATCACAGGGGAATAAGTCTAACTAGTATAGTATCTAAACTCTTAGCCTCCATTATACTTAGACGTCTAGCTAGAGCTCGTGAAGAGCAGACTCGAGAAAACCAGTCTGGTTTTCGACCTGCACGTGGTTGTATAGACCACATCTTCACACTAAGACAGGTCCTGGAACACAGACACACATGGACGTCCAACAATAGATGTTTTCCTGAACCTTAAGGCAGCATTTGACTCTGTAGATCGTGAGTTTCAGTTGCAGTGTCTGTCATTGAAAGATGTACCAAAGAAGTACATTAACCTCATACAAGCTCTCTACTCGAACACCACTGGTCGAGTGAGAGCTTATGGCGAACTGTCATCTGAATTCTTTACTTCAAGTGGTGTCCGTCAGAGCTGTCCACCCTCTCCATTCTTGTTTAATTTTATCATAGACATGCTCCTAGAAATAACCTTATCCTCGTCTGAATTTTCAGGAGTAGACCTTTTACCAGGTGGCTCGCTCATTCACTTAGAATATGCCGATGACATAGTCCTACTTGGTGAAGATGCTGACAAAATGCAGAGTCTTCTTCAGGATGCGGTTTTCCCCGTCGAAATGCAAAATGTTGCTTCAAGACTGGGTTGCATCGGCACCTGAACTAGTGATAGGGAGTGAAGTAGTCGAAGATGTAGACCGCTTCACTTATCTTGGGAGTCTCATCAGTGCTGATGGCCTGGTGACTGACGAAATCTCAGCTCGGATACAGAAGGCTCGATTGGCTTTTGCCGACCTGCGTCACCTATGGCGTAGGCGAGATATCCATTTGCTGAATAAAGGTCGAGTGTACTGTGCATTAGTTCGCTCCGTCTTACTTTATGGCTTTGAAACATGGCCAGTGAGAGTAGATTTTCGTAGGTTACTGGTTTTCGATCATAGGTGTCTTCGAAGCGTTGCTCGTATATCCTGGGACACCCGAGTGAGCAACGCTGTTATTAGGAAACGGGTGCTAGGTAAGATTGGCAGATCAATAGATGAAGTAATGAAATTTCATCAGTTGAGGCGGTTGGGACGTGCTGAGTATGCCTAACCACCGACTGCCTCGACGAGCTATGTTTTGTGGTGTAGGAATAGGCTGGAAGAAAGCTGGGGCGGCCAGACCAAAACATGGCAGAAATCTATAAAGTCACTGACAAGTGGACTGAGTCATGTTGGTAGATGTAGGCTATCTGGTTGGGGTCCGCGGGACGAAAGTCACCGATGGTTAGAGACCTCGAATGACATGGCTCAAAATCGTTCGCAATTGAGCCGGTGCATTTGTGCTTTGTGTTCTCTCAAATCCTAATCTTCTGTATTCTTCAACCCCTCTAGTTTTGACTTTCCGAACTTTTCTTACTGAATCATACTTCTTGAATAATATCTTCTAATCCTAACCTCTTCGATTACTTCTAATACCTTTACTACCTCTTCTATTATTGGATTTGAATTTACAATTACGTCTGTGTGCTGACGTGGTATGGCGACATGAACTGATGTACTTACGTACAAAGTTCTACGTTGCACCTGATTGGCTGACTGTCGCGTCTCTGTGCTGATGGGGCCTTGCAACCTGAACTGATGTACGTACGTAGGAAGTTCTGCGTTGTATCTGTCTGTCTGTCTGCCTTTGCCTATTATGTGTAGTGACGTAATCTATTTTATTTCATTGTGACTATCGAGTTAGATTGCCTTGATTTGTCAAACATTTTCGTATCAATATTCATGTATATTAAAGTAAAGCCTTATGATGATCTAGTCGAAAACAATATTGTTCGCTTATATGTGTTGTTCTAACTTACTAATCTATCAAGTAATAAGCATGATACATTATGAAGACATTCTTCAATATTTGTCAGTGATTGTTTGAAACTGAATTGGTGAATACCTGTACACAATGTTGATCGATTGCCATCAGATGCGAAATTTACCTAGCTTAATCTTTTTAGTTTGATCACCAACTGTTCAGAACTGAACAGATTTACACACAAATCAGCGCAATCGTTTGCAGAAGTAATTTCAACGGTTTGTTGTGAAAACAATATGTCAATTAGGAAAATGACGTTGAGCAATGTGTTTACAGAATTTACAGGAGTTTCCTGAAAGAAAATTTTCTATGCACACGTATAACTTTTAGAGAATAGCATTAGCATACCATTACAATTCATAAATAGTATACAAAAAACTACCTATGAAATTTGTTTGGGCTGTCAGACTATTTTTCAAAATAACTTCCAGGAGTTCAAGAAGAACCATGAGGTTCTTGCTAAGGTGTGAACGTTGCTACAGAGGTATAGAAAACACAAAAAGCTACATCTTAATGTCTGAATTTTTTGAAAATTTTTGAATGATTATTAGTTACAGCTGACTATCTTTAAAGACATATATACACCGTTAAATCTACCTGAATGATATCAAGGAATTCAAACATATGCCAAATATGTGGATTTCTAAGTACCCGCAAGGTAAGCAGTTTTCAGTTCAATATCCAATCGGTTCTTCTTAAATTGGTTAAGTTCCAGGTTAGGCAGCGTATAAGGTAAAGCTAATCAAAATTGAGAAAATTTATAATTTTGGCTTCGTTATAAAATATTAAAGTCGCTGCTTTTAATCAGTATCACTTACAAAGAGCAGCAGAACTTCTTTTAGTAGTAACAGGATCTTCAAAATAAACATTTATGTGGGTTATCATCATTAGTGCTGACATTCATTTCTTCAGTAGAAAGGACAGAAAGTCGGTTAACCTTTGTTGATCCTTTTAGCTTGTTTTTCAGTGGATATCTCGCCATTCGTACCGGATTGTAGTGGTCTCTCCGATGATTATTTCTGGAGGAAGAAAAAAATATGACATGGTAACACCATAATAGCTATTCAAGATAAAGAAACACAAAATGACATCGCCTGGCGTCCTACAATAAGAGTAAGCGGTTTGAGCCTTTTAAGCGCTCATCGTAGAAGTGTCGGTAAGAGCCTTCCACTCACTGAGGACAGAATGAGAGTTTAGCAGATTGTTTAATTCCGT
The DNA here is from genome assembly GCA_944470395.2 of Schistosoma turkestanicum. Classification (NCBI taxonomy): domain Eukaryota; kingdom Metazoa; phylum Platyhelminthes; class Trematoda; order Strigeidida; family Schistosomatidae; genus Schistosoma; species Schistosoma turkestanicum. Next base: position 66,236,162 of record OX103971.1, read on the forward strand.
GTGACTGATTAATCCATTCCCCACCATTTTATCTAGCAGCCTAACTAATATGCTAGTTAGACTGGCAAGTTGGCTGTTAAATAGGATCTGTATCCTTCCATATTTGTTTCTCGGGTTATTAATAAAAATTTTCCATCACATGAAGAGATTAGTTTACGTAAGAGACATGCTGAACAGTTTCAGAAAAAGGATTTAAATTTATACACCTCGTTTTCTAGGAACCTTCCTCATTGTAAGATCTTAATTACCTACTTTAAAAAATCTCGGTAAAAACTATACAGGTTTCTGTCTAGCATGCAGATACCTCATGTACTAAGAGAGTATGCAGAGTAGCCTGAGTGAGAAAAACTGGAAAATGGAAGAAGAAAAGAACTAGGCTGAAGACCTAGAGAAAGCATAAAATAAGTGAAATTTTAGTGAGAATAGCAATGAAGAACAATCTTTGATTATGCAGGCTTCAGATTCAGCTAGTCGGGAAAGCGGAATTCAGCTTGAATAGCTTCAGGATTTTAAACTGGTACAAAAGCTATCTTTCGCATTTAGCGCACCAATCTTTTAATTCCTACGCCCGAATTCCCCGTCATCAGACCAGCTACACTCAACGAATTGATGAATGTACTAGTTGTTTAGGTAACAGATTTGTCGAATCAGAGATATTTCCAGGAGACCTGCACCTACATTAAGCACTGAACACTTTTGAAAGGTTATGGATGCTAAATAAGGGGTGGTTATAAAGACCGCAGAACTCACTCATGCAGGTGTGATAAGTTTATGTGTGTTTTTCCTCTTTGTATTGAATACGTTCCATTCCGAACCTAAATACGTTCTTTAGAAATACATATACCCCATTGCTAACTGCCACGAAATAACGAGTCACTGTCGACCATAATGTGACTTCCATGTAGGATATTGCGGATTGACTAGCTGTTTACGTTGTTGGTTCATGCCATTTTACCGACATGAACAGTTTGAGACAGCTATATTTTCAACAAGTGATTATAAACAGGGTAATAATAATAATAATAATTTATTCTCAAATAACTAAGTTACAAGAGTCACGCCAGTTTACAGGCTAGATCAAATTGTCACAAATGCTGTAACAATTACTGTAAAAGTTATAGCAGTTAAATTAAGTATAAGAGACAGTTTCTGATTGCATATTTACACCATATCACTGACAGAAACAGTATTATACAGCCACATTTTCAATATTAGAGTACAAATGAGGAAGGTGCACAATAGGTTCTATTGGCGATTGGCCGAGATCAATAGTGAATTTGTTGGGAAAGGTCATATGGAACGCGCTTGATACGAGCTGTGATCCAGACAGTCATGTACCTAGGGTGCATGTTCCCTAAAGTTGCCAAGGACTTCCCACCGTGAATGGGGTTCTGAAACGGAGAAGAGAGAGAGAAAAAGGCAGCAGTGTGGCAAGTGTATATATATAACCAAAGCACTACTTAACCTGTCATGTTAAAGTAGTCAATACAGTAGTAAGTCAAGATAACATTCATACTGACCACTTAAATTAAAGTAAATTATGGGAATATAAGAATATAACGCACAGATAAAGGAGTACAGCAAAAGGAAGGGAGAGTTGTGCAGTGTCAGGTGGATAGAAGAGAAGTCGAAGTAAGAAGCTGGATTTATGTACGTTGAAATCAAAATTCTAGTTAAAAGAGTAGAGTTTGTAAAAATAAATATTTGACGAATAAAATCTCGCACTGTCTAACTGTTTTTTTTCTTTATTATTGAATGCCAACCTCTAAGTCATACTGTAAGCGCCTGAGTAAGAATGTTGCGGGTGTCTCGACAGAATAGCGACCTCAGCATAGTTTTGGAAACATGAACCACAGAAGTAGCAAGCGTATAAGAGCAACCTCAGTGTTACTGATTAGTCGTCTCATCAATCTAAAGAGCCGAAAGCAAACAAAATGTATCCAGCAGAGTTCTTGAGTGGTATGTACACTTCGGGAGTGATTAAAAAGATGTTGTTTCCGAAGAGTTACTGGAGGAGTATTTTTTAGCAAATTCATATTTCGTAGAAACTGTCCGTTAAAAGATATAAGCAGCAGCCTTGATGAGCGCGTAAGCAAGGAACAATTTACGCTGAAGGAGAATCACGGTGTTTCACTGTTCTGAAAAAAATGAAAAAAAGATGGAAAGGAACCTGAAGCAAACAAGGTATCCTATCCAGGAACAAGGGTGTAATAAAGTCGTCAACCACACCGTCAGTGTTTACTGGTCAGTAACAGCAGGAAGTAAGTCACTAATTTACAACATACAACTTCGTACATAAGTACATAAGTTACGGTCACAATACCCCATCAGCACAGAGACTCATTTGCCATTTCAAATTAGCAGTAATTGTAGAGATTGCGGTTCGACGATATTATTCAAGTGAGATAAGTGAGATAATTTTATAAAGAGATTTGATGAGGAATTCAGAAGATTAAAATTTAGGGAAGCACACAATGGACACACCTGCACCAGCGCAAACAGGTTTGGGACACGTCATTCAGGGTCTCTAACCATCGATTACTATCATCTTGCAGACCTAAATCAGGTAGTCGACACTTACCAACATAACTAGGTCCACCTGTCAGTAACTTCATGGATTTCTGCCATGTTTTGGTTTGGCCGCCCTAGCTTTCTTCCAACCTACTCCTACACCACAAAACATAGATCGTCGAGGCAATTGGTAGTTGAGCATTCGTAACACATGTCCCAACCGCCTCAACTGATGGAGTTTCAATACTTCACTTATTGACCTACCATCCTTACCTAGAACCCGACTACTAACAACAGCAATGCCCACTCGGTTGTCCTAGAGCATGCAAGTGATGATATCTACGATCAAATACCAGTAACCTACGAATTTCCTTTACTCCCACCGGCTATGTTTCGCATACATATAGTTGGACAGAGCGTACTGCTGCACAGTACACTCGTCCTTTAGCAAACGCCTATGCAATAGGTGACGCAAGTTGGCGAATCCCAATTGAGCTTTCTTTATTCGAGCTGAGATTTCGTCAGTCACCAGGCCATCAGCACTGATGAGACTCCCGAGATCAGTGAAGTGGTCGACACGCTCAACTGATTCACTACCTATCACTAGTTCAGGTGCTGATCAAAGCCAATCCTGAAGCAACATTATGCATTTCGAGGGTGAGAACCGCATCCCGAACATGCTTGCATTGTTGCTTAGGGTAGTCTTACTTACTTACTTTCGACTGTTACCCCCAATGGAGCATAGGCCGTGTAGAATTCTTTTTGAATGTTTTGTTTTTGGGAAAATCCCTCCATGTTTACATATTTTGCTATGACCTGATGGACTTTTTCTCTTGACATTTTTGGTATTTTATTTGATTCCAATTTGAGATTTTACCATTGTATGTTGTTATTCTTTCCATATTTTGTACTTATATTGAAGTTTTTGTGTTTGCTTCTGAATTGTACATATATTGTTTAAATTTGATATAATATGGCTACCGCCACATTTTTGGATGGACGCGGTGGCTGCTGGACTTAGTGTCACCTACTAGCTATTGTAATAGATACTCTACGGAGTAATTTAGTCCTGGAAGAAACATAAACATCGTAAGCCTCTGTATTTCCATTTTATAACAATAGAGACGGTTTTCTCCTAGAATTTTTGGCCTTCTGATTTGGCTGGGACTTGGATCTAGGAGTATCGTACCGGTGTGTTTCTATTGGACGCGATTAGGACAGCCGCCGGCGAAATAGATTCTACAGGCCGCCCACCAGTTTTCTCCAACAAACTCTGTCCTGGGCTTCCCTCTCCAGTTCTGTCCAATGTTTGTTCATTCCTCTCATATCTTTCTCTATTTCTCGGCGTAGTGTGTTCCTTGGCCTTCCTCTTTTCCTTTTGCCTTGAGGGTTCCATGTGAGGGCTTGTCTAGTGACGCAGTTAGGTGCTTTTCGTAGTGTATGTCCTATCCATTTCCACCGCTTCTTCCTGATTTCCTCCTCCATTGGAATCTGACTTGTTCTCTCCCACAGTTCGTTGTTGCTGATGGTGTCTGGCCAACGAATACGAAGTATTTTGCGTAGACAACTGTTAATAAACACTTGTATCTTCTGAATGATGGCTTTGGTAGTTCTCCATGTTTCCGCTCCATACAGTAGAACTGTCTTGACATTTGTATTGAAAATCCTGATTTTGGTTTTGTTTGAAAGTTGTTTGGAGTTCCAGATATTTTTCAACTGTAGAAATGCAGCCCTTGCTTTGCCAATCCGCGCCCTCACCTCTGCGTCCGATCCACCTTTCTCGTCGATGATGCTGCCAAGATATGTGAAGGTGTTAACGTCCTCCAAGGTATCTCCATCAAGCGTGATTCGGTTGGTGCATGTTGTGTTGCATCGGAGAATTTTGCTTTTTCCTTTATGTATGTTGAGACCTACTGCTGCAGAGGCTGCTGCTACACTGGTCGTCTTCTCTTGCATTTGTTGTTGAGTGTGGGATAGAAGAGCCAGGTCATCTGCGAAGTCCAGATCGTCCAGCTGCGTCCTAACTGTCCAGTTGATACCGTGCTTCCCTCCAGATGTTGACGTCTTCATAATCCAGTCGATGACCAGGAGAAAGAGAAAGGGTGAGAGTAAGCAACCTTGCCTGACACCGGTCTTCACCTCAAAAGAGTCTGTCAGCTGACCTCCGTGTACGATTTTGCAGTTGAATCCATCATAAGAATTCCGTATGATGTTGACTATTTTCTCAGGCACACCGTAGTGTCGAAGAAGCCTCCACAGTGTTTTCCTATCCACGCTATCGAATGCTTTCTCGTAGTCGATGAAGTTGATGTAGAGTGGTGAGTTCCATTCAATTGATTGTTCCACAATGATCCGTAATGTAGCAATTTGGTCAGTACACGATCGATCCTTACGAAATCCAGCCTGTTGATCTCGAAGTTCGGCGTCTACGAAGTCCTTCATTCTGTTTAACAATACTCTGTTGAAGACTTTGCCTGGTATTGAAAGAAGAGTGATGCCTCTGTAGTTTTCACACTTGCTGAGATCGCCTTTCTTTGGTATTTTGATGAGGTATCCTTCTTTCCAATCTGATGGTACTTGTTCCTCATCCCAAATCTTCTTGAAGAGAATGTGAAATATTTTCGCAGTTGCTTCCACATCTGCTTTCATTGCCTCTGCTGGAATGTTGTCTGGTCCTGCTGCTTTGCCGCTCTTGATTTGTCTGATGGCTATACTGATCTCCTCAATCGTAGGTGCGCCAATATTAATTGGGAGGTCCGTGGATGCTGCTTCGATGTTGGGTGGGTTCAGTGGAGCTGGTCGATTCAATAGTTCCTTAAAGTGCTCCACCCACCTATTTCGCTGTTCGTCAGTGTTGCTGATTATTTTCCCTTCCTTGCTTTTCACTGGTCGTTCTGGTTTACGATAGTTTCCGGCGAGCTTCTTTGTAGTTTCGTACAATTGTCTCAAGTTTCCTTCTCTTGCAGCCTTTTCCGCCGTCATTGCTAGATAATCCACATATTTTCGTTTGTCAGCTCTGATGCTCTTCTTCACTTCCCTGTTTGCTTCTGTATACTCGGCTTGTGCCTCAACTTTCTCTGCTCTTGTTCGGCAGACATTGATAGCTGCCTTCTTGTTCCTCCTTTCTTGAATTTTTTCAAGAGTACCAACAGAGATCCATTCCTTGTGATGGTACTTCTTGTGACCCAGAACTTCGTGACATGTTGAAGTGATTGCCTCTTTAATCCCTTTCCAATTGTTCTCCAATGTTGCGTCCTCTCCATTGAGTAGATTGTGAAAGGCCTGGAACCTATTGGTGAGGGCTATCCTGAATTCGTTTAGCTTTAGAGTATCCCGAAGAAATGCCGTATTAAACTTCTGTGATGTTGTCTGCCCCGCTGTCCAGTGCTTCTTTAGCTTCAATCTCATTTTGGCGATCAGCAAGTGGTGATCTGAAGCTATATCAGCTCCTCTCTTGGTTCTCACATCCTCCATGGTCCTTCTGAACTTTTTGTTGATACAGATATGGTCAATTTGGTTTTGAGTAGTGTGGTCCGGTGAAATCCATGTGGCTTTGTGAATGCGTTTGTGCGGGAATATTGTGCCACCGATGACCAGTTTGTTGAAGGCACATAGGTTTGCAAATCTCTCACCGTTTTCGTTCCTTTCTCCCAGTCCATGTCGTCCCATGATGTCTTCATATCCAGTGTTGTCCATTCCAACCTTGGCATTCAGGTCTCCCATAAGAATCGTCAAATCCTTTGGTGAACATTTATCGACGACTGACTGCAGCCTTTCGTAGAATTGATGTTTAACGTCGTCATTGTAGTCATTGGTAGGTGCATAACATTGGATGACGTTCATTGTAATGTCCTGTTTCCTTGTTTTGAAGGATGCTTTAATGATCCTGGGTCCATGAGATTCCCATCCTATCAGTGCCTTTTGTGCATGTTTGGACAGCATCAGTGCAACTCCTTGTGTATGTGAAGCGTTTTCCTCTTCATGACCAGAGTATAACAGCAGTTCCCCTGAAGCAAGTCTCAGTTGTCCTACCTGTGTCCAATGCGTTTCACTGATTCTGAGCACCTCGAGGTTGTATCTTTTCATTTCTGCCGCAACTTGAAATAGTCTTCCAGTCTCCCACAATGTACGAACGTTCCATGTACCTCAGGGAATGGTTGCTCTGGTTGTCAGAAGAGGCATCGGCCCCGACTTATGGGAAGTTTCCAAAATTGTGGCTCAACTTTCCAAAGAGCCTCAGCGTTTGAGATGTAAATCTTTGGGGTAAGACGACGTGTGTAGGTTTAGAATTGATCTTTCCTGACCCCTTCCTTCTTTGCGAAAGTGCAGCATCACTACAGATGCTGGTTGTCCGATGGAGATATATTATGGCAATCATACTCCTCTACAGTTAGCCCCACGACTTCGTCCTCAGGCTTCAAGTTCCTGATTTTAGTGTAATCGTTCTCCAAACGACCTGTGCGGCATTGTAGGACCTTAAGTAACATGTGTTAGAATATATTCAGCTCAGTGGAGTCAGCACGATAGGCAAACTCGATCACTACCTCAGTGTAGAATCTACGGTTGAGTCAGATCCAGATCGTTCAAATTTACCTGAAGCCAGAAGTGAGGAATTAAGCAGCTGGAATTTAATAATAAAAAGACGACTACAATATTGATTAGTGAGTGAACCAGTCTTGCTGGATGATTCAAGGAAATTTGTAACATGGTGTACCCCAATGTGATCTGCTGCTGATGCATGAAAAGAACCTTCATTTGGGGTATGTTCATTGAGCTCAACGAGCACAAAATCATATTTGAAGACTGACAGTTTGGTCATTAACCTAACGTAGCCATACATGTGAGGCGTGACATTTATTTTACTAGTGTCCCATTATGACATAGCAGGATGTGACTTATTAATGATTTTGAAATTTATTATCTGCGCATAGAAGATTCTTGCTTCAAGTTTGTAACCTTGAAGTGGTCTCGCTCATTCCCGAGGAATCCTATTACAAACTAACCTGTGCAATCTGACCAGCATTCATGACGGTGGGGCGATAACCTCAATCTACCCATGTCTGTGTGGCAGAACATTTTGTTTCCTTACGGCTCCTTACGATATAGCAGGATGTAACAAATCAGTGATATTGATGTTACTTTTCCTAGTTAACCTCGTCTACAACCCATGTCTGTAACCTTGCACTGGTTTTTACTTCCTACCGAGAAATCCTATTACAAGCTGGTCTGGACAACTATACTAAAAAAGAGCTCATTCATAACTTCTTGAGCCTCAGAGTTAAAAATAAAAAGAATAAATAAAACCAAAAATATATATCACTGATCCTCTTTATTATATTTTGTAAATCAACTTTATTACTAACAACTTGGTTCTTCTGAATTTCCTCGATTCTTTAGAATAACTTCTCATTAGTTATCTCACTACTGAATTGTCTTCATTAACCTACATAAGCGCAGGTGTAAAGTGTTCTGATATTAAAAATGTTTGGGTAAACATACCTTTGTTTTATCCATAAACGTATGTGCGAAGCCGTTGTTCGGCTTTGAACATGAATATTTTCTGTTCTGCTCCTCGTCCCGTTTTCTTTATTCCTCTTTTTTCAGAACCTTATTCCAATCCACATATATTAGTCTGGATATTTGCAGTAGACTTGGTTACCCTACCCAAGAACATGTGAAATCATTAGCTGACGAATATCAACCAGACTTTTGTACATTTACCGCATCAATTCTTGTTATATGAAAACCTGTCTGTACCATGAATCATTTCTCAGCCCATAAGATGATTGTCGTAACGCAACCTTCGTAACTTGCGCCAATTGATCGCTTTGTACATTCCATCTTTAAGAAAACAATGAATCTTGTGAAATGTTTCATTAACTGTATACCGTTTTAAGAGAAATATGTTGCTAATCTTAACATTTTGATCTTGCCTGTAAATTGGCATGTCTCTTGTAACATGTTTGTTATTTGAGAATAAATTATTATTATTATTATTATGAGTTGTAGACGAGGTTAACAAGGAAAAGTAACATCAATATCACTGATTTGTTACATCCTGCTATATCGTAAGGAGCCGTAAGCAAACAAAATGTTCTGCCACACAGACATGGGTAGATTGAGGTTATCGCCCCACCGTCATGAATGCTGGTCAGATACACCACCCTCCCTCCTTTTGTGATGTTAGGCTCTCTTACGTTTGAAGGTTGATTGTAAATAATGGCCTCTAGTCTATTCTCAATTTTTTTTCGTACATCTTATCGGAATTAACTTTCTCTACTAGGTCCATACTACAAGCAATCCAGACAACTTTGGCAGATAATATAGCCACACAGCATATCACACTGATTTTAAGAAAACGAATGGTATAATTTGTAAGATTAGTCAGTTAATAGTTAGTTTGGAAATAGGACGGACAGGGACCTGGGACGAGGAGAAAGAGGAAAACAGAGTTGAAATTATGTTAAAAATTAATGAATAAAGCAGGCAAGGTGTTTGGATGTTAATGAATTGGGGAAATAAAAATTAGTTAAACTTTTAAGACTTAAGTAAGAAGATACTCACAATTATAGACGGTGTTTGAGTTCCTTGTAATTGACAGTAGTTGATCAGCATCTACAGGCTTTTCAATTTGTCTGTCTACTAGAAATAAAAACTAAAACTGCTTTGAAGATATGAAAATAATGATCGGAATTTAAATTCAGAGAAAAGTAGCGGGTAACACTTCAAAGGCGTAACTTATTACTGTTAGTAGGAGCAGGGGGATTTGTCTATCATTTCGTGATACATGTATGGGTGGTAATGTGAACACAATATGTTCATAGTCTATAATTCTTTTCTGAGGTTCATCTAAATATTTGGTGGACCATAAAAGAGTGCCTGGGGACTTGGTGTGAGTTCCGGGAATAGTCGATAAATCTCTTTAGAGTCTAGCAACAGCATGACTAGTTTCTTGAACTTAGTGATTGCGTCACAAATACGGATAGTAATTGGTAACCTGTTCCACAGTAGACTGTATCGTATTACAAAGAAATTACAACGCAATGATTTCTTGTGTTTTGCCGTTATATATGCGTTGTTTGTCTGTAAGCAGTGTCGTGGTTCATATTTGGGTAGTATTTTACGAACGAAAGATCATTTATTGGTTGATAGAGGAGCATTAGGTTGTTTTTCAGACGACGGCGCCATAGAGGTTCTAGGGAAAGATGCTTGCATCTTTCTGTTTCGGCGAGGTTATGGCTCAATCCGAGCAGTCGCCGGGTGAAGCTTCTTTGTACATTTTCTACTCGCATTTTGTCCATGATATTCAAGTTTGAAAAGATGAGTGAACAATATTCAAGTGAGGACCTTATACATATTTTGAAGAGAGTAAGCATAGCCTCACTTGCGAAGAAGTTCTTGTTTATAAACCCAATTAGTCGTTTAGATTTAGAGATAATATTTGAGGCATGTTATTCGAATTTTAGTCTTTTAGAGTAACTAATACCAAGGTCACGCGCTGATATGTGTCTGAACCCTACATTTTTGTAAGTAGCGTGGTGTATCAAGGTGACGCTTGCTAAAATGCATTATGCCACATTTGTTGTGGTTAAACGGCAGTTGCCATGTCTCGCTCCAGGTAGTTAAGTTATCAAGATCAATCTGAATCTTAGCTATATTTTCGTCCAGATCTTCAGGCTTATAGCTGTATACTATTTTCAGATCATCAGCATATAAGTATGCTCTTCCAAATTTTATAGTATTACATATATCATTTATGTACATTAGAAACAAGAGTGGACCTAAGACACTTCCCTGGATAACTCCACTGGTTATTGGTCTTGGTGATGAAAGACAGTCATTGTACTTTATCATTTGTTGTCGCCCACTTAGGAATGAAGCAAACCATGAGTGTAATGGGTTTATGATTCCCAACGACTTCAGTTTAAGTAGAAGCCTTTTGTGTGGGAATTTATCAAAAGCCTTTTTAAAATCGAAGAAAAGGACTGATACTAGAAGCCTTTTGTCTTGATTATGCATGATATCGTTGAAATAATGTGTTTCCAATTCTAGAAGAACGCTTCCGTTTAGGTCCGAAATTGCAAACTTCCAGTCCAGATTCAAGTTTCACTCGCCGAAGTATCAAATTCGATATGGCTGACGCCTTAATTAAGTATCAATTTAAACAACAAAATACAGTTCAGTAGAAAACATAAAAACTCCGATAAGCGTTCAAAAAACAGAAACCATAACAAAATACAAATATTAACATCACAAAATGGGACTGAACAGAGTGCCAAAATGTAGCACAGAAAGAGTCAGTAAGAACATGTTACAAATATGTAAATGGAGGGATTTTCCCAAAACAAAGCCTTCAAAATGTTTTCTACATAAATGTATATACACATCATTACCCAAGCAATATTACAACTGTTATTGCCTCTATTATAAAACCGGCAAAACTTTTGGGTGTGGGCGATGACTTCAAACCACCCATTTTTGTGGGGCAGAACATTTTGTTTGCTTTCGGCTCTTTTGATTGATGAGGCAACTAATCAGTAACACTGAGGTTGCTCTTATACGCTTGCTACTTCTGTGGTTCATGTTTCCAAGACTATGCTGAGCTCGCTGTTCTGTCAAGAGACCCGCAAGATTAAACAGTGAAAATTTTTAATTATCAATACTATTTTACAGACTCTACTCTTTTAACTGAAATTTCGATTTCAACGTACATAAATTCAGCTTCTTACTTCGACTTCTCTTCTATCCACCTGACACTGCACAACTCTTCCTTCTTTTTTGCTGTATTCCTTCATCTGTGGGTTATATTCTTATATTCCCATAATTTACTTTAATTTAAGTGGTCAGTATGAATTTTATCTTTACTTACCACTGTATTGACTACTTCAACATGACAGGTTTAGTAGTGCTTTGGTTATATATATACACTTGCCACACTGCTGCCTTTTTCTCTCTCTCTTCTCCGTTTCAGAACCCTATTTACGGTGGGGAATCTTTGGCACCTCTAGGGAACATGCACCCTAGGTACATGACTGTCTGGATCACAGCTCGTATAAAGCGCGTTCCATTTGACTTTTCCCAACAAAGTCACTATTGATCTCGGCAAATCCTCAAAAGAACCTATCGTGCACCTTCCTTATTTGTACTCTACTATTGAAAATGTGGTTGTATTATACTGTTTCCGTCGGTGACATGGTGTAAATATGCCATCAGAAACTGACTCTTATACTTAATTTAACTGCTATAACTTTTACAGTTATTGTTACAGCATTTGTGACAATTTGATCTAGCCTGTAAACTAGCGTGACCCTTGTAACGTAGTTACTTGAGAATAAATATATTATTATTATTAAAACAAAGTGTTTCCAATTCTGGAAGAATGCTCCAATTTTCGATTCAAATTGCACCCTTCCAGTCCAAATGAACACACCAACCACCAGAGGATCTAATTTGATGTGGCTGTCCCCATAATTAAGTATCAGTTTAAACAACATAATGCAGTTCGTAAGGAAACATAGAAACTCGAAAAGGGCTCAAAAATTAGAAACTATAACAAAATACAAATATTATGGTCCCACAAAGGAATTAAACAGACTACCAAAATGTGGAACTGAAAGAATCGATAGGAACATGTGACGAGTGTTTACATGGAGGGATTTTCCATAACAAAGCACTCCAAAAAGGATACTGCATTATGCAAGTTAGATAGAGCTCCATGGTTCCATTTAAAAATAATTTAGAAATGAGTTATCATTTAGAAAAAATACCTTACAGAGCCACAATAGCAAGGAGTGCAATTTAGTTCGCTTTAGTTATACATGACATTGATAGCGATTGATAGACTGTTCGACGTCCAACCAACTGTCCTGTAATGTTGAAAAGATATGGCAATCAAGAGCATACCAGTACGGTAGTTCGTGGCGTACCCGAACTGGATGGTGGTAGCTTGTATGAAACTTGCATGACGTGCAACAGTGGCGGTAGCTGTCACGTATCTTGAACCTTCAAAGTAGGATGGCCATTCGCGTTTCTATAATGCCTCACCTGTCACACCTCATGTCCATTAAGTCACCAAGTCTGATGGCTGTGGAATTCAGGAATAGGGAAGATCTGACTAAGGCACTTCAGGCTTAGTAAAGTTCGAAAAACGACCTGTCTAGCCGCATTCGGTATTTGACTGAGGAAGGAAAATCCTCAAATATGGATTATTTGTTAGCAAACGTTCACCTACTGATCGAGGATCTCTACTTTCATACATCAATAGGAAATAGTAACCATGGCTTATTCTTATTTAACATGGTCATATACAAAACACTCAGGTAGGAAGAAAACGAGACCTAGCTATGATACACAAGGGCAAATTACATGGGCATGTGAGAGAACTTTCTACATCGCCCATGGCCATGGGAATGATGGGATTGTCGGTAGATGATCACTGGCAAACAGTGCAAATTCCGAAATGAGGTTTGGATCGAGGAGTAACTGTTCAGGTAGTTTATATACTCGTCTTGCCCAGTTGAAATCCAAAACAAGTGATTGTGTAAACAACGCTTCTATTATTAATCATAAATATAAATATGCATCATTACATAAATAATAATACTGCGTGTAGAATTCTTTTTGAATGTTTTGTGTTTTGGAAAATCCCTCCATGTTTACATATTTTTTGCTATGATATGACGGACTTTTTCTCTTGACATTTTTGGTATTTTATTTGATTCCAATTTGAGATTTTATCATTGTATATTGTTATTCTTTCTATATTTGTACTTATATTGAAGTTTTTGTGTTTGCTTCTGAACTGTACATATATTGTTTAAATTTGATATAATATGGCTACCGCCACATTTTTGGATGGACGCGGTGGCTGCTGGACTTAGTGTCACTTACTAGTTATTGTGTTGGATACTCTGCGGAGTAATTTAACCCTGGAAGGAACACAAATTCCGTAAGACTTTGTATTTCCATTTTATAATAATATAGAGACGTTTTCTCCTAGAATTTTGCCCTTTTTGATTTGGTCGGGACCCGGAACTAGGAGGAACGTACAGGAGTGTTTCTATAGGAAACAATTGGGACAGCCACTGTCGAAATAAATCTACAGTCTGGAATTTCATCTTTCGTGGATTATACTTTGTGGAATTTTCCTCTTTCGTGGATTATACTTTGGAAATATTCATCAGAACGTATATATTTTGGAACTATTCGGATTACTAAGAATTATAAAGAAAAATTTGGAATTTTAATCGTTTATCACACTAGACTTCCTTGGAGGAAGAAGTTGGATTATTCATTGTAATTTTGAACTGAACCGTGGAATTACTATTTTGTATTGCTACCTTTTTTACTGAACTTTATTTATGATGTCAAACCGAAAAAAATCACACATGAGGAGGGTGGAAGAGCTCGACGGATCACAGGGCTCTAGGCAAGTCGTTAATGATAACTTTTTTATGGGTAACCCACATGTTATGTCTGATATTTATTATTGTAAGTCATCGATAGAGGGTTTAGAACTACCTAAGGTTGAACTCTCATTTTTTGATGGAAGGTCTCGCGACTATTTTAAGTTCATACGACAAATAGAGACGTTTATAGAACCTCGAATAAAGGATGATCAAGTGCGTTTATTGTATTTAATTCATTATTGTAAGGGAAAAGCAAAAAATGCGATTGAAGGCTGTATTATTATGGATCCACAATCAGGATATAAGAGAGCTAAGGCCATTCTAAAACAGCTCTTTGGACAGTCGCATGTAATAGCCCGGGAAACCTTAGAGGACTTATTTAGAACTGGGAATGTAGAATTTAATGATCCTGAATCATTGACGAACTTGGCTATTAAAATGCAGAACGCTGCTTTAACTTTAGAACAGTTAAATTGTACAGCTGAACTTAACTCTATGGCTACTTTAGAACGAATAGTCAGGCTCTTACCTCGTCGAATGCAAGCCCAGTGGGCAGAGCTAGTATTCAAGTGGGACGAAGAGGAGAGAGAGCCCAATTTTAATGAATTGACGGAATTTATTATGTCTCGTGCTAAGATAGCTAGTAGTAGGTTTGGAAGATTAGCTTATCAGGCTAAAACAGGAAATAATACGGAAGCTACTAGTGGTCTGCGTGTGAGACATTCGGATTTTTCGTTTCTACCTAAAGCACGCTCGGAAGATAAGAGAATTGTCAATTATATCACGAAAGCATACGCTGATGAAGGACGAGTATGTGACCGTAACGATGTAAAGCCTCTTGATGCGTGTCCTAGCAAGAAGCCGGTTGGTGTAACAGATAAGATGGCTTTTCTAAGTGTAGAAAAGAAAGAAAAAGGCGAAAAGTGTAGGCATCAAGATGGATTCGAAGTGTGTGATGATAAAAGCCTCTTAGCTGCTCGAAAAGCCTGGAACGGTAATTTGGATTCGAGTAATCAGAGGTTAATGAGTTCAGCAAATATGAATAAGACCCAGGCAGGATTGACTGAACGGAATAAAGCTTATTTTCGGAACCCTTCAGTTAGGGTAAATTGTATAACTGGACCTAGAGTAGATTCTAGGATAAGTGATGGTGGTACAGTAACGGCTAAGAAGCCTAGGAGACATGATGCTACTATTACTAAGAAGCCTAAACCTCATGCTCTTTCGGATGCTACGACTAGCAATGGAAATAGTAGCCATCAGAACCTTAGTAGTGACAGTGATAATAAGGAGATAGAAAGTGTCAGAAGTCCACTTATAGGGACTAGTTTATCAACTTCATCGAATGAGCCTCCTAGTGTTTCGACGCCATCGGACCTCGTCACGAAGGTTAAGTTGATTGAAGATGCACAAGGTTGTGCAACTGTAACTGTTCCTATTACGGTTGACTGTCAGTCGAGTGATGATGAGAAGAAAATGTTTGATGGTAACAGCCAGTCTACAGTGCTGTGTGATGACGATGCTATTGTTGAGCATATGTCTTGTGCCGCGGAAACGGATGCTAATGCAGAACGGAATCATTTAGACGTTGATAATAAACTGGATGTCACTGATGTGACAAATGAGTTACCGACGATGATGAATACTGTTCAAACCTCCTCTGCATCAGGAGATGGAAGGATAAATATTGATCCTACGTCATGCTACTTAAGGTCTTCTGGAGACGATGAAATGTCAAAATTGGAGATCCCACCCTTGCATATTATTTATGGGTCAAAAACTTTTGTTGATAAGTTAGCAACACGGACTTCATGGTATCTGCTGATCGGAGCAAGTGGTGGTGGATTGGCGACTCGTCCCCATGAAAGAGAATGTAGTCCTTGGATAGGATATGACCAGTTTTGCGACGTGTTGTTCATGTTCGTATGGGTTAATTGGGTAAGGTTTATACTACCGTTAGGTCATTCCACGATAGATAGGGGAATCAAGGGCCTGATGGGAAAGTATAGGTATCTAGTTAGCGCGATAGGTCATATCCATGTTGGATGGCGGGTAGGCGTACTGCTGTAAGTCCTACACGTTATTCCGGTGTGGATTAGGGGATAACATGGGAACCCTAAATAAAGTGTCATTAACGCTTGCTCTTTTTGCATGGAGGGATTTTGCGGGCCGGTGTAGAATTCTTTTTGAATGTTTTGTGTTTTGGAAAATCCCTCCATGTTTACATATTTTTGCTATGATATGACGGACTTTTTCTCTTGACATTTTTGGTATTTTATTTGATTCCAATTTGAGATTTTATCATTGTATATTGTTATTCTTTCTATATTTGTACTTATATTGAAGTTTTTGTGTTTGCTTCTGAACTGTACATATATTGTTTAAATTTGATATAATATGGCTACCGCCACATTTTTGGATGGACGCGGTGGCTGCTGGACTTAGTGTCACTTACTAGTTATTGTGTTGGATACTCTGCGGAGTAATTTAACCCTGGAAGGAACACAAATTCCGTAAGACTTTGTATTTCCATTTTATAATAATATAGAGACGTTTTCTCCTAGAATTTTGCCCTTTTTGATTTGGTCGGGACCCGGAACTAGGAGGAACGTACAGGAGTGTTTCTATAGGAAACAATTGGGACAGCCACTGTCGAAATAAATCTACACTGCGTTATACCTTCACTTATGCAAATAAATGATATTCTATTCCTCTTATAAAACAGAGTGTTTCCAGTTCCATATTACAACCCAAACTGCACACTTCCAGTAAGTATAAGCCCTCCAACCCCCAGAGGAATACAATCAATATGACCGTCGCCATAACTAAGTATCAGCGTAAACAACATAATAAAGTTCGGAAAGAAACATAGAGACTCAGTAAAGGTAAAAAATAGAAACTATAATAAAATGCAAATATCATCATCTCAAAATGGAATTCAACAGGTTGACAAAATATAGAACCGAAGGAATCAGTAAGGACATATTGCAAGTGTATACATGGAGGGGTTTTCACAAACAAAGCTTTCCAAAATGGATCTTAGGAACATCATCCAAAATTCTGTCCTTAGCAATGTACCCGTAGTCTCACACCTAACCCGGAAATAGAGGAACATGGGTTAGGCGCGACACTGAATGCTTGAAACAGGCGATGGGGAGAGCCTGGCACAAGTGGAAGGTCTTCTTGAAGGATTCTAACCATAGTCCTTACACGGCATTGAGAAACAGATGCAATACCAAAGTTCGAAGTGATGGGGGACGCTTCCAGATGAAGCTAGCTGCCCAAATACAAGCAGACCATAGGCATCTGTTTGGGTTCATGTCAAAAGAAAACCTACTTTTCAAGGGTTGTGTTCTCACAAAGCACCAAATGAAGAAGACCTCACCAACCTAGAGATGGATGAGATCTTCGACGCAAACTTCAACGATCAGTTAAACCAGGCATCCCAAAGTTAAAAGTACTACGCAGACCTGGTCCAGCCGACGGCTTAGTAAATATTCGTATTATTCCTGGCAGTAATGAGGTAACTAAAATCCTTACGCTCAAGTAAGTCACCAGGTTGTGACAAAATTCGCCCCATAGTCCTGAAACAATGTGCAGAAGTCCTCTGCTCACCGATATTTGACCTGTTCAGGCATTCACAGTTGTCACACCAAAGCCTATCTGAATGGAAACGAGCAACTCTCTCTCTCTCCAATCTTCAAAGGAGGAGATAGAAAGGACCCAGCCTGTTACAGACCAGTCGCATTACTACCAATATATTATTGTTGCCGTCCCACCAGATCACTAACTTAATCTATCTCCCCTTATACTTCCTCTCTAACAATCTTCGCCACCAACTAATAACGTAAGCTATCTATTGATTTACTTAGTTCCGAAATCTTATTTATATTAGCATTAGAATTTTTACCTCATTATTCTCCACACTGCAACCAAATGATCTCCGGTCTGTTATTGTGATCACTGCTGGTAACCAGAAACTTTACTGCGCTGAAACAAGCGTGTTCGTTCAAATCACGAGATATCCAAACTCACAACCAACTGCCAACTGACTAGGATTAGACCGTCGAGTGGTTAGACTCCCATTCAATGGACACTACCAAACACTTGGAACAAGAATCGAGCGCAAACAAAGCAACTGGTTTACACCAGCTCGTGAAAAAGATATTGGATATTAGAAGCCTTTGATGTAGATATCCCCATTTTAATGAAACTAAAAATATGGTAAGCATTAAGATCGTTTCTACCGATTTTTTCATTTTTATTTGAATTTTATTGATATTAGGCTGGTTTAATACCTTACCGTGGGACATGTTTTCAGAATGTTTTGATTAACTAGGCTGTTCTAAGGTCATCTAGCAATGTCCTTGAGTGTAATGTGTTCATTGCGCAAATTCGACTCGTATCTTTAGTTTGCTGATTCCAACTATGGTTCCTTCTGCTTTCAGTCGCCTCCCCCGATCTGTCATCCCCATAAGATATGAAATAGAAATCAGACCTTGTTTATCGAGCTTCAATTTTGCCGGGAAGTTGTCGTTATTTCTATCTGTAAGTTACATACTCTTAATTTAGTACTCAGATTGTCGAAAAAAGTTCGGAAATAATACTAAACGCCAAACATATTTCAGTAAATAAAGCTACTTTTAATGGAAGTAAGTTTCTATTATTGGTGCTCCTAATTCGCCTAGCCGATCTCGAGGTGATTGAAAAACCGGAATGTGAGCAGGTTTCATTCGTTTTAGGACAACCTTCGCTAGTGAGTACATTTTGTAGTCAATGTAGTTATCTGTTATAGTCGAAACATGGCGAACTGAAATTAGAATATACTGGTATAATAAGTGACAAAATGGAGGGTTTCTACAGGAGTTCATATATCTCAGACGGAGAAGAGCACTATATGCTATCTACGCATTTCGAGGTAACACATCTTCCAACTCTAACATCAAATTAAGGCTACTGGTGCTCGACAAGTATTCCCATGTTTGGATGAACCAGACTTCAAGTCAGTCTTCAGTATCAAACTTCATATCCCTAAGGGGAAAATTGCGATTTCGAATATGGTAGGTCTCATCAAACTCACTATTAATCTCCGGCATTCATGCATTTATATCTCTGGCATTAATGATTTGCCTTCTTTGATGGGATAAGTATGGTTGACTTGCATGAACCCTTACAATTTATAGCACCTCAAAATTTAAGAGACGTCTTATCTAGTCTGTATCAAGGTAGGTAACGGTGAGAAATAAATTAAACAACTCAGATGTGTTGTCTGAACTTCTCACATTCGTTTGTGGTCACTAGGTAGCATGCAAAATAATTTTAGCGTTCCTTAAACCCAAGTGATTGCCAGATGCCTCATGCCGCACTGAGGTTAAGTTTAGACTTATTTTGTAAATAGAACCATACGATGGAGATTGGGTTATCTGGCCGTCAAAGTTTATTCATGTATGTCTACATAAATGTTGTTCTACAAGCGCAATGAGATGTGATACGGTCGTTTACAAACTCTTTAAAGAAGCATGTGTATAGTGTCTTCAGCTATCATGACCTTAAAATCGATTCTTTATCGTACCTCATTCTTGTTGGACTAGACTTATCGTATAAACTGAGGCACTTTTCTGTGCATGTAGGCTTTATATAGACAGCTAAAACGGAACTCCGCCTTTAGATGCTTTGAAGCTACTACCGGTCTCAAGCCCGGATGATGAAATTTCGTCACACAGCAGGCCATCAGCACTGATGAGACTCCCCAGATAAGTGAAGCGGTTTACACGCTCGACCACTTCACTCCCTATCACTAGTTCAGGTGCCGATGCAACCCAATCCTGAAGCAACATTTTGCATTTCGAGGGTGAGAACCGCATCCAGAACATGCTTGCATTGTTGCTTAGAGGAGTCAGGAGACTCTGCATTTTGTCAGCGTCTTCACCGAATAGAACTATGTCATCGGCATAACCTAAGACAATAAGCGATCCTCCTGGTAGAAAGTCTACTCCTGAAAATTCAGACGAGGATAAGGTTAACTCTAAACGCATATCTATGACAACGTTAAACAAGAATGGAGAGAGTAGACAGCCCTGATGGACGCCACTTGAAGTAACTAATTCTGATGATAGTTCGCCACAAGCTCTCACTCGACCAGTGGTGTTCGAGTAGAGAGCTTGTATGAGGTCAATGTACTTCTTTGGTACATCTTTCAATGACAGACACCGCCACAGAACCTCACGATCAACAGAGTCAAATGCCGCTTTTAGGTCCAGGAAGTGAAGTGGTCGAGCGTGTAAACCGCTTCACTTATCTGGGGAGTCTCATCAGTGCTGATGGCCTGCTGTGTGACGAAATCTCACCACATATTCAGAAAGTTCAATCTACTTTTACCAACCTGCGTCACTTATGGCATAGGCGAGATCTATGTTTGCATACCAGATGAGGAGTCCATTGCGCAGTAGTTCGCTCTGTCCTACCTAATGGAAGCGAAACACGGCCGTTAAGAGTTAAAGATATTCCTAGGTTACCAGTTTTCGATCACAGATGTCTTAGAAGCGCTGCTTGTGTATCATGGGACACCCGAGTAAACAATTCTGCCATAAGGAATCGTGTACTAGGTAAGGATGGCAGATCAGTAGATGAAGTATGGAAACTTCATCAGTTGAGGTGGTTGGGACGTATTTCTTGAACAATATCTTCGAACTCTAATGTCTCTGATTACTGCCAATACATCTACTACCTATACTGCTATGGGATTCTTAGTGATAATCGCGTCTCTGTGCTAATGTGGTATGGCAACTTGAATTGATGTACGTGCGTACGTACGAAGTTCTACGCTGCTGTTAATTGACTGATTGATTGACCACTTCAACCGAACCATTCTACATGACAGAGTTCATATAACAAGGGAGCTTATCTTCACAGATCAATTTAGTTCCATGGAGTTAAAAAATTTAGTAGATATTTCTCACCTTTCAGTTTGACATACATGAACTTGATGCTAAGTGCCGTATATGAAGACAGATTTTATTTCTAAATAACTCTTCTCATCTAAATATATCGAACGAACTAATTTAACTAGCTGTCTTATTCTACAGATACATGTAGATTTTAATGGCAATGTATTATACTAAATTGAGTTAATATAATGAACCTATACTTTGCCCATAATGCACATTTTAGATGTAAACTGTTTTGTTCTTCTTCTCTAAGGTTTAGTCATTCTCTACTATGGTCTTGTGCACTGAAGTTGGTTGTTGACATAACATTTAGTTTCCCAGCTATGCATAGTTCAATGTTAAAATTCTTATCTCAGTCTATACAGTCTTATGTGAGCGAATACATAGTATCACTAACTTCTGTACATCGTACAGCTTACGATCTTGTACACTAGCCTTCCGTTACTGTGTAGCACTATAACCACAACTATAGTTTTATAGTTTGTTTTTAAAACAAAGTACACTCTTGTTAATGAATATAGTCCGTTTCAGTGGCGAACGTGTGTTATGGTAATACTGTTTTTCATGTGTTTACTTTAGCCTCTCTTATCGGAAGTAGAGCATGAGGAAAACATGGTAACCTTTAGTTTCCAAGATACGCCACAGATGTCAACATATTTGGTAGCCTTTGCAGTTGGGGATCTTGAGTATACTGAGGTAAGAATAAATTTGTAGTTCATATCGCACTAATATATGTCTGTAATATTCACTGGGAAATACGGTATTATTTCTATGTGATTTAGTTAACAGAACTTGAGAGTCAACTTAATAGTAGTGGTAGTAGTGTAGTGAACGAGAACACAGGTGGGGCAACCGGATTGTATTTAACGAAAATTACGGAGTTACTCAGTAAAATTGGAAAACCATATCGTAAATTGTTAATTTGCAAAATATCAGTTCATCATATCGAACTGGACTGTTCCTGTTGCAAAACATTAATCCATTGTCACTATTCATGCGTTTCATACAAATTCCATTGTGTTCTAACTCTTCCTTTCTTGGTCTTCCCCCATCTTCTGCTGCCAGACAATACGTTGACACGTCATATACTGCTTATAGGTAGCTCACACCACAGTAGTAGTAGTAGTAGTGATGCCACAGCAAGTAGCATTGGAGTCTACAGTAAACGAACAGGTAATCGCAACTGTTCTCAGTATTGACCGAGTGGTGTCGAACGAATGACCGTACTTGTATCCTGCTTGAGTGTTTCAGAGACGCAGCATACATCGATATGTATGTAATCCTAGCTAGTGAGGTCTATTGTCCTATCTATCACAAAGTGCAAACATTAAGTTTCCACATCTAGTTCAGAGCGTGATTTCAGGAGGCCGAAAACAACATTTGGTGAACTCGAATCGTTTGCAGTAGCAGGACGAGGTGATAAAGGTATGCGAAACGAGTTAGTTTTGGTATAAGAGAGTTGTTAAGCGGTGAGGGAGAGGTGTGATCCTAAACAAGAGGATGTCGTGTGTGGCTAGAGGTGTAAGGCAAGTTATTACTTCCTGGTCGCCCAACTCATAAAAGAGTATTTCTTGAGGTGCTCGGGAAGGAAGCGTGGTAAGAGTTTTGTCTTAGTGACCTGGGTGCTTGATGGCAGAGTTCAAGAAACAACTGCTTGAGGCCGGTCGTTCACGGCCTCTTTAAGTGAAGTTTTCGAAGTGTTAGCTTCACTTTTCAGAAAGCCTTAACGCCAGATACAGAAATCCGTGTGATACGGTGAGTTGTTACATTTGTAGCATTGACCTTTTCTAACCTTTTCTCTCCTTTTTGAGGCGGCAGCATTGCTTCAGATGCTAGTTGTCCGAGGGGAACACGGCTACGGCACTCCTCTATAGCTAGCAGTTCGACTGCACCCTAAAACCTTAATTTGCTGCTTTCAGTTTTACTGTTCTTCAACCGACCTGCCTAGCATGGTAGGACATAAATGAACATGTGTTCCAGCCAATACAGATCCTCTAAGTCATCAAGATATGCAATCCTAAATACCACATGAAAGTAGCAGCTGCAGTCGGGTTAGCCCCAAACATTTGTTTTCCCATCTTAATGGGGCCCAGTGTAAGATTGACATGATTCTCGTAAATATTCTTTTTATATCCAGTGTGATATTGTTAATTTCCACTGTACTTAACTAAGATCCTTTTCGTTTGCTCAAGATATTGATTCTTTTGTCTAATTAATAATATTTCTCATTCCAGATTTATGGAGGCTATTGAGTTTCATTGGAATTTCGATTCGATCATTGTAAGACCACCATTAGAAGCCTGGAAGCACTGTACAGCCGTTTCGTCCTAGTATGAGACTCATCATCAGTGTTCATCCACGACTTCCGCGCGCTAGAAGCGAATTCAGGATCTTTGGTCTCGTGCATGAACGCCTAACCTCTAGCCCATTGAGCCGGCATTCAAAGATGTTAATGTTTAACTTGAATTAGTCCTTGATATTTCTCAACCTCACTGATTGTCTTTGGTAGTTGCTGCCTACACTCAAAAGCGTCGAACTCCGCTGATCACTGCTTCTCACTAGAACTCGGAGAATTTCCCCACGGAGCGCACTGCTGATGGGTCCCATACGAGGACGAAATGGGTGTTCGGTGCTTCCAGGTATCTAATAGTGGTCTAACAATGAACGATTCGTAATCTAAGCAAACATCTTTTAAAGGGCTTCCATTGACTGGGAATGATATAATTTTTAAAGTTCAAATAAATGTAATTAAACATCAGTATACATTCTTGGCTTTGAATCACAATTGATAATTTGAATCCTGTCTATAATATTTGGCTAGTAATATTGGGTGACATGAATATGTTAAAATCTGTGACCATGACTTAAAGTTGAATGTATGAACTACTAAACCATCGTCAAATATTTCATTTTATTTGCTAACCACAAGACTTGGGAAATTTTTGTTTTTTTTTAATTTTCGGTACCACGTGATTCTCTGTTTTGTCTTTATTTATAAAAAAATATTTAAATTAAATCATCTTAAGATCTTACAGTTCGTCATGAAAATGTCTGAAGTTATATGAACTACCGTGTTGATGACGATACAAGTATACCAAGAGAATTTAGCTTGGTAACTGTAAACATTTAGTTTTAAATAGTGCAAAGTTTATTAGTCTTCGTACGATATCAATAATTTTGTTTATTTAAGCATTAGACAAGATATCATGGGCATCAACAGACACTAGATAGTTTGAAATGAATTACTTCACATTTTTTGAAACGAAAATTAATCCTATTAGAATAATAATGTAATACGATTGATCAATAACTAAAGGATTATTTGGATGAAAATGCATTATACCAGTATAATAATGTCCCTTTTTAGAGAATATTAGTCATGGTCATATAGGGATGTCATTGCGATAATGTCTCATTTTTTTTTCGAAAGTACATGTTTACATTTGCTATGTGTAATCAATAGTTAACTGTTTCTCACATATTTCTTCTCTGAAACTCATTCTCAATAACTTACTGTTCCGAAATGAACGAATATATCGAAACAAGCACAAAATCTATGAATTATGTACAAATAAAAAACAGGATTTTTCAAAATCACCACTAACACTGTTTTTTTTGTGCGGAATTAACATCGTGACGTTATATGAAACAAATCGATGTGAACACTGAATGTTTTATCTTGAAAACAGGGAAAAAAATCTATGGCATATTTTCTGGAGTTATTAATGTCACTACAGTGGCGTCACTTGACATAGAGTAGATTTGATTAACATTGTATGTAAACTTTGAACTCTGCCTTCAGCTTATCAAAACAAACTTTCATCCACACATTATTTGGGTTACTTGAAAGATATAGTTTTATCGTTTTCATGTGCATTAAGACACTGCACTACTCTAATTCGTTTATTCTCTTTTAACCAAGTGAGATATTTTCAGGGTAACTTTCATTCTAACACCATTTTTTATGCAGTTTCTTATGCCTTGTTTACATTACAGGCTATTGACAAAAATGGAGTATTAGTACGTGTGTATTCGCGTAAGGGTCTTCTGTCAGAAAAAACCCAGGGTTCTGTCGCCCTGAATGTGGCTTGCCATAGCTTACCATTCTACGGGGAATACTTTGGCATTAAATATCCATTGTCCAAAGTTGATTTACTTGCAGTTCCTAATATGTGCGGAGGTGCAATGGAAAACTGGGGATTAATAACTTTCCGGTAAGTTGATTTTTCATACTATAAAACTTGTAACGCATTTTCTGAACTTGTATTGTAATGATTATATTCTTGTAAAATCTTCCCAATCGTTGTTTCAGAACCTAGTTACATTTAGTTTTGTGATTCTTATTGAACATCATTTTATTTTGAAAATCCCGGAACTCCAATAACTCAAAATTCTGTACCCATAAACATTTCAAAAAAGGACACATTCTTTGCACAAATCCATCCTTCCAATGATATAGATCAAAGACTGACGTAAATAAGTTGATACTAATTTCCACATGTTGTGTCATCCACTATACAACCGAATACTGTCTAATCTCCATTATTACATACTTGTAGCTTAGAGTTTAAATAACAAATAAACGGAACACATAATACATAAATATTTGATCAATCTAACTCTTTCATCGTAAGCTTTTGTGAAGAGGTGTTCGAAGAAGAATCGAAGAATCGAATTCAGTAACTGACTAAGGCTTCCACTGGTTACTCCCTATTACCCATAGCGTCTTACTATTTCCGCTATTCTCGGTTTCTAGAAAATTTTGTAAGTAATTATCTAAGACTCTTAATACTTCTCAGTGTACCTAAAGACAAAGTCAAATTATTCAATCTATTGATAGATAGACTCAGATGTTGGTTTGGGCAACTGCATTTTACATTTAGTGCACCATTGTTTCCATAAATAGCAAATACCTATTAAGTAGAAAATCAGTACATAATGGTTATGGAATGTTTAGTTGTGGTTAATTTCTTATGAAATAACTTCTTACACTTTCGGAGTAAACATCTTTAAACTGCTTTCAGTTGCGGAGAAACTTACGAAAGTTTCACCAGTAATGTCAGTCAGTCAGTCAGATGCAACGTAGAACTTCGTACGTAAGTACATCAGTTCATGTCGCCATACCACATCAACACAGAGATGTAATTGTCAATTCAAATCCAATAGTATTAGAGGTAGTAAGGAAATTAGAAGTAATCGGAGAGGTTAGGATTAGAAGATACTATTCAAAAAGTATGATTTAATGACAAAAGTTTAGAAAGTTACAACTAGAGTTGTTGAAGAACCCAGAAGATTAGGATTTGAGAGAACACAAAGAATAAATGCACCGGCGCCATTGCGAACGATTTTGAGCCATGTCAT
Organism: Schistosoma turkestanicum; assembly: GCA_944470395.2. Taxonomy (NCBI): domain Eukaryota; kingdom Metazoa; phylum Platyhelminthes; class Trematoda; order Strigeidida; family Schistosomatidae; genus Schistosoma; species Schistosoma turkestanicum. The sequence continues at coordinate 66,262,389 of OX103971.1, forward strand.
TCAGGGTATCTAACTATCGATTATTATCATCTCGCGGACCCCAACCAGGTAGTCGACAATTACTGACATGGCTAAGTCCACTCGTCAATGACTTCATTGATTTCTGCCATGTTTTGGTTTGGCCGCCCCTGGCTTTCTTCCAATCTACTCCTACAGTACAAAACACCTCGTCGCGGCAGTCGGTGGTTAGCTACAGGTAACACATGTCCCAACCACCTCAACTGGTGGAGTTTCACTACTTCATCTATTGATCTGCCATCCTTACCTAGCACCCGTTTCCTAACGATAACATTGCTTACTCGGTTGTCCCATGAAACACGAGCAATGCTTCGGAGACATCGATGATCGAGCACTAGCAACCTACGAAAGTCCTCTACTCTTAACGGCCAAGTCCCGCATTCGGAGAGAAGGACGGAGCGGACTACTGCACAGTACACTCGTCCTTTGGTTAACAAGCGGATATCTCGCCTGCGCCATAAGTGACGCAGGTTGGCAAAAGCCAAGCGAGCCTTCTGTATCCGTGCTGAGATTTCGTCAGTCACCAGGCCATCAGCACTGATGAGACTCCCAAGATAAGTGAGGCGGTCTACACGTTCGACTACTTCACCCCATATCACTAGTTCAGGTGCCGATGAAACCCAATCTTGAAGCAACATTTTGCATTTCGAGGGTGAGAACCGCATCTCGAACATGTTTGCATTGTTGCTTAGGGTAGTCAGAAGACTCTGCATTTTGTCAGAGTCTTCACCAAGTAGGACTATGTCATTGGCGTATTCTAAGTCAATAAGCGAGCCACCAGTAATGAATATCTATTCGATATCATATTTGTGACACTGCACCATAAATCTCTATCGAACTGTCTATTACCAAATCCATACCATATCTGTAGTTGTTGTTGTTCATACTGGTTCTTCCTAGCATACTAGAATCTCGAGAAATGAGTCTACCAACCCTAATAACTCAATTATTCCTTCCTAACACAAAAATATAGTTATTCAAAGCTCACAGTTTCTTACCAGAGCCATAGTCGCACAAAATATTCTCATTCTACGATTAAAAACGTACAAGCAGAAATTAAACTGTCTTGACAATCTTGGTCGCCTGAAGAGGTTGAGACATTTCACACAGGCCGAACAACCCCTTACATCCATATCTAATATTGGTTACCGTAGTAGTATGCTAAGAAATTCATTCAGAAAGACTAGGCGCTTTCTGGTATCAATCCATGATGAAATTAACTTTTGATCTGAGTTGCGTTAATGGGTATAAAGTATCTTGTTTATGTCCCCGACCGTAGCTGCTACCTTCACGTGGTGGCCGGGCTTGCCTATCGTCATGACCCAACCGAGCTATATTGGCTAGAACATATGTCCCTGAAGGTTCTGCCATGTCAGGCAGGTTGGTTGGAGAACCATGAGACTAAAAACATCTACTCCGGGTCTGAGGGCGAAATCGTAATGCTGACTGCAGAGGGGTGTGACAGCAGTAAGATGTTTCCCTCGGACAACCAGCATCTGCAGTGATGTTGCCTTCTCACACGGAAGGAAGGGCTTAGAAAAGGTCGACCCTAAAAATGTCACACCTCACCCTACCTCACGGATTTCCGTCTCCGGCGGTAAGGGTGCCCACTCAGGGCTCTAAAAGAGCGGAGCTGATACTCAAAAAACCTTTCATAAAAAGGCCGTGCGTGACCGACCTCAAGCAGTTGTCGCTTGGACTCTTTGGTTAGAGACCCTGAATGACATGGCTCAAAACCGTTTGCAATGGTGTAGTTGCATCCACTATTTGTATTCTCTCGAATCCTAATCTTCTGGATTCGTCAACACTACCTTCGGCTTTCTAAACTTTCTAAACACTGAATTATACTTCTTGAATATTATCTTCAAATCCTAATCTTCTCCATTCGCAGTAATTCTTATACTTTATCTACCACTATGGGATTTGAATTGACAATAGCGTCTCTGTGCTAATGTGGTATGGCAACTTAAACTGATGTACTTACGTACGAAGTTTTACGTTGTACCTGACTCACTGACTCTCCGCAGGATGATTATCATCAACGATTAAAGTCTTTTGACCATGTTGCTCAAAATCGGCTTGAATAGAACAGATGTATTTATTCTTCACCTTAATTTTGAGTTTCAATATAAATTAGTATTTTTTTATCCCTACTTTTCTCATATGTTCTCTTTGTTTTGTCTTTCATATGTATCATTGATACTATTTTAACTTTGGAACTTATTTTATTAATTTCCTGTTCCTGTTGATGCCATATGGTAAATTGGAATTTTCAACATGTCGTATATTAAGCGTAACTAAACTTAGCCATATTAATTAATTTTCATATTTTTAAAACTGTTGAATACAACAACTACCCCCTTAGTTTTAATTTTGAAGCGCCATCAACATTTTCTAGTTATGACTACTAGTATTATTGTGTACAATCAGTGCTACTGATAATAGATGTTTTTACTGTGTACAGTTGTTTATATCACACTTAAGGTCATCATAATTTATATTTCAAGTTGTGTACATTTCGAAAACACTCAGATTATTTTGATAGAACAGTGAGAAGATGTAGTTGATGTGATATATTCGCGCTATACATCTCGAACAATCTGGTCACAAATATATTTGTCAAGGCATTTTATCTGATTAATAAAAGGTCAATTAAATAAAAGTGGAAATGGACATAAGATGGTAATTGTAAGTGAAGGAGAGAGAAAATTAACGTAATATAGAAAGGATAAGAAAAGGTAGGAAGCTTTCACATTACCCTAAGTCATACAATGGCTTATAGATCACCAGGTTAATTTCAAAGTTATACCCTGTTATATGTGTATATGTGTGACCAGATTGTTCGAAATGTATGGCGCAAATACATCACATTTTTCAGATCAATTATGTCTTCTCACTGTTCTATCAAAAATTTATAAAATGGACAAATTGTTTTAAACTTAGATTATTTCCATTTTGAGATAAGTTCATGGTTCCTCATAGACAAGTAAGTAATCATCTAATAATATAATTTATTTCCTGTTTAGTGAAAGACTTTTACTAGCTAACCCACACACATTGTCTCCAATAACAAAAGAAGTTATTACAACCGTAATCAGTCATGAAATAGCTCATATGTGGTTTGGTAATCTCGTTACAATGAAATGGTGGACAGATTTATGGCTTAAAGAAGGATTTGCAGCTTGGATAGAATACGTTTGTTCTGATCACTGTTATCCTGAAATGGATATTTGGGTAAGATATTCTGGTGGATATTTTCACATATACCACAAAAGGCATTATATATGTATATAATATATATGCTGTTGAGCAGTCCGATATTAGGATAAAACCTCATTATTTGGTCTGCATTTTACCTTCACCATCATAAGTTCCCACCTTAAATATTCTAAAGTAATCTGTACATCAATTCAAATTACCTGGGTTATTTTGGACAACGCATTTAATCGCGGAGGTCTTATATAACACAAAAAGGCTGAATATAGAAATCATACTACTATGGTTTATTATGAATTTACTTTGTGAATTTCATGTACAGAAGATTATGTTTGTTTATGATGGACAAATTGTGTATGATAATACTTTCGGTTTTCATTTATAATATTGGTTGCTTTACTTTAAATAAATTTTAAACACTAAAAATACTTTTTGAAATTAGAATGTTATACTCCTCATTCTACATTACATGTGTATTACCTAAAACATTGTCCTTTGTACTCTCAAGCGAAAGTTAATGAACTTTATTCTGTCGATTGTTAAAGCTTGTGATAGCAAGACTCAAATGTCTAGGTTATATCTAACATTAACCTTTATTAACATGTACCTTTTTTGATGGTTGAACTTAAGAATGCGTGACTTTTTAGTAGATGTTTAAATATTAATTCAATTGTAATCAATAATGAAATTACTATTTGAAATTTCACGATGTGCTTTGTTTAAACCCATAATTAACTTGCATTTGCAGTGTTCCAAATAAAAAAAAAGTTTGAAATTTAAATAATGGATACAAATAAAGATTTTACTAATGTCAAATATAATTTTAATAGATTATTTAAGTGAATCCTAACGGATACAGTTGCATGTACTCAACTTTGAAATGTAGTGCTTGTTTAAGTGTCAACAATACCAACCGGTTGCTTGAATCAAAGTGGATCAGAGTTCTAACTCACAACCTATAAGTTGGTAGCTATCATCATTAACCTATAGTTTCATGTAAGGTCAAGATTTTTTGCCCTGTTCATTTTGTTTCTAGTTACAAATGATATAGGTTCGTAACTTCATCATCTTTATATGCTGACTTGTGAAGTTGTATTAAGTAGAAGTCTTAGCATAAACTTGTAAAACATAGAATCTACAAAAGTAGTAGTTTAATGCCGAGGAAAAAAAAACTAAGCAGCAAAGTGTATGAGCATTGATTAAGAGTTTCATACTAGGACTAAATAACTGTTGATTGCTTCCAGGCTTCCTCCCATGGTGGTTAGACGTTGATTGGCTCATGAGTTCAATGAAAGTAGACTAAATTTATGGGAAAAAAAGACATCGACCTTCAGTAAACAGTTCAATGTTAAGTAAAGATGAATGTAATTTCGATATTGCTATTAATTGAATCACCTCTAATCTGTAATCACACATTTCTTAGTAAACTAAGCAAATACGAAGTTTCGCATCGTTTAAGGGTTTACATATACCATACTCACCGTTTACTTAATTGTTTCTCAACAATATATTGTTTTTTAAAGGATTTTCAGTTGTCTTTTTCTTTTCTTGTTTTTCACTTTAGACCCACTTTTCATATCATCGGTTAGCCTCTGCATTACGTTTAGATGCATTATCTAGCTCACATCCGATAGAAGTAAGTTTATTTCATATTGTAGTTCAAGGATAATTATTTAGTTTAATTTTATCTTTAACTTTACTTAAACTAATCTAAACATTTTCCAAATGCATCATACACAAAAACGCATTTAAGATATTATTGCTTCGTTACTAATGTATTCTGAAGACTTTTCAATCATTTGGAGTCTAAACAGGAATTTATGTTTCGTGAACTTCATGTCAATAAGAGACAAGTAAATTACGTGTTACCTCTCAAAGATTACATGTGGCCAACTCGATCAGAAGTACTGAAGTCGACAGCCTAAAATGAAAGAATCGAATGGTAATGTTTCAGGAATGACAATTGTCGACTCATCCCTTCTAGTCGTGACCTGTTCAGAAATAGTCGATATTAGTCGATATTTAAACCGGTGGCTATCATATTATACAGTACCTGTGTGTTTCTAGGGTCAGTAATTAAGAAAAACAAACTTTTCGGAGCCTAACTGAAGAAGAAGGTTAGCGTTATCTGTTGTCTAGTGTTATAATGCACCCAAATTCTAATTTTTCAATAGTGACGCTTGTTTTTCTATGCCAAATGGTTTGAGCTTTAACCTCTTAACATCACCTAAAGCAGCAGCTAATGACTTTTTGAAAAAAATTGATGTCTTGTTTTGACCAAGCATAGCTTTCTTCCAACTTACTCCTATACCAGTCAACATAACTCATTAACAGGAGGGCAAGTGTCTGTTAGATATGCATAACATATATACCTTCCATCACTTGATAAAGGTTCATAGCCTCATCGACTGATTCCCCATTATTACTCTAGGATCATACCTCCGACTACCGCACTATTCATCGGGTTGTTCCACTATAAGCGACTACTTTTGAAAAGACATCAAATTCTTGTAACCTACGTAAGATATTAGTCTATTCTCAAAGACCATGTTTCAGTGCCATAAAGTAAGATGGATTATCAGTCACTCAACAACAACGTTGAACTTCATACATACGTACAGTTCAAGTTGCCATAGCACGATAGCACAAAGATGCAATTTTCAATTCAAATCCCACAATGGGTAGATGTAGTAGAAATATGAGTAGTAATCGGAAAGATTAGGGTTTGAAGATACTACTCAAGAAGTCGAATCTAGTGAAATAAATTTGAGAAGAGGGAGATGTAGTATACTTTTGCACAATAAACTCATCTGTTGTTAAGAAAGTGAACTTCCCATTTTCATCTCTGTTGGCGCCGCAAGTTTGCAAAACCTAAATGGATAACTTTTTGATATTCCGTTAGAAATAAATAGTGGTGACGAGAAAATGTTTTTTAGTTATTCCCAAACTCTTCAATGCCCCTGTTCCTTTATATCATCTATAGTAAGTAAGAGGTAACTTAAATTTTTAAAAACATTTGCAGGCTTCAACGTATAAATATAGATATATACATGTTGATAATCATGCGTTAAATTTTTCTAAAATGATTATTTCGCATCTTACTGTAGTGATGTATCACTTTTGTTGCTTGAACTTTTTGATCAGTTTCATAACATTCACAAAGAGAAAATCTTCAGTCGGAACAACAGATACGTTACTGATATTTTGCTTTTATCTTTAAAGCTTATTTATTGTTTTCAAATCTTTTCATTTATTGACATTGTTTTATTCAAATATTTTTCTATTTGTAATACTAATTAATCTGGCGAAATTGTTATTTCAGGTGGAAGTTTCAAATCCCGATGAAATTAATGAGATTTTCGATACAATATCTTATTGTAAAGGTGCTAGTCTTATACGTATGCTGCATGCATTTTTAGGTGATAATGCATTTCGTTCAGGATTATCATTCTATCTTAAAAAGCATGCTTATAGTAATGCAGTTACGGAGGATCTTTGGTTTGCTTTAAGCTCATCTTCTGGCATAGATGTCGGTAGTTTAATGCGCCCGTGGACTAGGAATGTTGGATTTCCAGTCGTTTCTATTATGCCAATTAGCGTAAATAATACATCTATAAAAGTACAATTATCACAAGAACAATATAAACTTCAATCAAAATGTACAAACGGTTAGTCATAACACAACAATTACAACTATATATATATATATATATATATATATATATATATATATATTTCGTGCCATTTGGAACTCGCGAACAAGATGCACCTGTAATCTTGGGGAACTGATGCTCTCTGGTGGATTCGATCCCATTTCACTTGGGTTTCGAGCCGCGATTGATTTCTTGTAGGACGGAGAAGTATTTGCAATTGACCGATCACAGGGTAGTGACTAGTGCCACCTATGTTCCAGGGTATCTTGGCAACTAACTCCGACCACCTTACATCTCAACATAGTGCACACGATGTCAAATCACCTAGATTCGTGAACACATTGCGACCTGATTGATAGAATTCGATCAGCAGGAAGAAGGACCTGATATGCATGAAATTGGTCACTACCCAGCGATCAATCAGGTACAGGAGTACGTACGAAGAAGAAAGTTAGCAATGGACAAACCCACACATAGCATCAGTCTATGAAGTCACTGATGACTGGACTCACTCATGTTAATAAGTGTGAACTATTTGGTTGCAGTCTAAGTGACTATCGTAAGCAATGCTTAAAAACTTTGTGTGAAACAGCTCAAATGGATCCACACTTTTTCTTCCTTTTGACCCTAAGTTTCTTAATTCACTAATTCAAATTTTCTAGGATTGTATCTTAGATACATAATCTCTTCCATTACTGCTAGTCCTGCCACCATATTTACTATTCTGGGATTTTCCCTGACAATATTTCACTTCACTATTATAGTAAGTGGGTATGGCGACTGAGTGATTGAATATCACTCGAAATGTGTCAACTATTCCTAATTTAACATCATGGTAGAGTCTAGTAAATTGTTTTTGTTTTACTATCATTTTGATGTTTGCAGGTAATATATATATGTATATATGTATATATATATATGTATATATATATATATATATATATATATATATATATATATGCATGTTTATTGTAGCTAATTTTCTTTAAAATAGACACTAAACTCTGGCCCGTTCCAATATCCTTAACCTGTTCTTCAAAAGATAGAAAACATTCATTCGTATTTAAACATGTTTTAAAGAAAGAATCAGAAGTAGTAGATATACCTCTTGATTGGATCACAACTTCTAATCTTGATGATTATGTGATACGGGCTAATGCTGACGCAACAGGATTTTATCATGTAAGATATGATTCCAGGCATATGAAGAATTTAGTGGATGATATGAAGTTAGGTGGATGGAGTACCTCTGGTCGCTTCGTATTCATTAATGATGGGTTTGCTTTGGTAGGTGAATTGTATTTTATACGTTTGATTTTACCGATGATTTTTTTTCCTGTTTTGATGTTGAATAATTGTTCAAAGACAAGTCTAAGAAAGCCCTGGACCGTATATTTCGTGCTAGTTTGTACTCATCAGTAAGATGTATTTTCAATTATTGATTCTTTCCTTGTTGCGGGAGAATCCCTCTTCTAGGAATAAGCTTTCAAACCTTCTAAAAAAAATTTCATACTACTTAAGTAATAGATTTGAGAAGTATATATATATATATATATACCTTTAAATAACGCTATAACTACTCGATATTCAATACTGAATCGCAACTCTTATCCAATAATTTTTTATATAACAGAGATTCATCATTCTTATTTACTAGTAAATTTCAACCATCTGTTTATATAAAATACATAAACCTATAGAAATAAACAGAAATTTAGTTTCTTCTAAGTCATATAATTAAAGTTACTATTATCTTTCGGTTGTATAAATCTAGTCTGTATGAAAAACAGAAATACTGTGGTGCAAATCATAAACAAATTAATGTTTTATTTCCTCCTTTCATTAATAAATTGTTGTTATATTAATTACAAACTAGTCACCTAAATTAACTTGTATAGTTTCTACTTGTTATAATTTCTTAAAACTATTTTTTTATCGCTTACATTTTTGTAGGCTAAAGCTGGTTACATTAATGTTTATGATTGGCTTATACTTTTGCCTAAATTAATGGAAAATGAAAATGAATACTCTGTATGGCGTTGTGTTCTTCGAGATGGTCTTAATACTTATATTAGGCGAATAATACAGTCTAGTGACATTTCTTCTTCACTCTATAATAGTTTTCTACTAAAATTAATATATCCGGTAATAAATAAATTGAGTAAGTTATTAGTACTGTATTTGCTGTTGTAATTGTTTTAACTATTGTGATTACTCAAAGCTTTAGCTTTAGATTATTATCATATTGGGTCTTATTGTTGTCAAAATGTGTAACTTCGGTTTTGAGTACTTAATCAAAATAAAAGCAAAAAGCAAGTCCAACTACTCTTTATTTAATAACCACTGGTCAACTGGATAGTACGTGCCAGACTTACTTGATTGTGGTCTAGGCGATATTCGTGACTACTAGTTAGAGACGTTTAGCGACATTACTCAGAATCAATGATAGTTGCACAGATTCATGCATTCTTCATCTCTCTCTCTCTCTCTCTCTCCTTTGATCCTAAGTTTCCTTATTACTTTAAAGTTATCCCAAAAACTCATCTCTCTGTACTTCTCGAAACTGTATTCTCTGTTTAGTGTTCTTTCTCAATATTATTACTTGTTATTGTGGACTGATGTGAAATTATCAATTTCATGTTAACTAACCTGTTAATGCAGTGCGAGAATTTAGGTTTTATTTATTTATAATTTATATATGTGTTATAAGTTTTACCTATCATTAGAATAATAATAATAGTAATAATAATAATAATAATAATGATAATTTTATTGTTTGTTTTTTCTTTTCTTGTAAAATTCTTTTTTCACCTCAAAGATCTTATTGAAAATTGTGACAGTTTGCCACATAATACTAGTATGCTCAGATCATTGATGTTGTGTGTTGCGGGCGCAGAAGCAGGTGATGACAATGTTATTCAAGTAGCTAAACAACATTTTAAAACTCATTGTACCGGTGAAAAAGAATTACCAAATGATTTACGTACAGCAATTTACACAATAGTTGTACGTCATGGTTCTACAGATGTAATTCAATATTTAATGAATGTAAGTGTAGATAATGGATGATAGGTTGTTGTTGTTGTTTTTTCTTCTAAAAATTGATGTGAATAAGATGATGATGATGATGACTTTTTATGCAGTGATTTTCATTGGTAACATTAAGCATCTGTATCTAAAAGCTTTGTTTTAGTCTTTACTATATTGATAGGAGATTTGAAATGTTAAATCTAAAATATCTTTTAATCTTTTACATGTTACACAAAATTGAAACAATATCAAAATACTACTAGTACTACTGTAGTGAATGAGAACACAGGTGGGGCAACCGAATTGTATTTAACGAACATTACAGAGTTACTCAGTAAAATCGGAAAACCATATCGTAAATCGTTCATTTGCAAAAGATCAGTTCATCCAATGGAACTGGACTGTTCCTGTTGCCAAACATCAATCCATTGTCACTATTCATGCGTTTCGTACAAATTCCATTGTTTTCTAACTCTTCCTTTCTTGATCTTCTCCCCATATTATGCTACCAGACTTTACGTTGACACTCACGTTATATACTACTTATAAGTAGTTCGCGCCACAGCACCACACTACTACTACTACTACTACTAATTATTATTATCATTGTTGTTATTAATGATAAATCTGAATAAACAAATTAAACGATCAAGAATTCAAGTTACATTTGTTAAATTTACCGCGTTAGTATTTTTCAAACTTTCTTTATTAATATAAGTAGTGTATGATTATAGTGTATATAAAATAATAATTCTTTTCAACGTTTTGTTTTTTTTAGAAAATATTATTTAATATAAGTCTAAGATTTGAAATAATGAATGCTTTTGATAAATTTTTGTTTAGTGTATAATATAATAAGAGACAGTGAAGATTATCAAAACTGTATTTGATAAATTATTTAACGTATTGCATGAAACATTCAAATCTTCTTCATACATTCAAATACAATTTTGTTCACACTTGTTCAAACTTCTATACTTCAAGTAATATTTTGTAAGTTACAATGTCAAGATTGAATTGAATTGATTGAAATCAATCCAAACATTGGTCTGAAAAAAAATTATTTATTTAAAAAAAAGAATTTAATTAACATTTTATGTATTTTTTTTTGGATAATATTGCTAATGAGTAGAAATTTTTGTCTTTTTGACTAGTTTGTGATGCGTATTGTCTAAGACAATGAATCTTACATTGTTTACTTTTTTTTAATCTTTTTTGTATTTGACTTACTTTTTAATTTGTCTATTTTTTATTTTTTATTTTTAACATATAAATATGCTTAATAAATTTATCATGCGATCAGATTGTTTGAAATGGTATATATATATATATATTACGCACTACGTGGATAAGCCTTAAATTACACATGAAACCATTTCCATAACTATTTCTTTGCTTATATATCATTATAAATTCATTATTGATATAAAAACATGAATTATTGATTGATATTGTTCAATTTTTTACTAAAGTATTCTACTCTGTAAATATTACATTATTGTTTTTGTGAACTTTAAGATGTTTTCAACGATGTAATCAATGAACAATAATAAAAATTATTTCGATTGTAACTATTTCAACATTTCAACTTGATGATTGAGATTCTGTTTTTTGTTACAGTTGTTCTTGTTCAAACAGAGCTAGAATCATATTGTCTGGAATAGTGTATAATTATTACCTTCAGTTCAATAGCATGTCTTTCAAAACTTCATTTTAAATATCCATTATATCGATATTATATTTGTATTTCTCCCTAGACATATAGTCATACAGACTCACCTGAAGAACGTCATCATATTCTCTGGGCTCTAGGTGCAGCACATGAAACTATTTGTAATGGTCTGAATGGTTCATCATCGGCTTCGTCACCTCTATCAGATGTCCTACACTTTTGTTTAGATCCAAACGGCCCAGTAAAAGATCAAGATAGAATTCATGGACTAATCGCTTGTTCGTCATGGTCTATTCCAGCTAGACTAGCAACATGGAAAAGTATCATGGATGAATGGAGTAGGATAATGGAGTTGTATGGTGGTCAATTTTTACTACCGACTCTGTTGGAGGTATGAAAATATTTTGTTAGTATCAAAATACTCATTTCACAATTTTAGTATTGATGGTGGCTTACTTTATAAATAAGGTTATCTCGCATACCGTTAAGTATATAAGGGCGGTTGTTACTTTCTAGTCGCCCACACCGTATAAGGTACCTAAAAATAAAATCAATTAATATTGGTTGTAGTGACGTGGGAGTATGACTTCATTGCCGTACGAATGACTCGCTGAAGCCACCGGTCATACAAAAAATCTTTATTCGAGTAGTGTCAGATAAATTAGTTCTCTAATTGTAAGGTCTTATTACTGGATACGGAAATCCTCGGTGCAAAATGAGGTGTACTGTTTTTAGAGTTGAAAGTTTCTAACCTTCTTTATATGTCGTGAGAAGTCAGCATCGTTGCTGAAGCTGGTTTTATGAAGGGAACACCTAGTTTTCATCAGACCTCTACACAGTGGAATATTAATTTGCCCTCGGAGAGTGGGTTTTTACTTTTAGCTTCACTTGCTCTCCATTCGACCTGAACGACATGGCAAGACCTAAAGGAATATGTATATCAGCCAAAGTAACTCGGTCGGGTCATCACTATATGTAACCCTGACTACCGAGGTAATTTATAGCTTATGCACCAGGTTATATTCAAAATGTTCATTCTTTCTACCATTCCAGGCAGGTCGATTGGAAAACTGTAAAACTGAATGCAAAAAATTATGGTCTGAGGTCGTACTGCTGACTGTAGAGAGGTACAAAAGCAGTAAGGTGTTCCCCTCGAATAAGCAGCATCTGCAGCAAGGCTGTCTTCTCATAAAGAAAGGGCAGGATTAGAAAAGGTCAACCCTGAAATTATCACACCTCACCTTCACAGATTTCTATCTCCGGTGGTAAGGCCATTTGAAGAGCGGAGCAAACGCTTTACAAACTTTCCCTAAAAATGCCGTGCGTGACCGACCTTGAAGCAGTTGTCCTTTGGGCTGTGCGGTTCCGCTCCTATGTCTCTGAAACCAAAGCTAACCCAACTTCTTTCTCAGGTTCTCCAAGAAAATCTGTTCCATGGTGTGGACAACCGGGAAGTGATATCCGCCCTCACACCTCCAACAGCACACGAGATCAACTTGCTGAATAAGTGGTATATTTTGTTTTTAGTCTGTATCAGATTAATTAGATTAGGAATGATTAACTTTTGGCAATAAAAATGCTCAATAATTCTCCTTTACTTTTCGCAGGATGTTTTATCTGGATTTTCAACAGAATCTCATATATCCGAGATTAAAGTGGGTTTCTTCACTTAAATGTTATTATTATTTTTATTATTGTTGTTAGTATTATATTATCTGTGGATTGTTACTAGAAAAAAATTTAGTCACAGTTTAATTTGTTACTAGTCAGTCAGTCAACAACAACACAGAACTTCGTACGTACATACACATTAATTCAAGTTACCATACCACATTAGAACAGAGATGCAATTGTCACTTCAAATTCTGTAGTAGTACATGTAGTAAAAGTATTAGCAATAATCTTGGAGATTAGAGTTTGAAGATATTATTCACGAAATAGAATCTAGTGAAATAAACTTAAAGAGGAAGAAGATAAAGGTGATGAGGAATTCCGAAGGTTTAGAATTTGAGAGAACACAATGAATAAATGCACTCGCGCCATTTTGATGCTATTTTTATTTTATTTCCAAATGATTTTATTGTTTATTAAGAAATATATTTATTTATTTCACTGGAAAATGGCTAATTATGATTAATCAATGAAATATAGTAAGTACTATGATAGGTTTTTTTTTAAGTACGAAGTAGACTTATCGGGTTGACTTAATTTTTAAATTAGAATCATTGTAATTTTGGGTTAAAACATTTCATATTCTCATATTCTCTCACTTATTCCATTTATCCATGAATTGAACTTGTATGAATATGAGAGATAATTATAATTAGTACTTATTAGTGAACCGAATGATTTCGCAAATACTACTTACAAAATTGCCTGTGTAAATATTGTTTATTATTCATACTTAATAAAACTTTATAATAATATATAGTCTTCAATATCATTTTATATTGAATCCATTTATTTATTCTTACATTTTTCAGGCATTTTTCAATGTGAATCCTGTTTGTTGCACACGTACTTTAGATCAAATTTATGAAACTTTGTCGATAAATCAAACTGTTCTTGAACGTGATAGCCAATTAATAGTTAAAGCATTAAATACTTTGTGCAATACTTCTAATTAAATGTACTATATGTTTCCCAATAGATTAATCTCAATTTAAGTCAACTGCTAATTGTTCCTGAAAATAAACATATCTGTGTCCACAGTTTTCGTCATAGTGTTTTTAATATTCTTAAGTGTTTATATTTTAAGCATAGTAAAACGACATTGTCATAATAATAGACACATTAACTAAAACCAACTAACCAACGTTTATACAGTGATAAAGGAAATATTTATTACAGACTGATATCAACTGATCAACCAATAAAAATCTGACAGCATTGGGATACAAAAGGTCAGCTCGAAAAACAGTGCACTGAGGATCTCCGTCCCTTGACGTGATGGCTGGAACATATGTCCCTGAAGGTTCTACCATGTCAGGCAGGTCGATTGGAGAACCATAAGACTAAAAGCAACTACCCAATGTCTGAGGGCGAATTCGTACTGCCGACTGCAGAGGGTTGTGACAGCAGTAAGATGTTTCCCTCGGACAATCAGCATCTGCAGTGATGTCGCCTTCTTACACGGAAGGAAGGGTTAGAAAAGGTCGACCCTAAAAATGTCACACCTCACCCTACCTCACGGATTTCCGTCTCCTTGGGTAAGGGTGCCCACTAAGGGCCTTTAAGAACGGAGCTAATCCTCAAACAACATTTCATAAAAAGGCCATGCGTGACCGGCCTCAAGCAGTTGTCCCTTGGACTCTGCGGTCACACAACCAAGTCGTTAAGACTAACACTAATCTACCTTTCTCTTCAGGTTCTTCAAGAAACAGCCTTCCACTGTGTGGGCAGCCGGGAAGTGACAACCGCCCTCACACCAGTAACAGCACACGAGATCAAATTGGTCAGAATCAAATCATTTCCACACCCACACATAGCTCTCTTATCTCCACGACTAACTGTACTCACATTCCTTTATCTCCCTGCACCTCTGCTGCAAACGATTCGAGTCATCGGAACGTTATACCTGTTATCTTGAAGCCCCGTTCTAAACTACATGTTGGAGCATTTAATGTACGGACATTGTGTCAAATAGGGCAACAGGCTTCATTAGCTAGGACTTTAGATTCTCGCTTAATCTATGTGTGCTGTATCTCGGAAACGCGCATACAGGATCCTAGTAAAATTATTAGTCTGATTTCACCTTATCAAAATAAAGAAGCAACTCCATTTACCCTTCGTGAATCCGGCAGCCCTGATGCTGCTTCCAGGGGTCTCGCTGGTGTAGGTATAGCATTGAGTCGTAGGGCAGAACAATCTCTCCTTGACTGGATCCCTGTAGATAGTCGCTTGTGCGCCGTTCGACTAAACGGGACAGTAAGGATTCGAAAGGATAGGGACACTCGTCGTTGTCTTTTCGTCTTATCAGCCTACGCCCCCACTGACTGCTGTCCGGATGATATGAAAGATGAGTTTTAAAGAAAGCTTTCGAACCTCCTCCGAAAAGCTAGGCGCTCTGATATAGTAATAATGGCTGGTGACTTTAATGCTCAGGTAGGAAGACTAAGCGAAAATGAAGGACACCTAGGTGGATGTTATGGTGTCGCGGATCAGAGAACAGACAATAGTGACCGTCTGTTGCAAGTATGTTTGAAGCTTGCTGGGCGTCGATTCGGGAAACCGCAACACATTGGATGCAAGTTGAACAACAAATACTAGCTACAACAAAGTTGCTGTTATACTCCGGCTATTAGTAAGAGAATGCCTCACATAAACGAGAGATTGCACTATTGCTGTCCAAAAGTGCATAGAATGCACTTGTTCCACTACCTTGGCAATAGACATGTGTCAAAGTCTTTCGATGCGGACTCCAACAAAACCAGCTTCCTTAGTGCCACAATTCACTGGGTTATGGAACTAACTGAATCGTCTACCAATTGAGCAGGCTATTATAAAAGTTGGTGCGGTCGATTAGGAAACAACATTTCAGCAATTCAATGGTTCTCTATTTAAGAATACCCAACAATAATGGTATTTGGAGATAAAAGCAGTCCTAAACGATTCACAGAACTCCGCCAGTAGAACCTTAGGGGCTACTGCCGGTCCCAAGCCCGGGTAAAGGAGGAGGGTTGGACATGAGGTTGGCGACCCTATTCCGTCAAAAACTAACTTGCCAAAAAAACGCAAATGTCAGCCGAACAAGAGCAGAGAAAGTTACCGCACAAGCTGCATACACAGAAGCAAACAGGGAAGTGAAGAAGAGCATCAAAGCTGACAAACGAAAATATGTGGAGGATATAGCAATGACGGCGGAAAAGGCTGCAAGAAAAGGAAACTTGAGACAATTGTACGAAACTACAAAGAAGCTGGCCGGTAACTATCGTAAACCAGAACGACCAGTGAAAAGCAAGGAAGGCAAAGTAATCAGCAACACTGAAGAACAGCGAAATAGGTGGGTAGAGCACTTTCAGGAACTCCTGAATCGACCAGCTCCACTGAACCCACCCAACATCGAAGCAGCATCCACGGACCTCCCAATTAATATTGGCGCACCTGCGATTGAGGAGATCAGTATGGCCATCAGACAAATGAAGAGCGGCAAAGCAGCAGGAGCAGACAACATTCCAGCAGAGGCAATGAATGCAGATGTAGAAGCAAATGCGAAAATATTTCACAACCTGTTCAAGAAGATTTGCGATGAGGAACAAGTACCATCAGATTGGAAAGAAGGATACCTGATCAAAATACCAAAGAAAGGCGATCTCAGCAAGTGTGAGAACTACAGGGGCATCACTTTTCTCTCAATACCAGGCAAAGTCTTCAACAGGGTATTGTTAAACAGAATGAAGGACTTCGTAGACGTCCAACTTCGAGATCAACAGGCCGGATTTCGTAAGGATCGATCATGTACTGACCAAATTGCAACATTACGGATCGTTGTGGAACAATCAATTGAATGGAACTCACCACTCTACATCAACTCCATTGAATACGAGAATGCATTCGATAGCGTGGATAGGAAATCAATGTGGAGGCTTCTTCGACACTACGGTGTGCCTGAGAAAATAGTTAACATCATACGGAATTCTTATGATGGATTCAACTGCAAAATCGTACACGAAGGACAGCTAACAGACTCTTTCGAAGTGAGGACCGGTGTCAGGCAAGGTTGCTTACTCTCACCCTTTCTCTTTCTCCTGGTCAACGACTGAATTATGAAGACGTCGACATCTGGAGGGAAGCACGGTATTCAGTGGACAGCTAGGACGCAACTGGACGATCTGGACTTCGCAGATGACCTGGCTCTTCTATCGCACACACAACAACAAATGCGAGAGAAGACGATCAGTGTAGCAGCAGCCTCTGCAGCAGTAGGTCTCAACATACATAAAGGAAAAAAGCAAAATTCTCCTATGCAAAACAACATGCACCAACCGAATCAATCTTGATGGAGATACCTTGGAGGATGTTAACACCTTCACATATCTTGGCAGCATCATCGACGAGAAAGGTGGATCGGACGCAGATGTGAGGACGCGGATTGGCAAAGCAAGGGCTGCATTTCTACAGTTGAAAAATATCTGGAACTCCAAACAACTTTCAACCAAAGTCAAAATCAGGATTTTCAATACAAATGTGAAGACAGTTATACTGTATGGAGCGGAAACATGGAGAACTACGAAAGGCATCATCCACAAGATACAAGTGTTTATTGACAGTTGTCTACACAAAATACTTCGGATTCGTTGGCCAGACACCACCAGCAACAACGTACTGTGGGAGAGAACAAACCAGATTCCAGTGGAGGAGGAAATCAGGAAGAAGCGGTGGAAGTGGATAGGACATACACTACGAAAAGCACCCAACTGCGTCACTAGACAAGCCCTCACATGGAACCCTCAAGGCAAAAGGAAAAGAGGAAGACCAAGGAACACATAACGCCGAGAAATAGAGAAAGACATGAGAAGAATGGACAAAAATTGGACGGAACCGGAAAGGGAAGCCCAGGACAGAGTTTGTTGGAGAAGACTGGTGGGCGGCCTATACTCCATTGGGGGTAACAGGCGTAAGTAAGTAAGTAAGTAAGTAAACGATTCACAGACAGGATTTATGTATAAATTTGACTCATTTCTTAGAGTACAGAAATATTTATAAAATGAATGAGGTAGCTTTGCGTGAGCTTGCTTACCTAAAACATTCGACGAGCGATGTTTCTTGATCTGTGAGTAGGTTAGAAGAAAGCTAAGCCGGCAATACCAAAACATGAAGTCACGGATAAGTGGACTGATTCATGATGTTACATGTAGACTACCTGGTTGGGGTCTGGGAGATGGCAGCAATTGATGGGTAAAGAGGTTGAACTTCATGGCTCAAGAAACAACCTTCCACAGTGTGGGCAGCCAGTAAGTGACAACCGCCCTCATACCCATAACAGCACACGAGACCGAATCGGTGAAAATCAAATCCTTCCTACACCCCGCTGGTGTATGTATAGAGTTGAGTCGTAGGGCAGAACTAGCGCTCCTGGACTGGATCCTTGTAGATAGTCGTTTGTGCACCGTCAAACTGAATTGGACAGTAAGGACTCGGAAAGATAGGGACACCCGTCGTTGCCTCTTCGTCGTATCTGCCTATGCCCCACTGACTGCACTTCAGACGAGGTGAAAGACGAGTTTTACAGAAAGCTTCCAGACCTCTCCCAAAAATTGAGCGCTCTGATATAGTTATAATGGCTCGTGACTTTAATGCTCAAGTATGTCGACTGAGTGAAAAGAAACGACACCTGGGTGGGTCTTATGTTGTCGCGGCTCAGAGAACTGACAATGGCGACCGTCTGTTGCAACTGTTCTCAGATAACCGTTTATTTCTAACAAGCACTAGCTTTAAACATAAGGAAAATCATCTTTGGACCTGGCGACCTCCAAATTCGTCTCAACGTTGGACCCAACTGGATCACATCGCCATCAACCACCGATGTAGGGGTTCGATAGTGGACTGTCGCTCGTTCTGGGGCACATGTTTAGATTCATATCAGGCTATAGTGTGAGCGCGTATTTGTCGGCATCTTACTGGACGCAGGAAAGACACCATAAGAAAGCCTCTTAGGGTTCTACTTAATGATAATAGGGCGAAGAATATATATCAGGAACAACTAGAAAGACAGTTAGGCGACCGACCATTTAAGCGATTCCCATCCGGAGGCAGGATGGAATGATATCAAGAAGGCTGTGGAAACAGTAGTGATATCTGCTAGTAAGGTTGACCATAAGGCTAGAATGAAGCCTTGGATCTCTGTAGCATCCACCGAACTGTTGGATGCCCGAAAACGCATCCCACCCGGCTCTGAACATGATGAAGAACGAAGTCAGCTTATGCGCAGGCTGATAAAATGCCTGCGCAACGACCGTGAACAGTGGTGGGTGGCGAAAGCAAAGGCGATGGAAAAGACAGCGGCAATAAGCAACAGTAGATAAATTTTCCGAATTATCAAGGAAACTGGTATTAGGAATCATAGTGTAAGTGAGACTATCTCGGAAAATGATGGGAATATTATTTATTCTTAATCCAGGAGACTGGATCGATGGGCCTCGATCCACTCTTCCGTTAGCCACGATCTCCAGTCATTCTAAATGGCAAATCGACGTAAGTCCCCCTAAGCTTGTGACAATCACAGGGGAATAAGTCTAACCTACATGTTTTCTATATTGTTAGCCTCCATTATACTTAGACGCCTTACTAGTGCTGCGTCTCTGTGCCGATGGGGCCTTGCAACCTGAACTGATGTACTTTCGTACGAAGTTCTGCGTTGTATCTGTCTGTCTCTTTGCTAATGTGGTATGGGAACTTGAACTGATGTACGTACCGCTGTCAAGTAAGAACATAAATGGCTAAATTTCGCAATAGTGATTTTTTCTCGAGAAGTAGACATTTTTATTGGGAACACTTACAGATCCCTTGTAATATTTCGTTCGAATATGAAATGGATGGAAAAAAATATTACTTACATGAAACATATAACTAGCGCATCTTATTATCATAACCAGCTGTATTTTATTTATGTTTCAGGCTTTTGATGCACCAGGCTAAAACAATTTTAACGTGAAATTATGATGCCATGTGTGTTCACTTTTACGTTCCTGTCGTTACTATCCGTTTCTTGATACAATTTCTGATATTGAACGTCTTTTCTATTTAATAATTTGTTTAATTCTTTGAAAATTCCATCAATTTCATTTTATTGTTAAGTGAGTCTCGTTTTTATTAAATACCTTGTAATACGGAAAACTTATCTTTTTAACCGACTTCGGGTCAAAATCATAGTCAGTTTTGTTAATATCACATGAACGTACATGATGAACGGAAAAAATGACATGAAGAACAAAGAAGATTATCTGAGAATCCACTCACTGTATCTTTACGGATTCACAGCACGGAGGTGGAAATAATTTAATTGAAAACAATAGTACCATTGTTCACAATAAACAAATAGAACATGATTGAAGAAGAGCGAATAAAATCGCCTACTAACGTCTGCTACCCCACGTGGAACACAGGCCACCGACCAGGATTCTCCAATCAACTATGTTCTAAGTCTTTTTCTCTCCAGTTATACCCAATCGCTGTTCATTCTTCTCATGTATATCTCCAATTTTCGGCACAATGTCTTCTTTGGTCTGCCTGTTTTCCTCTCGCCCCAACAATTCCAAGTTAGGGTTTGCCTCGTAGTGCAGTTGGGCGCTTTCCGCATTGTGTCCTATTCACCTCTAGCCATCGGATACACAGTGTCTTGTGTAGACAACTGTTAATAAACACCTGTATCTTGTGGATGATGGCTTTCGTGGCTCCATATTTCCGCTTCACATAATAGAACTGTCTTCAGATTTGTATTGAAAACCCTGACTTTGCTGTTGGTTGACAGTTGTTTTGTTTCGTTTGTTCTTCGATTGTAGAGATGCTGCGCCAGCCTTTCTATTCCGTATCTTTACATCCGCGACAGATCCACCTTGTTTATTAATGATGTTAACCAGGTGTGTGAAGCTTTCTACATCTGACTTGGTTGGTGCATGCTTTGTTATATTGGAGGATCTTGCTTTTCCCTCTGTGTATGTTGAGACCTACTGCTATTGTACTGGCCGTATTCATCTGCATTTTTGTTTTGCCGGATAAGAGGACCAGATCATCCGCTAGGTCTAAATCGTCCATCTGCAGCCTCGCTGTCCAATATATCCCGTGTTTTCTCTCAGATGTTGACATCTTCACAATCCAGTCGCTCGCCAGGAGACAGAAAGGGTGAGAGTAAGCACCCTTGCGATGAGTCTGTGAGCTGTCCTCCATGCACGATCTTGCAGTCTAGTCCATCTTAAGAATTCCGTCTGATGTTGACCGTCTCAGATACACTGTAGCGTCAAAGAAGTTCCCATAGGGTCAATCGTCCACTCTAGCAAATGCTTTCTCGTAGTCAATGAACTTGATGTAGAGTGGTGAAATCCGTAGTAGTGATTGTTACACAATGATTCGTAACGTCGCAATCTAATTGATCTGGAAGTTGGGCGTCTACAGGGTCCTTCATTCTGTTTAACAGCACTCCGTTGAAGACTTCCCCGGATAATGACAGTAGAGCGATGCCTCTGTAGTTCCCGAAATCGCTGAAATCTCAGTTTACGAAATTGAGAGGATGACTATCGAGTCAGTCAGTTACAACGTAGAACTTCGTACGTTCGTACATCAGTTCGAGTTGCCATACCACATACGCACAGAGACGTAATTGTCAATGCAAATCAGATAGTAGTAGAGTTAGTAAAAGTATTATCAGTAATCTTGCTGAAGAGAATGTTGACTGTCTTTGCAGTTACTGTTACATCTGCTTTTAGTGTCTCAGCTAGGATGTCGTCTCGCCTCGCCTTGTGTTTTCGTC
This sequence comes from Schistosoma turkestanicum, assembly GCA_944470395.2. Taxonomy (NCBI): domain Eukaryota; kingdom Metazoa; phylum Platyhelminthes; class Trematoda; order Strigeidida; family Schistosomatidae; genus Schistosoma; species Schistosoma turkestanicum. The sequence goes on from OX103971.1 coordinate 66,284,443, forward strand.
GTACCAACATTGTCTTCTCATTTAGTACGCGTTTAGTGTTCTCGAATACCTGTATGGCGTCTGCTGACAAGTGAAATGTACGTGCACGTCTCGCAAGGCGTTTGTTAACGGTTGCAATATTGTTGCGCAGTTCGGAGTGAATCGTCTATAGTAGTTAATTAGCCCGAGGAATCGTCGTAATTTCTTTTGTGATTCGGGCAACGGGAAATTATGAGTAGCTGCAACTTCTGATGGAACTGGTGTGATACCTTAATAATTTATTGTGTCCTAAAAATTGCAGTGATTTCTTTCCAAATTCACACTTCTCAACGTTGATGGTGATACCGTGCTCTTGTAGTTTATTGAGCAACTGTCTTAGTTGTTGCAGATATTCTTCCGCTGTAGCACTAGCTACAAGTATGTCGTCGATGCATACATATACGCCTGACAAACCTCTAACAACCTGGTCGATGAATCTCTGGAAGGTCTGAGCTGCATTAGTTAATCCGAATTGCATTTGCGAAAATTCGAATAATCCGAATGGAGTAATCACGGCCGTTTTTGGTATATCTTCCTGCGCCTTTGGAATATGGTAATAAGCTCTAACAAGATCAATCTTCGAAAAGATAGTGGCACCTTCCATGTCGTTAGTAATTTCGTGGATGTGTGGCACTTAAAATCTATCAGTAATGTTTATTAAGAGCTCTATGATCTCTACATGGTCTGTACTGTCCATTCTCTATTTGTACCATGTGCAACGGAGATGCCCAGGGACTACTGGATGGCCGTATTACACCAAGTTTCATCATTTTGTCGAATTCCTTTTCGGGTCCAGGCTCTGTGGTCGTGCGCTATAAGGTGCGCCTCTTGTTACAACGTTATGTTGCACTGTATGTTTTAGATCAGTGTTGTCGTAAGACATTTTCGTCAAGTCAGCGTATTCGATTAGAAGCGATTTATTGTCTCGCGGATCCCAACCAGTTAATCTAGACCTACTAACATGGCTCAGTCCACCCTTAAACAAGTCTGACCCATAGTCGTAGATTTACTCGAAACAATACTTGTAAGATGACGAATCAAAAGCGTTAAGGAGCTGTGGCTTTAAAGCATTTACGATTTGAAACTACTTCGCCATCTAATTCTACATAATAGACATATTTCTAAACTTTACAGTAAATACTATAATCAGAAACATGCACATGAAAATCGTGACTCATTAGTTCAATATGGATCCATGTATTCAGCTTTGTCAACATCTTTTTTGCCTAGGGCTAGTGGTTGTACTCGATTACATGGATTGAAACAAACGGTAATCGAATATCCAAACTGCTAAACCACAACCAATAAGTATCGCATCCAAGTGTTTATAACGACTTCGAAATAATAGCATACCAATCAACATTTCTAATTTAGTAATGATAATCATTCTATGGAAAGACGAATACCTGTACTACTTATGTTATGAATTCGATGAAAACCAGTGAGTCACAGTCCAAAAAATATCCCCAAAAATAGTTAATATAAAAAAGATATTTGCTGAATGTTCCATGTTAGTAAGATCAAATGAAGTGTTATATAAGAACCTCTAAACCCAAATACAATGTACCAATTTTCAATGCAATTGAATGTTAAAAATGTACTGTGGATATATATTGGACAGTAAACAAGTCACCTTCAAATTGTATTGTTTTGTGTTAGGAAATTCATTGAAAACAATCAATCCAAGATAACCCAAAAAGATCATCAAATGCTATTCATTAGTCTAAGCAGGCAGTTGGAACAAGGTAAATAGCACGACTAGAACAAGATCTCTTTATTGGCAAACTACAACAATTCAAATGAAAGTTATAAAATTTGCAACATGTTATTGGCGAAAGACTAAATTAATGAAAAATATGAAAGTTCAGTATAATAACAATGACTGATGAAGGTAGGTGAGCATTTGTTCATCACAATGGGAAGAGGTGTGACAATAAAGAAAATATAGCAACTAAATCACAATATTTACATTTTAAAAAATAGCGACAATCAGATGGTGTATTGAGCATATTCGAAAAATATGATTCAAAACAAAAAGTGGTTTAAAATTTCAAAATGATAGTCTAGTGAACTGATCTTTTCATTTTTTGATCTTAAATCGGTAGATGATGATTCTGAATCTTCAACATCAACAGGCATAAAATGTAACTGCTTCTTAAAAGGTAGATTTAAGTGAGATAAAATATCCAAAAATTTATAAAAATCATTCGATTTCTGAGGTTTTAACTGATTCATTATCTGTATGTGATGTAAAATACAAAATGATAACATTAGCTTATCATGGATTTATGCATGACAGTATAGAAAATTTATAATTACTCGCAGAACGACTCTCATTGTTTCATTATATATATGTAAAACAGTTGTCTGGAGATGACTGTTTATCGGTATTTCTCCCTAAATATATTAGGTTAACATTTTCCCGTTGGAAGAGGCAGACTACCTGATTGGTATCTGAACGGTAGTTTTGACTAACAGTTTAGCCCAGAGAAACCAGTTGCACATCTATTCCTTCTTTATATCCACCTAGATTTCGAATTTCAAGGCCACTTAACACACTTTATTCCGCAAACTTATTTCTCCTTTTTAAGCTATACTCTCGCCTCGAAATACCAAATCAAATCGACCTTTACTTAAATTTTTGACAGTTTATCATCCCATACCTTTCATTCTATACCCATTTGTTCCCCACCCCCTCCCTACTGAAACAATCGCTCGTATTACAAACAGGAATATACCATGACTCGCATAACACTTGTACAATTAAGCTACACTTGAAACATTGAGTAAAATAATAAGGAAGTAATTAACGAAATATATCAGTTAGTAACAAAATACCTGGTAGGGAGAAGCATGGACGTGTATCATGGGACATGAAACGGGATCCAACAAAGACAGATAGCCAACTGAAACTGGCCATTGATGATGTCTACCCGAATGTCCAGAATCAAGCCAATAAATGTCTGTTATATTTCGAGAAAGTTCCATTATTTGTGTAGGAACATCTTTCCCAGAGTCAGTATATATTTTTCTAGAGTGCAATATTACTGATAGTTCATATAATAACTCAGTTAAAACACAACATCCTTTGCTGAAACCAATCAATCGTACAGGGATATCAGAGATTTGACAGTGTATGTTAGATTCGCAACTTAACAACTGTTTAACTGAGTCTGATAGTAAACAGCTTAAATGCATCATTCCTGTCAATTTACAGATCTCTACATTTTCAAATAATGGCACTCCTGATTTCGTAAAAGGCAGGAAATTAACATAACAAGCTATTGAACTAGATATCCAATGTGAAGCACGAATAACCCATATATGGGGATTACAGTCAAGAAAATGACTGGTATATCGTATATACAAATTTCGGGCAGTATTTTCCAAATTCCATCTAATATACTGGTTACTGAAATTACATTGACACATATTGTTTTCGTAATCCTAAAATTACCATAAGAATAATAATATGAATAAATCTGCTTTATATTAAAACCAAAAGATAATTTTAACATAAAATTAGTCAGGTTTTTGTAAAAAATGTAAAAATGTAGAGCCGGAAAAATCAAACCTGATTTGCCTTGAATAACATTGGTACAAAAAGTTTTATTTACATTCTTAAGGAAAGTTAGGGGGTTTTCTCGGTATTAAGAGCATCATTACTCTGCTTTGATTTACTTTTCATTTTCATCCTTTTTACGCTTCGGATTGCTTAACGCTAAGTTCCTGGCTGTCTGTGAGTGTATAAACAGGAGTTGAAAAATAATACATTTACTGACCCATAAGGGTTCAAATTATATTCAATCATTCATTAAGAGCCGCATCTAGTTGAAATATATCACATTATTCAGGAATTGATGTTATATTTGTATTTTAGATATGCTACATCCAGTAGAACCTTGGGGGCTACTGCCGGTTCCAAGCCCGGGTAAAGGAGGAGGGTTGGATATGGGGTTGACGACCCCATTCCGTCGAAATCTCACTTGCCAAAAAAACGCTAACCAGACAACATAATTCAAACCATTTTAACTCTGCCCTGGGAGTTGGAAGAAGAATTATGACGTCTCGTGATGAAAGCCGAGTTCCCTCGGAAGTCAAGGGGTCGATGTCTCTTCTGACAACCAGAGCAACCATTCCCTGAGGTACATGGAACGTTCGTACATTGTGGGAGACTGGAAGACTATTTCAAGTTGCGGCAGAAATGAAAAGATACAACCTCGAGGTGCTCGGCATCAGTGAAACGCATCGGACACAGGTAGGGCAACTGAGACTTGCTTCAGGGGAACTGCTGTTATACTCTGGTCATGAAGAGGAAAATGCTTCACATACACAAGGAGTTGCACTGATGCTGTCCAAACGTGCACAAAAGGCACTGATAGGATGGGAGTATCATGGACCCAGGATCATTAAAGCATCCTTCAAAACAAAGAAAGAGGACATTACAATGAACGTCATCCAATGTTATGCACCTACCAATGACTACAATGACGACGTTAAAGATCAATTCTACGAAAGGCTGCAGTCAATCGTCGAGAAATGTTCACCAAAGGATTTGACGATTCTTATGGGAGACCTGAATGCCAAGGTAGGCATAGACAACACTGGATATGAAGACATCATGGGACGACATGGACTGGGAGAAAGGAGCGAAAACGGTGAGAGATTTGCAAACATATGTGCCTTCAACAAACTGGTCATCGGTGGCACAATATTCCCGCACAAACGCATTCACAAAGCCACATGGATTTCACCGGATCACACTACTCAAAACCAGATTGATCATATCTGTATCAACAAAACGTTCAGAGGGACCATGGAGGATGTAAGAACCAAGAGAGGAGCTGATATAGCTTCAGATCACCACTTGCTGATTGCCAAAATGAAACTGAAGCTAAAGAAGCACTGGACAACGGGGCAGACAACATCACACAAGTTTAATACGGCCTTTCTTCGGGATACTGTAAAACTCAACGAATTCAAGGTAGCCCTCACCAATAGGTTCCAGGCCTTTCAGGATCTACTCAATGGAGAGGACGCAACATTGGAGAACAATTTGAAAGGGATTAAAGAGGCAATCACTTCAACATGTCACGAAGTTCTGGGTCACAAGTACCATCACAAGGAATGGATCTCTGTTGAAGAAAGGAGGAACAAGAAAGCAGCAATCAATGTCAGCCGAACAACAGCAGAGAAAGTTAAGGCACAAGCTGCATACACAGAAGCAAACAGGGAAGTGAAGAAGAGCATCAGAGCTGACAAACGAAAATATGTGGAGGATCTAGCAATGACGGCGGAAAAGGCTGCAAGAGAAGGAAACTTGAGACAATTGTACGAAACAACAAAGAAGCTCGCCGGAAACTATCGTAAACCAGAACGACCACTGAAAAGCAAGGATGGGAAAATAATCAGCAACACTGAAGAACAGCGAAATAGGTGGGTAGAGCACTTTCAGGAACTCCTGAATCGACCAGCTCCACTGAACCCACCCAACATCGAAGCAGCATCCACGGACCTCCCAATTAATATTGGCGCACCTACGATTGAGGAGATCAGTATGGCCATCAGACAAATCAGGAGCGGCAAAGCAGTAGGACCAGACAACATTTCAGCAGAGGCAATGAATGCAGATGTAGAAGCAACTGCGAAAATATTTCACAACCTGTTCAAAAAGATTTGGGATGAGGAACAAGTACCATCACATTGGAAAGAAGGATACCTGATCAAAATACCAAAGAAAGGCGACCTGAGCAAATGTGAGAACTACAGAGGCATCACTCTTCTTTCAATACCAGGCAAAGTCTTCAACAGGGTATTGTTAAACAGAATGAAGGACTTCGTAGACGTCCAACTTCGAGATCAACAGGCCGGATTTCGTAAGGATCGATCATGTACTGACCAAATTGCAACATTACGGATCATTGTGGGACAATCACCACTCTACATCAACTTCATCGACTACGAGAAAGCATTCGATAGCGTGGATAGGAAAACACTGTGAAGGCTTCTTCGACACTACGGTGTGCCTGAGAAAATAGTTAACATCATACGGAATTCTTATGATGGATTCAACTGCAAAACCGTGCACGGAGGACAGCTAACAGACTCTTTCGAAGTGAAGACCGGTGTCAGGCAAGGTTGCTTACTCTCACCCTTTCTCTTTCTCCTGGTCAACAACTGGATTATGAAGACATCGACATCTGGAGAGAAGCACAGTATTCAGTGGACAGCTAGGACGCAGCTGGACGATCTGGACTTCGCAGATGACCTGGCTCTTCTATCTCACACACAACAACAAATGCGAGATAAGACGACCAGTGTAGCAGCAGCCTCTGCAGCAGTAGGTCTCAACATACATAAAGGAAAAAGCAAAATTCTCCTATGCAACACAACATGCACCAACCAAATCAATCTTGATGGAGATGCCTTGCAAGACGTTAACACCTTTACATATCTGTGCAGCATCATCGACAATCAAGGTGGATCGGATGCAGATGTGAGGGCGCGGATTGGCAAAGCAAGGGCTGCATTTCTACAATTGAAAAATATCTGGAACTCCAAACAACTTTCAACCAAAATCAAAATGAAGATTTTCAATACAAGTGTCAAGACAGTTATACTGTATCGGGCGGAAACTTGGAGAACTACGAAAGGCATCATCCACAAGATACAAGTGTTTATTGACAGTTGTCTACACAAAATACTTCGGATTCGTTGGCCAGACACCACCAGCAACAACGTACTGTGGGAGAGAACAAACCAGATTCCAGTGGAGGAGGAAATCAGGAAGAAGCGGTGGAAGTGGATAGGACATACACTACGAAAAGCACCCAACTGCGTCACTAGACAAGCCCTCACATGGAACCCTCAAGGCAAAAGGAAAAGAGGAAGACCAAGGAACACATAACGCCGAGAAATAGAGAAAGACATGAGAAGAATGGACAAAAATTGGACGGAACCGGAAAGGGAAGCCCAGGACAGAGTTTGTTGGAGAAGACTGGTGGGCGGCCTATACTCCATTGGGGGTAACAGGCGTAAGTAAGTAAGTAAGTACGTCCGAACAGAATGACTCTCGACCGTAGCCGCTACCTTGACGTGGTGGTCGGGCTTGCCTATCATGACCCAGCCGAGCTATACTGGCTGGAACATATGTTCCTGAAGGTTCTACCATGCCAGACAGGTCGATTGGAGAACGATGAGACTAAAAGCAGCTACTCGAGGTCTGAGGGCGAAGTCGTACTGCTGACTTCAGAGGAATGTTCCCCTCGGACAGCCAGCATCTGCAGCAATGTTGCCTTTTCACGAGGAAGCAAGGGGTTAGAAAAGGTCGACCCTAAAAAGCTTCACACCTCATCCTGCACCTCACGGATTTCCGTCTCCGGCGGTAAGGGTTGCCCACTCAGGGCTTTTTAGAGCGGAGCTATTCTTCAAAAAAGTTTTAATAAAAAGGCCGTGCGTGACCGGCCTCAAGCAGTTGTCCCTTGGACTCTGCGGTCACGCACCCAGGAATCTAAGACCAACACTAATCTATCTTTCTTTTCAGGTCCCTCAAGAAATACCCTTCCACGGTGTGGGCAGCTGGGAAGTGACAACAGCCCTCATACCCGTAACAGCACACGAGACCAAATTGGTCAAAATCAAATCCTTCCTACACCCACACATACCTCTCTTCTCTCCACAACTAACTCCACTCACATTCCCTTTTCTCACTGCACCGCTAATGCAAACGAAGAAAGTTCACGAAACGTCATTGCTGGTCTCTTGAAACCCCGCTCTAGAATACATGTTGGAGCATTTAATGTACGGACATTGTGTGAAATAGGGCAACAGGCTTCATTAGCTAGGACTTTTGAATCTCGCTTAATCTATGTGTGCTGTGTCTCGGAAACGTGCATACAGGATCCTAGTAAAATTATTAGTCTGATTTCATCTTGTAAAAATAAAGAAGCAGCTCGATTTACTCTTTGTGTATCTGTACGCCCTGATGCCGCTTCCAGGGGTCTCGTCGGCGTAGGTATAGCATTGAGTCGTAGAGCTGAACAATCTCTCCTAGACTGAATCCCAGTAGATAGTCGCTTGTGCGCTGTTCGATTAAACGGGACAGTAAGGACTCAGAAAGATAGGGACACCCGTCGTTGCCTTTTCGTCGTATCTGCCCATGCCCTCACTGACTGCAGTTCAGACAAGGTGAAAGATGAGTTTTACAGAAAGCTTTCGGACATCCTCCGAAAAGCTAGGCGCTCTGATGTAGTAATAATGGCTGGTGACTTTATTGCTCAGGAAGGTAGACTAAGTGAACAGGAGAAACACCTTGGTGGGTGTTATGGTGTCGGCGCTCAGAGAACAGACAATGGCGACCGTCTGTTGCAAGTATGCTCAGATAACCGCCTATTTCTAGCAAACACTAACGTTAAGCATCAGGAGAAACATCTGACCTGGAGACCCCCAAAGCCGACCCAACGCTGGACCCAACTGGATCACATCGCAATCAACCACCGATGGAGGGGTTCGATAGAGGACTGTCGCTCGTTGTGGGGCACATGTTTAGATTCATATCATGCTCTAGTGTGAGCGCGTATTTGTCGGCATCTTACTGGACGCAGGAAAGACACTGAAAGGAAACCTCTTAGGGTTCTACTTAACGATAGCATAGCTAAGAATATATACATTTAAGCGTCCTACAATAGTTGTTTTCCTGGACCTAAAAGCGGCATTCGACTCTGTTGATCGTGAGGTTCTGTGGCAGTGTCTGTCATTGAAAGGTGTACCAAAAAAGTATATTAACCTTATACGAGCTCTGTGCTCGAACACTACTGGTCGAGTGAGAGCTTATAGCGGACTGTCACTGGAATTCTTTACTTCAAGTGGTGTCCGTCAGGGATGTCCACTCTCTCCATTCTTGTTTAATTTTATCATAGACATGCTCTTAGAAATAACCTTATCCTCGTCTGAATTTTCAGGAGTAGACCTTTTACCAGGAGGCTCGCTTATCGACTTAGAATATGCCGATTACATAGTCCTACTTGGTGAAGACACTGATAAAATGCATGTTTGAGACGCGGTTCTCACTGTCGAAATGCAAAATGTTGATTCAAGATTGGGCTGCATCGGCACCTGAACCAGCGATAGGGAGTGAAGTAGTCGAGCGTGTTGACCGCTTCACTTATCTTGGGAGTCTCATCAGTGTTGATAGCCTGGTGACTGACGAAATCTCAGCACGGATACAGAAGGCTCGATCGACTTTTGCCGACCTGCGTCACTTATGGCGTATGCAAGATATCCGTTTGCTGTCTAAAGGACCAGTATACTGTACAGTAGTTCGCTCCGTCCGACTTTATGGCTTTGAAACATGGCCAGTGAGAGTAGATGTTCGTAGGTTACTGGTTTTCGATCGTAGGTGTCTTCGAAGCATTGCTCGTATATCCTGGGACACCCGAGTGAGCAACGCTGTTATTAGGAAACGGGTGCTAGGTAAGAATGGCAGATCAATAGATGAAGTAATGAAACTTCATCAGTTGAGGTGGTTGAGACATGTGCTGCGTATGCCTAACCACCGACTGCCTCGACGAGCTATGTTTTGTAGTGTAGGAATAGGTTGGAAGAAAGCTAGGGGCGGCCAAACCAAAACATGACAGAAATCCATGAAGTCATTGACAAGTGGGCTGAGTCATGTCGGTAGGTGTCGACTACGAGGTTGGGGTCCGCGAGATGATAATAATCGATGGTTAGATACCCTGAATGACATAGCTGAAAACCGTTTGCAGTGGCGCCGGTGCATTTATTCTCTGTGCTCTCCCAAATCCTAATCTTCTGGATTCTTCAACACCTCTAGTTTTGACTTCCTAAACTTATCTCACTGAATCATACTTCTTGAATAATATCTTCTAATCCTAACCTCACCGGTTACTTCTAATACCTTTACTATCTCTACTGCTATCGGATTTGAATTGACAATTATATCTCTGTGCTGATGTGATATGGCAACATGAAATGATGTACTTACGAACGAAGTTCTACGTTGCATCTGACTGACTGACTGAAATCGACATACAGAATAAAAATAACCTTCCGAGACACAGTATTCATAAAACTCACCTGTAAATCACCTCCAAAATAAACCAAATTAACGGTAGGATTTGATTTAGTCCCGAGGAAAATTACATCGTTGCGTTTATTACAGTAACCTACACAATTCTCAAGTTTACGTTTTACCAAAGACATAGTGAACTATTTATCTTGAACTCTGATCTACAAACGGAAGGAAAGAGGATTTCTGAAAAAAAAGTGTTAACAATATATGCAAATGATTCTGAAATGTGATAATCTGTACACTAGTTTGTTGTTGGTTGGAGAAAACTGGTGGGCGGCCTATGCTCCATCGGGGGTAACAGGCGTAAGTAAGTCTGTTGTTTCAAAGACGAAATCCCGATTTACGAGCCATCACAGAAAAGTATTGATGTGATACCTATCAAATAACTAGCTTTTCTAGTAAAATACATAAGAACCATCGGACCTAATACAAACGTGCCTCTGTTCTAGTTGCTACACTACTGCAGCATGGCGAGACAGAATGAATTCGATGAATACTGCGAACTAACCTAGCATTCAAAATCAACGAGTGCATTGATTTCAACGAATTTCTTTATCTGAAATGCAATATACACGATCTCAGTTCATATAATATACAGGTGAAGTGAAATATCGATAAAATGCTTACGATCGGGAAAGGAAACATAAAAATACAATTTTCAGTCACTGTAGAAACGTGTCAGTTTTCTAAAGATTTTTTTAGATGGTGCTCATATTTAAACTACAAAATATGCAACAGTGGGTCGTAAGAAAGAAGATTAAGGTTTTTTGTTCACAATTGTAAGCATTGACCAGACAGGTTCAATCACAGAGAATACTTAATAATAAGGATCAATCAATCAGTCCGTCAGTTACAACGTACAACTTCCTACGTACGCACATCAGCTCAAGTTGCTATACCACACTGGCACAGACACTCAATTGACGATTCATATCCCATAGTAATAGAGATAGTAGAAGTATTAGCAGTTATTTTGGAGATAAGGGTTAGAAGACATCATTCAAGCAGTCGGATCTACTGAAATAAACTGAAAAAGAGAAAGATAAAGGTGATGATGAATCCAGGGGATTAGGATTTGAGAGAAGCCAAAGAATTGATGCACCTGCACCATTGCAAACGATTTTGAGCCATGTCGTTCAAGGTCTCTTCTAACCGTCGATTTCTACCATCTCGTGGACCCCAATCAGGTTGCCTACGCTTATCAACATGACACTATCCAGTTATCAATGACTTAATAAGTTTGTGTTATGTTTTGGTTTTGCGGCCCCTAGCTTTCTTCCGACCTACTACTAAACCACAAAAGATCGACGTCGATACAGTCGGTGGTTAGGCATACGTAGTACATGTCCCAACCACCTCAACTGATGAAGTTTCAATACTTCACATATTGATTTGCCATCCCTACCTATTACTCGTTTCCTAACGACAGCATTCCCTACTCAATTGTCCCATTATACACAAGCGATCTAACACTGGTAACCTGCTTATATTCTTACTGGTCATGGTCGTGCCATCAGCATACTCTAAGTTAGCAAACGTGTCTACTGGAACAACGTCCACTCCTCAAAAGTCAGACGAAGATAAAGTTAACTCTAAAAGCATGTCCAAGACAAAGTTAAACAAGAATGGAGTGAGTGGACAGCCCCGACGGACACCACTTGAAGAAATCAATTCCAATGACAGTTCGCCATGGTCTCTAATTCGACCAGTGGTTTTCGAGTAGCGAGGATGTATATGGTAACGTACTTCTATGGCACATCTTCTAACGACAGACACTGCCACAGAACCTCACGATCCACAGAGTCGAATACCGCTTTCAGGTCCAGGAAGGCAACTATTTCCGGACCCGGGAATGTGTCTGCGTTCCAGGACCTGTCGTAGTGTGAAAATTTGGTTTATGAAACCGTCTACAGGTCTAAAACAAACCTGGTTTTCTCGAGTCTGATCGTCATGAACTCTAGTTAAGCGTCGAAGTATAATCGAGGCTAACAATTTAGACACTATATTAGGTAAAGTGATTCTTCAGTGATTGTCACAAGAGGAAATTTGTCCTTTCTTATAAATTGGGACAGTCAGGTATTGAGATCAGTCAGATGGGATTACATTGGTCCTTCTTTGGGATTACACGTAGTTCCCAGATTCTACTTGAGATGTCAGTCAGTCAGTCAAACTGCCAAAACTGTACCACCATCCTGAGAAATCTGAGGAGTCAATCGATTATGATCCACTGCTCTTTCTCTCTTTAGATCTCCTATAGCATTTTCGACTTCATAAAGAGTCGGAGGACTTGCGTCAGTTCGGTATATGCTACTGAAACCCACTGATTCTGCTTAACCTTATGATTTACCTTGCTAGCGGTTATCACTACTGTTTCCACAGCTTTCTGGATGTCATTCGAAGCCGCCTCAGAGTGGGTATCACTCATATGGCCGCCTAACTGTTTTTCTGGTTGCTTTTGAAATATATGCTTAGCTATGCTATCGTTAAGTAGAACCCTAAGAGGTTTCCTTTCAGTGTCTTTCCTGCGTCCAGTAAGATGCCGACAAATACGCGCTCACACTAGAGCATGATATGAATCTAAACATGTGCCCCACAACGAGCGACAGTCCTCTATCGAACCCCTCCATCGGTGGTTGATTGCGATGTGATCCAGTTGGGTCCAGTGTTGGGTCGGCTTTGGGGGTCTCCAGGTCAGATGTTTCTCCTGATGCTTAACGTTAGTGTTTGCTAGAAATAGGCGGTTATCTGAGCATAGTTGCCGCAGATGATCGCCTTATCTGATCTTTAAGCCACGACGCCACAAGATCCACCCAGGTTTCATTCGTTCTCACTTAGTCTACTTATTTGAGTATTGAAGCCACCAGCCATTACTACTACATCACAGCGCCTAACGTTTTGGAGGAGGTTCGGAAGATTTCTGTAAAATTTATCTTTTACCTCATCCGAGTTGCAATCACTAAGAGTGTAGGTAGATACGACGAAGAGGCAACGGCCTGTACTTACGAAGATCAATCTCAGAATTTCGTGACTCATGTTGACGATTCAAATAGTTGGTGTATGCCAAGAGTGGAGTAGGACTTACGTTCTTTTTCTAATCATCTGAATACTAAAAATTGGATAGAAAATGTTGGTGATCTTAATACGTACTTGATAGTTCGATTTAAGTAAACGATGAATCTCATTAAGCCAGTTTGAAGTTCTTTAAACTATAAGACTTAACAAATCTTTACCAAACAATAAATAAATACGGGGAAAAATGGAGTTGACCAGACACAAAAGGGGAATTTTGTGATGTTACGTGTGGGGACTGATATTTGTACCCGACTCATAAAAGGGGATATAGACAGACAAACAGATACAACAAAGAACTTTGTACGTACGTACATCATTTAAGTTTGCCATACCGCATTAGCACAGAGACGCAACTGTCAGTTCAAATACAAGAGTGATACCGATGGTAGAAGTATTAGCAGTCATGGAGAAGATTAGGGTTCAAAGATATGATTCGAGAAGTACAATTCAGTGAGATAAAGTTAGAAAGAGAAAGATAGAGATGATGAGGAATTCAAGTTAGAATTAGAGAGAACACAAAGAGTGGATACACCTTCACCATTGCAAACGATTCTGAGCCATGTCGTCCAAGGTCTCTAACCATTGGTGACTTTCGCCTCGCGGACCCCAACCAGGTACCCTACATCTACCAACATGACTCAGTCCACTTGTCAGTGACTTCATGGATTTGTGCCATGTTTTGGTTTGGCCGCCCCTATGATCACTCAACAAAAGGATTTATTCACTTTTATTCATTTACAATACAAATTCCAGTACAATAAGGTACAAGTATCGGTCACAAGTAGATCGATTACATTTTGGAGAAATAAAGGAGAGTACAGTAGTATGACCAAAAAAGAATGGACAGGAAATGTTATTTATTAAGAGCATTGTTTAGAAAACGATATAAGGGAAGATTTTCCAAATACAGCACTACCATTAAGAGTATAATAAAAATATCACAGCACAATTGCCATTGGCTTCTGTTCTGAGTCATAAACAATAAAGTCTCAACTAAGTTGGATCTCATCTAAAGCATCAATGGATGGGTCGAGATAAACTAACGAATACAAGTGCTGAACAGCTTCCTTTCACACCGCGGTGCCATATTATGAACTGATCGCCCAGTCTTAACATTTGTAAATAATAAGTAGTGTGGGAGACAGTAAGATGATATTGATTCTTTCCCCAGATAATAGATTAACGACACCGAGGAGTACAGACATCTTATTTATTTGAAAACAGCGATTATTATGCATCCTGGGTAATAACCAACATGTGGGCAGTCAGCCACCAGCAATTTATTAAAGATGCAGTGAGTGTTGTGCTTATTACCACTGATAAGTTAATGGTTAGAATAACTGCCATATGTTTGCTATGCAGCATGACGACTGAAGGACGATACAAACCCATGTTAAAAACTCATCGCTTGCACTTGCTGATCTACGCACTAATGAACTATGTATACGTGGTTTTAACTCCCTGCAAACCTTCATATCAGTGTTATTGAAAATCGTAGTATAGTAACATGATTAAGATGAGAAAAAGTAGGCAAACCATGCATTTACATTATTAAAGTGAATCAATCGAGAAGCACTTACACGAGCATGAAATTGTTACAACCTGAAAGTTGGCACCATAAGCTAGTACAGCAAGGTTTTAAAGTCGTTAACGTAAGGTGGTGCAGAATGTTCATAACGTGACATTTATACTTGTTTAGTTTTGAACCATTTTTCACTGCCCATTCCTCAATAGATGTAAGGTTCTTTTGTAGCTAAGTCGAATCCTCTTCGCGTCCAATGGACCTCCAGATCTTTGTATCGACTGCGTAGATCAATACCGCCAACCTAACTTTGTACAACAGATCGTTCTAACTAGCTAGAATTGTGTAGTGAGCAATTCGATTAGACGGCTAGACTTGTTGTTGGAGTGAATCACCTAACAAAATGCGTACACATTCTTTGTTCAATCGGCATTAAGCCAATGAAATAAATGGTGATAACCTAACTACCCAATTTGTCAGTAGTTGTTATATCAAAATACCTTCCAATCTTACTGCTCTTACAGTGGTAAATTTCAGGGATAACCGTGAGTTTAAGCATCCCTGTCCTATCTGAAATCAATTTAAACCCCAATATCCCATGTCCAATATGTTTTTCACGAGCTAGCATAAACCAATCGCTTTGTTTGCGCTCTATTTTGTTCTTTCGCTACGGTTCGTGGTATCTGGTTGTGTCCAATGAATGGGAGTCTAACCACTCGACTATCTAATTTTGGTCATTTGGCAGTTGGTTGTGAGTTTGTATATCACGGGATTTGAATGAATACGTTCGTTTCAGGGCAGTAGGGTTTCTGGATACCAGCAGCTATCACATTACCAGAGTGTTAGTTGTAATGTGGAGAATAATGAGGAGAAAATTCTAATGCTAATAAGAATATATACAATATAAACAATAAAACGTACATTCACTCACTCACAAACATAGGACTTGTGGACAAGTTACTGGATACACGCAAAACTACTTACTAATACGGTCAAAGGTATAGTTGCGATTTTGGATTACTTTCGGACTCTATTGCTTGTAGTTATATTTTAGTGACCTCACATATATTTGAATTCGCTTACATTTTATTAGGTCAAGCCTTTCGGTTAATTTATTTAACCAGGCCATTTGTATAACAATAACTCACATGTACCATTGGCTTTTATTATTGTGTGGTTTGTATGAATTGGTATGACTGAACATTGTTTACACCTACGCACATATTCATCCTATTCGCTTTAATATTAGTCTCTTAAATATCACGATGACTCAGGCATTTTTCTTTGTTTATATGCGAACATTTTAATCTCATTCATTCATTCGCCTATTCGCATATACGCTCGCTAGTGTGCCTGCCAGGTCTACTTGTGTGTGCATGCCTATCTCGCTGGTCACATGTCTGTTTTATTTTTGTACGACTATAAATTCTTAGTCATGCTTTGTCTCAGGAGTTGGCTCGCTAGCCTCTCCACTTCGTTTTATTCACTTTGTTTCTACGCTTCGCTTTGTGGTGTGTCCCAAATAAACGTATTCATTACTTCGAACTCATCTTCTGATTAAAACCGTCAGACGCTACTTTGTAACGATTGTCTAGAC
Source organism: Schistosoma turkestanicum (assembly GCA_944470395.2). Classification (NCBI taxonomy): domain Eukaryota; kingdom Metazoa; phylum Platyhelminthes; class Trematoda; order Strigeidida; family Schistosomatidae; genus Schistosoma; species Schistosoma turkestanicum. Next base: position 66,300,742 of record OX103971.1, read on the forward strand.
GGGCTAATTACCGAGCTTTAGAACACGCAGATATTTGGTCACCACAACTACTACTAAATTCTTCTTTTCTCAATCCCTATTTTGCGTTTCTCGTATCTTAACTATCTCGGTCTTCACCTCCCAATCTCCCTGGTATCATGTTAAGTAACAAGGTCGATAGTACATCTTACACTATAACAACCAGGAAAACCTGTAGAGGCATAAACCCCATGGTTATTACTTACTACTTACTTACGCCTGTTACCCCCAATGGAGTATAGCCCGCCCACCAGTCTTCTCCAGCAAACTCTGTACAGGGCTTCCCTTTCCGGTTCTGTCCAATTTTTGTCCATTCTTCTCATGTCTTTCTCTATTTCTCGGCGTTATGTGTTCCTTGGTCTTCCTCTTTTCCTTTTGCTTTGAGGGTTCCGTATGAGGGCTTGTCTTGTGACGCCGTCAGGTGCTTTTCGTAGTGTGTGTCCTATCCACTTACATCGCTTCTTCCTGATTTCCTCCTCCACTGGAATCTGGTTTGTTCTCTCCCACAGTACGTTGTTGCTGGTGGTGTCCAAGTTTCCGCCCGATACAGTATAACTGTCTTGACACTTGTATTGAAAATCTTCATTTTGATTTTGGTTGAAAGTTGTTTGGAGTTCTAGATATTTTTCAATTGTAGAAATGCAGCCCTTGCTTTGCCAATCCGCGCCCTCACATCTGCATCCGATCCACCTTGATTGTCGATGATGCTGCACAGATATGTAAAGGTGTTAACGTCTTGCAAGGCATCTCCATCAAGAGTGATTTGGTTGGTGCATGTTGTTTTGCATATGAGAATTTTGCTTTTTTCCTTTATGTATGTTGAGACCTACTGCTGCTGAGGCTGCTGCTACACTGGTCGTCTTCTCTTGCATTTGTTGTTGTGTGTGCGATAGAAGAGCCAGGTCATCTGCGAAGTCCAGATCGTCCAGCTGCGTCCTAGCTGTCCACTGAATACCGTGCTTCCCTCCAGATGTCGACGTCTTCATAATCCAGTCGTTGACCAGGAGAAAGAGAAAGGGTGAGAGTAAGCAACCTTGCCTGACACCGGTCTTCACTTCGAAAGAGTCTGTTAGCTGTCCTTCGTGTACGATTTTGCAGTTGAATCCATCATAAGAATTCCGTATGATGTTAACTATTTTCTCAGGCACACCATTGTGTCTCAGTCGACACAGTCCACCTTCCAGAAACCGCATAAGAACGACTGCTTTGCCTGCTCATTACCAGTCAAAATCAATGGCTTTGCTTCTGAATGCAACTTCGGTAGTACATGGGTACATTGTCACTGCGACACTACAGTACCTAAAGAGTACTACGGATTCATTCTGAGTCACCCCTGCCTATGGTTCTGGTACATCTGTCCTCGGTGTAGAGTATCTGAGGCATTGGAAAAGCCACAGGTCCCACCCAAAATCAGCTCTGAAGTCCAAACGACCAAATCAAAGTCGCCTGGCACTAAACCAGTAAAACAAGTGACCAAGGCTACCACAACCCTGCCCAGCACACCGACAAAAATCCCGGTTGTTGTCTCTTAGCAATACAAAACAGTGGGTGAACGTGAGGAAGGGAAATAATTTAATTTTTTAATTTAATTTAATAATTTATTCTCAAATAACTAAGTTACAAGAGTCACGCCAGTTTACAGGCTAGATCAAATTGTCACAAATGCTGTAACAATTACTGTAAAAGTTATAGCAGTTAAATTAAGTATAAGAGACAGTTTCTGATTGCATATTTACACCATGTCACTGACAGAAACAGTATTATACAGCCACATTTTCAATATTAGAGTACAAATGAGGAAGGTGCACAATAGGTTCTATTGGCGATTGGCCGAGATCAATAGTGAATTTGTTGGGAAAGGTCATATGGAACGCGCTTGATACGAGCTGTGATCCAGACAGTCATGTACATTGGGTGCATGTTCCCTAGAGTTGCCAAGGATTTCCCACCGTGAATGGGGTTCTGAAAAGGAGAAGAGAGAGAGGAAAAGGCAGCAGTGTGGCAAGTGTATATATATAACCAAAGCACTACTTAACCTGTCATGTTAAAGTAGTCAATACAGTAGTAAGTCAAGATAACATTCATACTGACCACTTAAATTAAAGTAAATTATGGGAATATAAGAATATAACGCACAGATAAAGGAGTACAGCAAAAAGAAGGGAGAGTTGTGCAGTGTCAGGTGGATAGAAGAGAAGTCGAAGTAAGAAGCTGGATTTATGTACGTTGAAATCGAAATTCTAGTTAAAAGAGTAGAGTTTGTAAAAATAAATATTTGACGAATAAAATCTCGCACTGTCTAACTGTTTTTTTTCTTTATTATTGAATGCCAACCTCTAAGTCATACTGTAAGCGCCTGAGTAAGAATGTTGCAGGTGTCTCGACAGAATAGCGACCTCAGCATAGTTTTGGAAACATGAACCACAGAAGTAGCAAGCGTATAAGAGCAACCTCAGTGTTACTGATTAGTCGTCTCATCAACCTAAAGAGCCGAAAGCAAACAAAATGTTCTGCCCCACAAACATGGGTTGTTTGAAGTTATCGCCCATACCATCAATGTTTGCTGGTCAGTAACTCCACCCTCCCTCCTTTCGTGTTGTTAGGCTCATGTTAAATGTTTAAAAGAAGCTATTGAGTTCTACTTGGTGTTCTATGTCTCGCATCCTGTTGAGAAACACTATTTCTGCAAGTTCCTTACACAAACTCGTCTGGCTATTACAACTTATGAACTATTGGTTAGGCATCAATGCTATACAGTTAACAGTTATGGAGAAATAGTAAGAATTTTCAAACAAGATATAAGCATTTTGAATGTAGTGGGGAAGATGTACTTAACTAGCTAAGCAGGAGATATAAAGAGTATCGCGGTTAAAAGCGGAGCAATAGATAACACTAAGGGGCCAAGGTAAGTCAATAGCGTGTAAGTGAGAACAGTATAATTGATAATAGGCAATGTGAAACTCACACAGTTGTAAGTGTTGATAAGGTTGCGCCCAGGAGAGTAGAGTGCATTCTAATCAACCAGTTTACAGTTGAACAGTGTCGAACGACCCAGTTAGTAGAGTAACTTGTCTATTTCAAATAAAAACTAAAGAGATTTATATACAACTAGAAAAATTAGTGCTACTTGGGAGTGTAAAAATAACTAAATAAGACGCAGCACTGAGTTCATTGTGTTTAAAGTGTATGCAGAGCTATTAATATGATCAACACCCCAACTCACAAGCGGCTACCACCCAAGAACAGGGACGACAGATTAAACTCACTGATTTTATTTAATGTCCCAGTATCGGAAGGAGGATTGCCAGAAGGTAGGGCTGCCTTCGACAAACAGCAGTGGGATAAACAGTGCATAGTGCACACCACGCCTGAGGCTGTGACATTTAGGAACCGGGAAGACTTGACTGAAACACTCCAAGCTTGGTACAGTTCGAGGAACGATCTGTCTAATCACATCAGGTGTTGCAAAAGCCGAGCTAGATCTGTGAGACAACAACAGGGAGGCCAAAATGAACGCACAAAACTGACATTTAACCTCGGTCAACAACCCCTGGCACAAGATACGATTAAACTCACTGTACAGGCAGAAAACCTGAAGAGGTCGATTCCCACAGAATTGGCTGATTCGGTTTGAATAACCTGTTTGAAAATCCGACAACGGTTGCTGCTGCGGAAGTGCACCAAGTGCCTCTATAGCAACGTAAGAGGACTAAGGGGTGAGCTGTTAGAAATCAGGAATACATGCTCTCACATGGATCTGAAGATCATAATCCTAACTGAAACATGGCTATCCCCTGACATTGCGGACGAAGAAGTGAGTTTGCCAGGCCTGACACTCTTCCGAGGCGATAGGGAACACCAAACTGGAGGTGGAGTGGCGATATATATAAACAGCCACTTAGAAGTCAAGCGGTTATACGACATCCAACTAACCATGTTGGTATTGTTTCCACACAGATGGCACGAAACATTTGATTGGAGTGATTCACCGACCCCTCTGACCTCTCTGGTACGCTTGAAGCTATTACGAGTTCACCTTAGACAATTTGAAAAGCCTGTAGACGCTGATCAACTACTGTCAACTACAAGGAACACAAACTCCGTGTATCATTGTGAGTTCCTGGTTGTTTAAGTATTAACAGTTTAACAAATTTTTATTTCCCCAATTCATTAACATCCAAACACCTTGCCTGCTTACCAACTTATGGCTTTACTCATTAGTTTTGAAGATTATTTCAACTCTTTTTTTCTCTTTCTCCTCTTTCCAGCTCCCTGTGCTTCCTATCTCCAAACTACCTATTAACTGACACATCTTACAAATTATACCATTAGTTTACTTAAAATCAGTGTGATATGCTACGTGGATATATTGTCTGGCAAAGTTTTCTGGATTGCTTGTAATATGGAGCTAGTAGAGAAAGTGCATTCCGATAAGGTGTACAAGAAAATAGAGAGTAGACTAGAGACCATTATTTACAATCAACCATTAAACGTAAGAGAGCCTAACATCACAAAAGGAGGGAGGGTGGTGTATCTGACCTTATCGTTTTTTTGTGATCGAACTGTATTTTGGAAAACGATTTTCTGGTCCTTTAGGATTTTTATTGAGGATTTACCGGTGGAATTCCTATATTTTGTATTTGTTATTTATCTTCCGTTGAACTTCAATTAACCGTGAGCAACCGTAAGAAAACAAACACGAAGAGGGTGGAAAAGCATGAATAATCCCGAAATGCTAGGCAAGTCGCTAATGATTCTTGTTTAATGGGTCCCCACTGTACTCGTGATGATGTTATGTTTGATACTTGTTATTGTAACTCAACCTTAGAAAGCATTAAGGAACAAAATCTAAGTGAGAATTCTAAGGTACCAGAGAAGGATCAGATGCTTAGGACACCGATAGTAGGCTTAGAATTACCTAAGGTTGAACTTTTATTCTTTGACGGCAAACCCCGCGACTACTTTAGATTCATTAAGCAGTTTGAATCGTTTATAGAACCTAGAGTAAAGGATGATAATTTGCGTTTATTATATTTAATTCACTACTGTAGAGGAAAAGCAAGAAATGCGATTGAAGAACCCCATTCACGGTGGGAAATCCTTGGCGACTCTAGGGAACATGCACCCTAGGTACATGACTGTCTGGATCACAGCTCGTATCAAGCGCGTTCCATATGACCTTTCCCGAAAAATTCACTATTGATCTCAGCAAATCGCCAAAAGAACCTATTGTGCACCTTCCTTCCTTATTTGTACTATACTATTGAAAATGTGGCTGTATAATACTGTTTCTGTCAGTGACATGGTGTAAATATGCAATCAGAAAATGACTCTTATACTTAATCTAACTGCTATAAATTTACAGTAATTGTGAAAGCATTTGTGACCGTTTCATCTAGCCTGTAAACTGGCGTGACTCTTGTAACGTAGTTATTTGAGTATAAATATATTATTATTATTATAATGGATCCACGAGTGGGATATAAGAGAGCTAAGGCTATTTTAAAACAGCTCTTTGGACAGTCGCATGTGATAGCCCGTGAAACCTTGGAGGACTTGTTTAGAACCGGGAATGCAGATTATAATGATCCTAAACAATTGACGAATTTGGCGATTAAAATGCAGAATGTTGCTCTAACCTTAGAACAGTTAAATTGTACAACAGAACTTAATTCCCTGGTTACTTTGGAGCGAATAGTTAGAAATTTGCCCCGGTCTATGCAAGCTCAATGGGCGGAATTAGCCGTAAAATGGATTGAAGAT
>OX103971.1:66306684-66409337 GCA_944470395.2 Schistosoma turkestanicum
GATGCCTACTAACAACACATTGGTGAACTTCGCTAGAGGAGGAAATTTCTCAAGGGTTTGTTTGGGTATCATTCCGGTTAGACTATATGGCCCCAAAGGATGTCTGGAAACATACGCCCTTCTAGATAATGGTTCAGATACCTCTATTGTATGCGAAGAGTTAATTAATCGGTTAGGTCTCAAAGGTAATTCTATCGCACACTCAACAACAAATGCAAGAGAAGACGACCAGTGTAGCAGCAGCCTCAGCAGCAGTAGGTCTCAACATACATAGAGGAAAAAGCAAAATTCTCCGATGCAACACAACATGCACCAACCGAATCACGCTTGATGGAGATACCTTGCAAGACGTTAACACCTTCACATATCTTGGCAGCATCATCGACGAGAAAGGTGGATCGGACGCAGATGTGAGGACGCGGATTGGCAAAGCGAGGGCTGCATTTCTACAATTGAAAAAAATATCTGGAACTCCAAACAACTTTCAAACAAAACCAAAATCAGGATTTTCAATACAAATGTGAAGACAGTTCTACTGTATGGAGCGGAAACATGGAGAACTACCAAAGCCATCATTCAGAAGATACAAGTGTTTATTAACAGCTGTCTACGCAAAATACTTCGTATTCGTTGGCCAGACACCATCAGCAACAACGAACTGTGGGAGAGAACAAGTCAGATTCCAGTGGAGGAGGAAATCAGGAAGAAGCGGTGGAAGTGGATAGGACATACACTACGAAAAGCACCCAACTGCGTCACTAGACAAGCCCTCACATGGAACCCTCAAGGCAAAAGGAAAAGAGGAAGGCCAAGGAACACACTACGCCGAGAAATAGAGAAAGATATGAGAGGAATGAACAAACATTGGACAGAACTGGAGAGGGAAGCCCAGGACAGAGTTGGTTGGAGAAAACTGGTGGGCGGCCTATGCTCCATTGGGGGTAACAGGCGTAAGTAAGTAAGGCTCAAAGGTAAGGAGACTTCAATAAAGGTGACGACTGTGAATGGAACTTCTACTTGTGAATGTCTGGAAATAAATTTATAGGTATGTTCATTAGATGAACGAGGTTCTATGAAGATCAACAAGGCCTATACGACCAAGAAACTTCCGATCGATTATGCAGAACCTTTAACCGAACTCCAGCTGAGAAGGTGAAACACTTAAAGGACATAACCCTACCGAGGTTGCAAAGTAATCTAGTAGGAATATTGATTGGGTGTGATGCTCCAGATGCACATTGGGTCCTTGAACAACGCCTGGGAGACAGGAAGCATCCGTTTGGTGTGTGTACTCATCTCGGTTGGATGATTTTAGGTCCTAAAGAAGCATCGAGGTCTTTACATCAAGTTCAGTGGTGTCATTGTTCTACTAATGATATTTTGCGAGATATAGAAAGATTATATAATCATGAGTTCGAGGATGCAGATGGGTTTCGTAATGGATATTCTGTCGAAGATAAAAGAGCTCTAGAAATAGTTAATAGTTCCTTTAGACTGGAGGGTGGCCATTTCCAAGTTGGTCTACCCTGGAAGTATGACATGTCAAGGCTACCGAATAATTTGGAACTAGCTGAACGTAGACTAGAGTGTTTAAGGAAGAGGTTTATGAAGGATAATAGTCTTCTGGAGAAGTATCAACTTGTAATGAATAAACATTTAAGAAAGGGCTACATCATTGAAGCTAGTAAGGAGGGATTCGACCGTTATTCTGTTTGTTGGTGTATTCCTCATCATCCTCTTATCAACCCTAAAATGCCTGCATGCCAACTATCCCGCAACTTGTCATTAACTGTGAACAGTCGGAACATCATTGTGGACAACAATAACGTCAAGGTGAAACCCGCTATGTCTATTAATAGTGTGGTTGATGTGAATAATAAACGTGATGCTAACGAGAGTGGAATCACTATAAGTAGTGCTGTTTCTTCGGTTGCTGTTACTAATGTAGCTTCTTTGAGTACTTCAAATCAAGACGAAATTCGATGTTTGAGCGTGGAGAATGTAGGTGTCGGTGGCAATAGCGTTAGCCACAGTGATGGCACTACTGAGAGGACTAACATTCGGTACCCTAGGTGCGATGAGGATCTATCTAGGTTTAATGGACATGCTGTTGTGTTGAATATGCAGAATGATGAACCGAGCACGGAATTGTCCACCTGTCGCACTCCACCATCATTGACTTGTACTACAAGTATCGGGATGAGCACTACCAACAGTGATAAGATAGATGAGGTTAAGAGCATTCCTAGTAAGGAAAGTAATGTTGATCGAGTAAAGTTGGACACTGTGTATGAGTCGGCTGGATATCATGAGAAGTGTACAGCTGCAGCTAACAATGATAATAGCATTGATAATACTCCTGTGGGTAATAGTGATCGAGGGAAGTTGAAAGACATTCATCGTCGTCGAAATGATCGTAAGTTACGCTCACATACTGCTACTCAAGCTAAGAAGCATAAGAAACGACATGATGCTACTATTATTAAGAAGCGTAAACTTCGCTCCCTTTTGGATGCTGTGACTAGCAATGGAAATAGTAGTCATCAGAATCGTAGTAGTGGTAGCGATAGTGAAGAGACAGAAAGTGTGAACAGTCCACCTATAGTGACTAGTCGATCTACTTCATCGAACGAGCCTTCTAGTGTTTTTAAGTCATCGAACCCTGCCTCAAATATACAGTTGACTGAAGATGCACAAGGTTGTGCAACTGTGACTGTTTCTACTCCCGTTGACTGTCGGTCGAGTGATGATGAAATGGAAGTGTCTGATAGTAACAGCCAGTCTACAGTGTTGCATGATAACGATGCTGCTGATGTGCATATGTCTTGTGTCTCTGAAACGGAACATGAAGAACAGCAAGTGAGTTTATCGGTTTTGAATTGCAATACTAATGCTGTTCTTTCATGTAGCGAGATGAGTTGTACAACAATGGAAGAGTTTCACTTTACGGATGCTAGTGCAGCCAGAAACGACGCGACTTGTCTGACAGAATGGAATCATGTTGACGATGATAATAATCTGGATGTCACTGATGTGACAAATGAGTTGTCGACGATGACGAATGCTGATCAAACCTCCTCTGTATCAGGAGATGGAGAGTTAAATATTATTCCTACGCTATGCCATTTGGAGCCTTCGGGAGACGAGGAAATATCAAAATTGCAGATCCCACCCTTTCATATTATCTATGGATCAAGAACTTCTGTTGATAAGTCAGCATCACTGACTTCATCGTATCTGCCGTTCGGAGCAAGTGGTGGTGGATTGACGACTCATCCCCATGATGTGGAATGTAAATCCCGAATAGGATATGACCAGCTTTACGACGTGTTATACATATTCATGTGTGTTAATTGGATGAAGTTGATACTACCGTTAGGTCATGCTACGATAGATAGGGGAATCAAGGACCTGATGGGAAGGTACAGGTACATAGTTAGCTTGATAGGTCATATCCATGTTGGAGGGCGGGTAGGCGTACTGCTGTAAGTCCTACTCGTTCTTCCGGTGTGGATTAGGGGATGAGAGTGAACCCTAAATGAAGTGTCAGAAAGGGCTTGTTTTGCATGGAGGGATTTTGCGGGCCGGTGTAGAATCTATTTCGAAGGTTTTCTTTTGAAATTGTAAACTGTGTTTTCTTGAAGCGGTAGATGGTAGGTAGCTACTCGCATCCCTATGCGTACTGGTGCAAGTCCTAGGGATCACAGGATTGTCGGCATATTGAATGTTTGTTGTTGATTGCTTGTGATGCACATACTTGGATTGTTGTTACCTATTTTTGTCGGTGAAAAGAACCAAGGTTCTTTTGGTCGGGAGTGTTACGGGAGAAATGAAGACATTTGGCTGATTAAAACCTTTATATAAATATCATTAATTTCACTGTGTTTTTTGGGTATATTTGTTTTACTTAACTTATGAACTTGTTTGATTTATTATTTTCGGACATTTTGGTTTCTGTTTGTCTTGGTTTGCTAATTGGGAGTTTTTGCTCCAGGAACCTATAAAATTGAAGGTATTTGTAGTTATTATAATTATTGTTGTTAGAACGACATTTTGGTCAACTATTTGTGAATAGCGAATAAACTTTGGTACCTAACTTTGGGATTTGGATCTGTTGTTAATTTGGGTTCGTGAATTGCAAATAGATCGACATACTGTGCTTCAATAACGGGAAGGAGCGAAACTTGGACGAAACAGCCACGTGTGCTTTCATTGCCTCTGCTGGAATGTTGTCTGATCCTGCTGATTCGCCGCTTTTCATTTGTCTGATGGCCATACTGACCTCCTCAATCGTTGGTGCGCCAATATTAATTGGGAGGTCCGTGGATGCTGCTTCGATGTTGGGTGTGTTCAGTGGAGCTGGTCGATTCAATAGTTCCGTAAAGTGCTCTACCCACCTATTTCGCTGTTGTTCAGTGTTGCTGATTACTTTGCCTTCCTTGCTTTTCACTGTTCGTTCTGGTTTACGATAGTTTCCAGCCGGCTTCTTTTTAGGTTCGTACAACTGTCTCAAGTTTCCGTCTTTTGCAGCCTTTTCCGCCGTCATTACTAGATCTTCCTCATATTTTCGTTTGTCAGCTCTGATGCTCTTCTTCACTTCCCTGTTTGCTTCTGTGTATGCAGCTTGTGCGGTAACTTTCTCTGCTCTTGTTCGGCTGACATTGATTGCTGCTTTCTTGTTCCTCCTTTCTTCAATTATTTTAGAATAACAACCGAGATCCAATCCTTGTGGTGGTACTTCTTGTGACACAAAACTTCGTGACATGTTGAATTGATCGCTTTCATCACCAGACGTCATAATTCTTCTTTCAACTCCTGGGGCAGAGCTAAAATGGTTTGAATTATTTCGTCTGGTTGGCGATTTTTTGGCAAAATAGTTTTTTGGTGGGATGAGGTCGCCAACACCATGCACAACCCTCCTCCTTTATCCGCGCTTGGGACCGGCAGTAGCCCGTAATGTTCTACAGGCGGAGTTAACGGAGCTATGAAGTGTGTAAAAACGATTAGATTGTGACCATCCCGGTCTCAGGAATTTTTACCCCGACCGTAGCCGCTACCTTCACGTGGTGGTCGGGCTTGACTATCATAATGACCCGACCGAGCTATACTAGCTGGAATGTATGTCCCTGAAGGTTCTACCATGCCAGGCAGGTCGACTGGAGGACGATGAGACTAAAGGCAGCTACCCAAGGTCTGAGGGCGAAGTCGTACTGCTGACTGCAGAGCGGTGTGACAGCAGTAAGGTGTTTCCCTCGGACAACCAGCATCCGCAGCAATGTTGCCTTCTCACAAGGAAGGAAAGGGTTAGAAAATGTCGACCCTAGAAATGTCACACCTCATACTACCTCACGGATTTTCGACCCCGGCTGTAAGGGTGCCCACTAAGGGCTTTCAAGTGAGGAGCTAATACTCAAAAAGCACTATATAAAAAAGTTGTGCGTGATCGGCCTCATGCAGTTGTCCCTTGTACTCTACGGTCACTCACCCAGGAATCTAAGACCAACGCTAATCTACCTCCCTTTTCAGGTTCCTCAAGAAACAACCTTCCACGGTGTGGGCACCCGGGAAGTGACAATCGCCCTCATACCCGTAACAACACACGAGTCCTTTCTACCTCTCTTATCTCCACGACTAACTCTTCTCACATTCCTTTATCACACTGCACAGCTATTGCAAACGATGCGAGCTCACGAAACGTCATATCTGGTCTCCTGGAATCCCGTTCTGGACTACATGTTGGAGCATTTAATGTCCGAACAATGTGTCAAATAGTGCAACAGGATTCCTTAGCTAGGACCTTAGAATCTCGTGCCATCGATGTATTCTGTGTCTCGGAAAAGCGCATACAGGATCTAAGTAAATTAATTAATCTGATTTCATCTTGTCAAAAGAAAGAAGCAGCTCGATTTACTGTTCGTGTATCCGGTAGCACTGATGCTGCTTCCAGGGGTCTCGCTGGTGTAGGTATAGCATTGAGTCGTAGGGCAGAACTAGCGCCCCTGGACTGGATCCCTGTAAATAGTCGTTTGTGTGCCGTCCGACTGAACAGGACAGGAAGGATTCGAAAGGATAGGGACACTCGTCGTTGCCTCTTCGTCATATCACCCTACACCCCCACTGACTACAGTCCAGGCGAGGTGAAAGATGAGTTCTACAGAAAGCTTTCGGACCCCCTCCAAAACGTTGGGCGCTCTGATGTAGTTATAATCGCTGGTAACTTTAATGCTCAAGTATGTCGACTGAGTGAAAAGCAACGACACCTGGGTCGGTCTTATGGTGTCGCGGCTCAGAGAACAGATAACGGCGACCGTCTGTTGCAAGTATGCTCAGATAACCGACTATTTCTAGCAAACACTAACTTTAGTCATGAGGAAAAGCATCTGTTGACCTGGCGACCTCCAAAGTCGTCTCAACGTTGGACCCAACTAGATCACATCGCCATCAGCCACCGATGGCGAGGTTCGATAGAGGACTGTCGCTCGTTCTGGAGTACATGTTTGGATTCAGATCATGCCCTAGTGCGAGCGCGTATTTGTTTGAAGCTTACTGGGCGTAGGAAAGACACCGTAAGTAAGCCTCTTAGGGTTCTACTTAATGATAATAGGGCGAAGAATATATTTCAGGAACAACTAGAAAGACAGTTGGGCGACCATTTAAGCGATTCCCATCCGGAGGCAGGTTGGAATGATATCAAGAAGGCTGTAGAAACAGCAGTGATATCTGCTAGTAAGGTTGACCATAAGGCTAGAATGAAGCCGTGGATCTCTGTAGCATCCACCGATCTGATGGATGCCCGAAAACTCATCCCACCCGGCTCTGAACATGATGAAGAACGAAGTCAGCTTAAGCGCAGGCTGATAAAATGCCTGTGCAACGACCGTAAACAGTGGTGGGTGGCGTAAGCAAAGGCGATGGAAAAGGCAGCGGCGATAGGCAACACTAGACAACTTTTCCGACTTATCAAGGAAACTGGTATTAGGAATCCTACTGTAAGTGAGACTATCTCGGAAAATGATGGGACTGTTATTTGTTCTCAATCCAGAAGACTGGACTGATGGGCAGAACACTTTAGGGATCAGTTCAACTGGCCTCGAGCAACTCTTCGGTTACCGACGATCTCCAGTCATCCTGAATGGCCAATCGACGTAAGTCCTCCTAGTCTTTATGAAGTTGAGAAAGCTATAGGAAATCTAAATCTAAGTAGAGCAGCAGATCCTGATAGGCTTACCCCTGATATGTTTAAGGATGGTGGTTCAGTTTTAACAGTTAGACTGACCGAGATGCTTGGTAGAATCTGGGAACTGGACGTAATCCCATCCGAGTGGTCTCGGTCGCTAATTGTCCCAATCTACAAGAAAGGACAAAAGTCCTCTTGTGACAATCAAAGGGGAATCAGTCTAACTAATATAGTTTCTAAATTGTTTCCCTCCATTATACTTAGACGCCTTACCAGTGCTCGTGAAGAGCAGACTAGAGAAAATCAGGCTGGTTTTCGACCTGGACGTGGTTGTATAGACCACACATTCACACAACGATAGGTCGTGGAACTGGAACACCCATTTAGAGGTCCGAAAATAGTCGTGTTCCTGGACATAAAAGCGGCATTTGACTTAGTGGATCGTGAGGTTCTTTGGCAGTGTCTGTCATTGAAAGGTGCACCAAAGAAGTACATTAACCTTATACATGCTCTCTACTCGAACACTACTGGTCATGTGAGTACTTATGGCGACCTGTGGTGTCCGTCGGGGCTGTCCACTCTCTCCATTCTTGTTTAATTTTATCATAGACATGGTTAGCGACCTTGAACGAAATGGCTCAGAATCGTTTGCGATGGCGCAGGTGCATTCATTCATTGTATTCGCTCAAATTCTAAGCTCATGAATTCCTCATCATCTTTCTCTTTCTATAGTCATATCACTGAATCATACTTCTTGAATCATGTCTTCGAGCCCTAATCTTCTTCATTACTTCTACTACCTCTACCACTATGGGATTTGAATTGACAAATGCGTCTTTGTGCTGATGGGGTATGGCAACCAGAACTTATGTACTCATGTATGAAGTTCTATCTTGTAACTGACTGACTGATTGAAGTTTTCACACTCCACGTATTGTGATTCTTCAGAAGATGCTTCTATTTTCAAGTTATGTATAATTAAAAATCACAAACAAAAGGAAATTAAATTACTCGGTCCAAATAGTACACGTTAAAAAGGATTCCAAGAATTTGACTAGACGTCTTCAAGTGCTTTCGCACCTCTACAGGAAGCATAATTCGGAACTTCCCAACAATAGCATGACGTCTCTGATTTGGACAACTACACTCCCAACTAGCACCACTAACCTTCATTCAATGGCTTTTCTCTATGCACAGACTTTGACTTCAGAAACAAACAGCCAGCTTCTATTATATCTCCCAAACAGTTAGACATGGTCTATTGGCAGACATACCAGATCACACCACACCATAAAATAATAACAATTATACATGAACTGTAAGCACTAGACTAGCAAGAACAATAATTTCTGTAATCGTAGTTAATGTGTCCATCGAAAGCTTGTGATAAATGAAATGTATACGCATAGTAATCTAGCGACTCAGTAACTATGCAACAAAATAATTAGAAAAACCAGTTTCCATTCTCACAATAACCACTCCATAACAAAAACACATAGCACTCAGTATCATATGAAAGTTAGCATTTTGCTACACTATGAATTTTTAATATGTACAATGAGAAAAATCTCAGAGATTATCATCATCGAAACTGTAGACGAATTAAACAAATACATTAACAACAACGATGGTTGGTGAAACAAAATAAAACGTTACAGTTATAGTTAGAAACAGATTAGCATTGATCAATGAAAGCATAATGTCATACTGTCTCCACACACTGATTCCACAAGTATACCTTCGATTGATACTTTCGTCAAAATGGAACTCTTAACAATATGACAATAACAACCATTAGTCTTACCATATCCTAGTGAATATTTCAGAGAAGATAGAAGCTTGAAAAATTTTTTGCATAGTATAAATCAACCTGATAACCGTGATAAACAAATAGATATGTAAAAAAACAGAGGATGAGTTTTCAATTCTCTATGTTGAAGATAAAAAGAGGACTAGGAGGAAAGATCAAAATAATTAAGAAAAGCAAAAATATAGAGCCAACGAAAAACAGGAGTGTAAGGGATTCGCTTTTACACGCATGCCTTAACACCGCTTACCTCAATCTCAATAGATGTTTATTGGTGTAGAAGTAGGTTGGAAGAAAGTCAGAGGTGACTGAACAAAGAGATGGCATCAGTCCATGGAGTCAGTGACTGTTGCTTATCAAAAGAGAGTAATAAATAGATAAATAAATAATTAATAAATCAATTCATTAAGCATAGATGAAAGAGCAACAGACTTTACTATAGAAAGCATAAATTTGTATGTTTCCTAGCATAGTAATCTGCATACAGAACAAAATTATTCTAAATAAATAAATTACCGTGGATATGGCTTACCAAATTAAAATGACACTCAATTCATATAAAAATTGACAAATTTCATATTTCAACACTCACCCCCCAGTCCTGTGATTTAAATTTATCTGCCTCTGTTTTTAGTAAATCCAAGTACCTCTTACGATAAACTGACTGACAATCGGATAAATTAAGGAAGACACTGATGCTGCACAGTGAATGATTTTCACAAGCCTTTTTCAAAATACTTCCTGAAGTCAATTCTAGAATCTTCGGTGCCGGAGCATTTACTTTTTCCCTAGCCCATGCAATGATTGCTTCTGAACTTTGAGCACCATCGTATTCAATAGGTTTCGCTGTTTTTGATTTAGCAGGGAATAATTTGATAACTGGATAATATCGAATCTAAACCAGAAAAAAAACACAGAACATTAAATGATGTATGCAGGTGATCAAGTCTATTTGTAATAAATGAAATAATTAAACATGTTTGTAAAAATCGACTTGATTAAAACTCTACTGGCTTAGTCTTTATTTAAACAGTAATATTTACTTATTTTATATAATCTAATAAATATGACTATTATCAACATTCACAGAAACATTTGAGAAACTTGTGTGTTAGGGTGACTTTATCGATTGTCTTCGTTGGGCAACTGCCTCATACTAAGTACAGTTGAACTCCATTGGTCCCGTGTTTGAATGAATCGGCCGTTCATTACTTTTAGGTTTCCAGTGGTGGTGAAATCTTCATTGATTCATGATTTTAATGAAACCAATTTACGAGTCTGAAAATTCTTATCAGTCTGTATATTAGATTGTTGCGAGCGAGTCCGTGATAACAGCTTGACTATGCTCACCACTAAACGTTCCACACAGTCGCGCCACGAAAAGCAAAACAAAAAAATCCACATTCCATGGTTTTATTGAAGGAGAACGTTGGCATTACATGGGGAGCAGCAAATAGATAAAGATGGCAGCAACGCGAAGAGAACGTTGCGCGCAAGAAGTCGTAGAAGTGTTTTTGGTACAGTTAAACAAAAGGTGTACAATAATGTTTATTTTTCACGAGTCGTATTTTCTTCGTTGAAGCGTTCCACTACAAGATCGAACACAGCATCTGTCTTTTTGTGGCAAACGCAACATTGTTCAGCTGGTCAGAATGTCATGACTCATATTCTCACATGCTATTAGATTCGTGGAATTGTGCAATAACTATACATAGTTAATAGTCATGAGGAACAAATTCGAGTGCTGCTCCATACAGCCTTCACAGAAAACATGGCCTAAATCTCAGTATACGATCTTGCAGTTGGTTCTTGAGCTGCATTAAATTAAACTAAAATAAAATAAACCATACCCAATAGGGATTAGGGAGAAGCGGACAACAAGTTTCATTCCTGCATGCAGTTTACTTACCCCATATTTCTGAGCCATCCGAGTATGAACTGTGGCATACTAAGTAGCCACTTTAACGATCCCTTTCAATTCACGAGCTGCTTTGTTCCAGTGAGGTTTTAAATCTATACCTATCCAGAAAAAATACAACTAAATTATAGTAAGTTGCAGTGAAATGATGATTAAAGAAGTTATGAATGGCTTCATAAAAGAGTTATAAAATATAGAACTTTCAAATAAATTACTTAGTTTCGTAATCATTATCTATCAACAAGAGTAAATAAGTTTTTGAGTATAATGAACAGCATATCAATAAACAGCAAGAAAAATAGGATACCATAAAGAAGACCCAAGTCCTTTGAAGCAGTACATACACTCGTTAGTACTAGTTACCTAGAAAAACAGATCCGATTTAATCAATACCTTACTAGATCAACAACATTTCGAACTGCATGAAACGGAATTTCACCCACAATCTTTGGCTGAACAATATACCTAGGACGAACGATAAGATTCGTTTTCATCGGTCATAATACAACTGAATTCGACTTTATCAAGATCAACGAGAGTTTGGTTCAAATTAATCAATATGATTATTCAGGTTAGATTAACCGATTTCAATAAGAGAGAACAGGTTTAACATAATGAAATAATAAAATGTCATCGAAAACAGGAAGCTATTGGAACAAATGGACAAACAGTGAAGAGGTGACACACAACTATTACTTTATATTTAAACTCATCTGTCACTTTCCCATAAGGCTTAGTTCTCTCTTAGCGATTAATAGTATAAAGATGTGATTTCAATTGGTAAGAATAGTTTATGCACAGTTTATGCTTAAAGTAATAAAATATTCTAATAATGAATGACCTGATAATCAACATTTTAATCCACAGTAGTCATCATATTCGTTGTAATGCACTGTATCACAAACTGAGATGAAATGAACAATCTTGTGTTCAATGACATATTCACTTTCACAGTTTAAATTTATACAGATGAAATTCTCGCTAATCGGTTGAAACTAGTGTCACCTGCTCAACTTTGAGACACATGGCGTATTAGGCTTGATTAAAATACTAAACTGATCACACTGTACTCAGGTAGACCATCTTGTTATCAGACACGGATGAAGACTATCAATCATTCTCTCTTACATATTTAGACTCTAATCATGCTCTAGTACGAACACGTATTAGTCCGTGGCTTACTGAAAAAAGAACACAAAAAGGAAACCTGTAACAGTTCTGCTAAATGATAAAAGCCAAGAATAAATTAAAAGAGGAAGTAGAAGAGCAGTTAGTCAACAATGTAAGTGATATTCACCCGGAGGGAACCTGGCACGATTTCTGAAAAGCGGTGAAAACGGTAGGGATTTCTTCTTGTTTGTGGTGGTGTTTTGTTCTCTGAGCTGGATATTTTGGTTGTGGAGCTTTCATTGTTCTTCTGAACAACATCATCAGCACGAACTTCAGATAGAAGTGAAGCATTAGAATTTCTCCACGTTTGACCTGTAGCTTGTTCTGCTAACCTCGATCTTGATTGGTTGTTGTTGACCTTTGACCTGTCGTTGTTTGCAACTATGTTTTGATTGCCTCCCTCTTTTGATCTGTTTCTTGATCTACTGTCACCTATGATTTTCCTGATTGGTTGATAAATTGGGTCAATGTCGATGTGTTTGTTGATTGCTAATTGACCTGAGTGCCAAGCTTCTAAAAATTCTCTAGTGTTCTTTGTCCTCCCCCTACCTAGTATTTCCACGTTGTTCCAATCAAATGTGTGTCCATAATTGTAGGTGTGTATTGATATAAGCGAAGCGTTGTCGTGGCGTTTGACTACTAATTGATGTTCACGTAAACGGAGCTGAAGAGGTCGTCCACTTTGTCCTATGTAGTGTTTTTCACAATTTGAGCAATTTATTTTGTAGATGATATTTGGTTTTTCTTCCTTTGTCATTTTGTCCTTTGGTCTACATAGGATTGACTGAAGTGATTCCGTTGGTTTGTGTGCCACACCTATTCCAAACGGTTTCAGTAGTCGTGCCGTATGCTCTGATATGTCTTTGATGTATGGTAGGATGATGCTTCACTTCTATCTGAAGTTCGTGCTGATGATGTTGTTCAGAAGAACAATGAAAGCTCCACAACCAAAATATCCAGCTCAGAGAACAAAACACCACCACAATCATCCACCTGAGCTACAAGTTTTCTCCACCATTTCTTCTTGTCGGCATAGCACGACAGCAAAAAGACCCAATTTTGGATTCGAATCCGACAGTGGTAGATGTGGTAGGAGAATAACCAGTAATCCGAATGATTAGGGATTGAAGATGTTATTCGAGAAGTATAACCTAGTGAAATAACTGTGAGAAGAGTTGGATGGAGTATACTTTTGCAAAATATACTCAACTGTCGGTAAGACAGAGGATTTCTCACTTTCATCTTTGTTGGCTAAAGCTTGCAAAACCTAAACGGATAAGTCTTTGATATTCCGCAATATTGATGAAGGAAAAATGTTTTTTAGTTATTCCCTAAATTGTCAATGACAAAATCCATTATATCGTTTATAGTAAGTAAGAGGTTTTAGTGAGCGAGTCAAGATACCAAATTGACTATGATCACCACTAAATTTTCCATACGGTCCCGTCACGTATATCAAAATAAATCCATGTACCAAGATTTTATTGAAGGAGACAGTAGGCATTACATCGGGAGCAGGGCATTTAGAAAAATGGCTGCAACGCGAAGAGAACGTTGCGCGCAAGAAGTGAAAGAAGTGTTTTTGGTACAGTTAAACAAAACGAGAAAAATAATGTTTATTTTTCACTAATCGTACTTTCTTCGTAGAAGCGTTCCACTACAAGGTTAAGTAAAAGTTCAGAAACATTTGCAGACTTCAGCATATTTATACGTCGAGAAATGAAGAAAGACACGAGGAGGATGAACAAACATTGGACAGAACTGGAAGGGGAGGACCAGGACAGAGTTGGATGGAGAATACTGGTCGGTGGCTTATGCTCTATTGAGAGTAGCAGGCCTCAGTAATATATATGCTTCAAATATCATATTCATTGACATAAATTCCGAGGTCAGAATCTTATACCCCATTATTATCAACAAAAACAATGGAGAAATTGAAATCACGAGAACTACACGACGGCTAATATGCAGCCAATATCCTTGTCTGTGATTCTGATAAATTCAGTAAAGCCTTATTGTTGAAGACAGAAAATTTTTCCTATGTGTTAACTATTGAACTCGACAGACATGATACAGTGGACTGATCTGATCTAATCTGAATTATCTTTTGAAATGCTCTAATAAGACTATGATTAGTATACCTATTGCAATCTATTTCTATTTATTATCTTGATATGAGTGAAATATTTTCCACAAAAATAAAAAGGCCTAAACGAATTCTTGACTTTGAATCTAGTTAATGAGCACAAATCGTTTCTCTTAAAGTCTTCAAACCAGACAGTAAAAAATTAAGTTCTAACAGTGGTTAGCTTTTATAGAAATAAAACTCCTGATACTGATAAGCAGCTAGCTATCCGTACTAAATAGCTTCACTAAATAGCTTCACACAATAACTTACTCTCAAGCAGTATCTTAGTTTTATAAATTTTCTGATTATGTACCTATGTACTTTCGGCTTACCATCTTCAAAAACATCATATATTCAATTGTCACATAACATTTTTTCGATGAAGAGATTTGAAGTGACATTGAGTATGGTACTTATGCTTTCATTCTCATTTGATTACTGTATTTATATATACAAGTGAAATGAATAGATTCTATCTTAATAGTTGATGTATTTTTTTTCCTTTCCGAATATCTAATTTCAATGTTGATAAAGTTTAAAAACAACTTTATTTATTTTAAAACAATCAAGATAACATTGAACTTATGACAATGGATATTACATTTTGAAACTGTCTAATGCACACATTAAAAATTACAATCTAAATATTGAAGTCATTCAAATGTAGGTGAAAGGTACATAACTGTATCACACTTTAAATGAGTGAATGTTAACAGAAAGTATATATATATATATATATATATATATATATATATATATATATATGTACTGTTAGTATTTATGAAATGTTTTCATGTTTAATGTTTAAAACCTAATTACTCTATCACAGTGTATATTCTAAAAAATTTGTTTATTTATTTTAAAACTATTTGAAAATGATTCGTCATGTTGATTAGGATAAAATTTTATATATGACTAAGAAATTTATTCGTCTAATTGAAGGTTGATTTGCCCTACAGTTACATATTAATTGGCTGAGCACTGGCTAATGATCTGAAATTGGCTTAATAATCGTTTTAAATATTATAAGACTAGTTTAAAATGTACTCATTATGTCTAATTTCTAAGTAAGATTTTGCCGAATAAACTTATGGTTCAGTCTTAAGTTAATACAAACGATCATATATATTTTTACAGTTATGCAAATAAACAATTGATAAACAAGGAAATGTTCTGTACTGAAAATGTATATTGTGTTACATCTGTATCTGTTTCTGTGCCCCAGTTTTGAAAGGTTACATTATTTTGACGAAGTATAATTGCGCCAGTAGTAACATAATTGAACCTATGACTTATATTTGACAATAGTATTCATTCAAACTATTTCAATAATTGTAATTACAGAAATAAACATGACGTCAATGTTACTTATTTGTGAGTAAATCTAGAACTTTGGTAGGAAATGGATAAATTGACGATGAATGCAAATTATGTGGATCAAGATGAAGAAGCAAATCTTAACGGCTATCCTGTTACTTATATTGTGCATCCACTGACGACATTTTAAAATAGACTGACGTACTAAAGCTTCGTGATAAAATGATAGTGTTTTCAGGTCTAAAATTATTAGACGAGAAAATAAATGGTTATGCTGATGCATGTAAGCTTACTATTTTTGAACGATTTTCCATGTAATATGAACTCAAGAATCAACAGATTAGGAAGAGTTATGCTGTGGCTTATGTGTATTCAAGAGTGAAATCTATCCATAATTTAAAACAGGTCATATGTATTAAATCATTATACTGTTTTCCGGTTCCAACCATTATTACAAGAATTAATCGTTATATGAATTGAAGATTTATCACATGACTTTGGATTGCCAAGAACTACTGATTCTATATGATATTAGTTTCTACCAAATGATAAAATCATCATTGACCCTCCATTATTACAGTTCAAGCGAGACTGCCTAAAATTTCTACATTAACCGTAGTTTTCATAAGTTTCCTGTTCAGCAGTTACAACTAAGTGGATAAGATATTTTCATGTCCAGTTCCCGTTAAACTGAAGTGCACACTGACTAATCCAATAGTTATATAAGCTACAGTTCATGGAAAAATGTATTCATGTACGAAAGCACTTTAAAAATCATGTCGCTTTGCATATATTTCCATCTGGAACTGGGCTACTTGAAAAATGGATTTTTGTTTTGTTTCTTAGACCAGTACAGAAGCAGCCTGTATTTAAATGACTCCAATATTTAGATTGTGATTTTTAATGTGTGCATTAGACAGTTTCAAAATGTAATATCCATTGTCATAAGTTCAATGTTATCTTGATTGTTTTAAAATAAATAAAGTTGTTTTTAAACTTTATCAACATTGAAATTAGATATTCAGAAAGGATCGTTGATAGTTGTCTTGAGTTACAGATGTTCTTCATTTGTGGATATGCTACCCTGGCTTTGCCGATCCGCGCCTTCACGTCTGCGTCAGACACGCCTTGCCGATCAATGAGGCTGCCCAGACCTGTAAAGATTTCTACGTCTTCAACGCTTCTCCGTCAAGTGTGATTTGGTTGGTGCATGTAGTATTGTATCAAAGAATCTTAATTTTTCCTTTCTGTATGTTGAGACCGACATCCGCAGAGGCTGCTGTTTCTCTGGTTATCTTTTCCTGAATTCTTCGTTGCATGTGGTGATGGATTGGCTAGATCACCTGAAAAGTCTAGATCCTACAGCTGCAAACGATCTGTCCACTGCATCATATGGTTCACCTGACATGTTGAGGTTTTCATAATCCAGTTGACTACAAGGAGAAAGAAGAAGGTCCAGAGTGAGTTAGCCTGTCTGACACCGATCTTCACTTGGAAGAATTTGGTGAGCTTTCCCCTTAGCAGGATCTTACTGTCTAATCCATCATAAGAATTCCTTATGATGTTGACTATGTTCTCAGTCGCTCCGTAGTTTCGATTAGGCCTACAGACTGTGATCTTTTCCAGGCTATCTAATAATTTCTTCTAGTTAATGAAGTTGATGTAAAGTAGTAAGCTACATTCGATTGAATGGTTCACATTGATCAGCATTGTTGCCATTTGATCTCGCAACATCGATCCTTATGGAATCCAGCCTGCTTCTCTCAAACTTGGGCGTCTATGGAATCCGCTTGACAACATTGCGCTGAAGACTTTTCCTTTATTTATAGTAGATTAATGCCTCCGTAGTTTTGTACTTGCTGAGATCGCCATTCTTTGGTATCTTGTCAAGGTGTTCTTCTTTCCAGGTTGTTGGTACTTGTTCTTACTTCCAAGTCTTGCTGAAGTAAATGGGGAATATCTTTACAGTTACTGCTACTTCTGTATTCAGTGCCTCTGCTGAAATGTTATCTGGTCCCTCTGCTTTGCCACTCTTGTTTTGTCTGATGGTCATGTTTATATCTTCAATTTTATTAGGACAACATATATTGGGAGGCCCGTGGCTAGTGCCTCGATGTTGGGTGAGTTCAGTGGGGCTGGTCGATTCACGAGTTACTTAAAGTGCTCTATTCACTTGTTTCGTTGTTCTTCAATATTGTTGATTACTTTGACTTCCTTGCCCTTTAATGATAGTTCTGTTTTACAAAATTTTCCAGTGAGCTTTTTCATTGTATCACACAGTTTATTCACATTTCCCTCTCTTGCAGCCTTTTGTACCGTCGTTGCCAGATTTTCCACATATTTACATCTGTAATCTCTGAAGCTCCCCTTTCACTTGTTTGTTTGCTTCTATGTATTCAGCGTGTGCCTTGGCTTTCTCCGCTCTTGTGCGTCTCATGTCGATTGCTGCCTTCTTGTTTTCCCTTTCTTGAATTTTATCAAGTGTATCAACGGTGATCCATTCCTTGTGCTGATGCTTCATATGACCCAGAGCCTGAGGACATGTTCAATTTTTTGCTTCTGTAACCCTTTTTCTAGTTGTTTTCCATCGTAGCTTCATCTCTACTGAGTAGATTGTGAAAGGCTTGGAAGGTCGTATATAGGATATCGATTTTTATTGATAGAAGGTCGAGTGATATCGGTATAATATCACGCGTCCAGCCAGTACAGTCGATGATGACACGAAGAGATCTATAGATCCGCAGGGTCGGCGTGGGTGGCGCTCGAATAATCACTTTCAGTACAAATAAACAAAAGATGTACAATAAAACAGTTATTGTTACGTATGTTCACTAATAAGTATTTATACGTCAGTAATCGTGTTTTCTTCACGAAATAGTTCCACTACAGTGTCTTCATCGTAATCGTTGGTAGGTGCATAGCACTAAATGACTTTCATTGTAATACTCTATTTCTATGTTTCGACAGATGCTTTGATGATCCTGGGTCCATGAGATTCCCATCTTATCAGTGTCTTATTTTGTGCTCGATTGAACAATATCAATGCGATTCTTTGTGCATTGGGCATTTTCTTCTTAATGACCGTGATATAAAAGCAGCTCACCTGAAGCTAGTCTTAGTTTTTCTAACTGTGTCGAGTATGTCTCACTTATTCCAAGTAGCATCAGGTTGAATCTTCCCATTACTCTCCCGATTTCCCACATCGTACGAACATCCCATGTACCTAAATTAATGGTTATTCTGCTTATGAGACGTCATAACCCTTCTAAATGAAGACCTTCTAACTCCCAGGGTAGAGTTAAAAAGATTGGAATTACTTTATTCTCGTTTACGTTTTTTAGCGAGTTAGTTTCCTACGGGATGGGGTCGTTAACCCTATGCCCAACCGTTCTCCTTTCTCCGAGCTTAGGACCGGCAGCAGCCTCCGCTAGGCTCCTACTTCGTGTTCAAAATATCTTATAAACTACAAAAGGTGAATAATTCTTAGTAGCATTACTAATTTAGCCATAAGAAAAAGTGTCGATGATCATTATGCAATAGTATTCTTTTAAGAATTCATCAGATCTCTTGTGAAGTTCAGCAATGTCGAGTGTAGAGCATTTACCCATCATTAACACTGAAAAATGGTTACCCATTAACGCGCAATGACTAGGGTTAGACACTACATAAATCAATCAGGTCTTAGTATTTTAAATGCAAAGCACTTTCTGCGAGACCTGAAACTACTGGGTTCGGTTTCTGGTGATACCGGAATTTCAAAGCTCTCAGTGCTTGTTTAGCTACGTTCATTTCATGATGTAAACCATAAAATTATTGATTTCTTTTAAAACTAATCATGAATAATCTCTGTGATTAATAAACAAATATATATAATCTACATTTGTTCTTGAAAAATTTTTATCTTCAAATACAACATCAGGGAAAAAAATAACAATCATAGTTTTGTGAATGGGCTTTTTATCCAATCAACTTTAGCGCATTTTTATTTGTCTTGATAGTTATCACTGGTATCACTTTTACCGTAAAAAAAGGCGTTTTTTTAATGTTCACACTATAAAAAATCATATGACATTTACAATACCCTCTATATCTAATTAAGATTCTATTGATGAACACAATTATGAAAATAAATTCTTACTTATGATAGAGAGTAGAAATTATTATTATAATGAAATGATTACTAAAAATATGTGAATATTTGATTGACCAAAAACCAATCTATAGTGAGTTATAATATTCTTTTTTTTTCAGAGAAATCTTTCATCATGAAAATAATACCATCATTGCAATGTAATTCCAGACTATGAAGAGAGTCAAAAGTGATAGATAGATAGATAGATAGATGATAATTTCTTGAAATTAGAAACTAAAGATTTTTTTCTCGAAATTGACAGGTTTACCGGAAAATTTAAGAATATCACCGTTGTAACAACAACCTGGCAGTCATAGATATTTTCAGTACACATTTTTTTCGTACACATTCTAACTGAATACAATAATAGACATGATGACCTAAGGTATCCACCACATAAAAGCTGATAAATCTAAAGGTCAGAATAAAGCGTATATGAAGCTGATAAATATGTTTTTTTTTATAAAGTTATTTACTCAGTTATTCCTAACATCTAATGACAATGAACACAAGTATTAAAGTTTTGAAAAAGCCAACAAATAATAAATGATTAGTACTTTTAAGTTAAATGATGAAACTAAATTCCTGGAAACGATTTCAACCCGAAATTTACTGATGATAAGAACAAATAAGAAACAATGTGTTTACATTTTCCTATTGAATCTTTGTTCACACATTATGACCACGTGTTTAGTCGTTTATATAATTAATTCAAGCCTAACACGTGATAATAACTTACATAATCTCGGTGTTTTATGGGAATATTTTCTACAGAGAATCAATGAGTTAGTATTGAATTATTTCATGAAAAATTGAATAAAAAGCTAATCGAAAGTTTATGTGATCATATCAGATGTAAGTTTGAAAAACTAGGGGAAAAAAAGCAGTTGTATTGTTTTAAAATAATATTTGGGATTAGTTTATTGGTAGATAGAAATAGTAAGCTGGTTATGAAATTTTGAAATTAAAAGAAACTGTGTAATTTAAGATGTAAAAGTAGAATTTGAAAATTAACAAGTTCTTTGTGCTGGAAATTGATAACACAGACATAAAAAAAAAGTAAAGATATGAACATAATGTGATATTATATGTTGTATTGTTAGATAGATAACATAGATTTTGATTAATAAATTTCATAAATGACAAATAGTCACTTTGTTATAAACATTTTATTTAACATTAAAATCTTCAACTGAATTTCCATATAAATACAGCTTGGTTATGAACAAACAAAGCAGCTTCTGGGATCGATATGATTGGCTTTCTCCAATATGAACAGAAATAACAAATCAATTGCGAAATTGTAAAAACTAGCAATTCTTATTGTTTTATATGTCAATTGTCCCACAAATGATAGTGATATCACTATGATTAGAAATTATCTACGAAAACATATTTTCTCCAGGAAAATTTAACATTTTTATTCCAGTAATTATGTGCATCTAATCATCATGATTATTTGAGATAGCGATTCGTTAAAATGCAATATAAAGACTTATTGTATTGATATTAATATTGATATCAGGAATTGTTGAATTAGTTAAGCTAAGTTAAAAAGAAAGCTTCAAAATTAAATTTTGAAGTAGATGAAAACCTTAAATCATCATTTTTTTTTTAGTTCCCCTGAAAGAATCTGACTGACTGACTGACTGACTAGACACTCGAATTCAAACTTACATATCAACTATGATAATGAATATCAAATCTCTATGATTTCATTATAACTCAGTATTTTTTTATTTCTTAATCAAAACTGATCATGTAGGATTGATGAATTCGCACGGACAATAAATTAATCACTTTTATCAATAATAATAAATGGAGTCAAACTCAAAAATGCAGTTGTTTGAAGGTTAAATCAAATTTCGAATAGTAACTAATTAATAATAACATCTCCAGAATATATCACTTTACTTAAAACTAATAAAAAGAATCCTGTACATTCAATTGCCAATTATTATTGTTATTATTATTATTTAGAAGAAAGTGAATGTAATGAATATATCTACTGAAATTTAATTATATTAAACTTTACTGATAGTTTACACTCAGAACACTTTATAAACAAATAATTTTCTTCAATAGTTAATTATCAATCCAGTAAAGCAACAAAGTTGTTCAATGATCAATAATTTACAGTGTTATTACAAAAACTCTGAATGACTCATAATATTTAGGGATTATTTATCATCATCAAATCAAATATACTGTGTATTATTCAATCGGTGATAGATAAAATAATTTTGAAATAAAGTGAAAAGAACAATATTTAAAGAATAAAAAAAAATGAATTCATTATATATTTCAGTAGTTTTCATCAGCTACAAACTGTTTAAATGTACATTAATAATTTTTTTTTTGATTACAAACCATAATCTATGAAGTTTAGTTTGAATTAATATTAAAAATAAGAAAAGAAAACAGCATATTTAACATAACATTGAATATTGATTAGTAGTTATAGGTTGAAGATGAAATGGTACAAATACAAAAAGAGGATAAAGTTGTCAACGAACATAAATGAATAGAAATAATTTGTTACTAAATGAATCATAATCTGCGCGCTTGATTAAAATAACATCAAAAGAAAGAAAATGGACGTCTTGAGAAAAATTTTTAAGGAATCTTTCTTATACTTTAATATAAATTGGCTTTAGAATAGTTACGTAATCAATTTCAGAAAATGCAATAGAGCACTTTAAAATGAGTACAGATGAAATTATTTTTATTTATAATTCAGTTTATTTGAAATTTTGCCACTGATATTTCGAATTGCAATGAATCTGTTGTTTATGGATTCTACTTCTGACCACCATTCATTTTAATGGCTTATTTCTGTAATTTTTTTTTTAAATCTTAGGGAAGAAGAGATTGAATACAAAGTTGTATTCAATAATTCATTAGTTTACATAGGTGCATTGTGTAAACTTAAATGTATATTTTATTGAGTTGTACTCAATATGTAGATGTTTTCTTGTGATATTCCTTATAGTTTATTAAAGTTCAAATCACTAGGGAGTAATTAATTCGAAGTTTTCTAATACTCTTCATAGATTATTAGCGAACAAGTTCATTCAGTTTTATTATTATAACCTCAAGTTCATCTGGGATTATCTTCAACTATCCCAATTTACATAATTTCTAGTCAGATCTTTGTTTTTAGTTATATGTAAAAAAGAGAACAAGATAAGAAGTTCTCAAATATTACTAAGTGATATAATATTAAGGAAGTCCCACAGATTTTTAAAATATTAGGTTGTTAGAAATTTCAATTTAAATCGTTTGAATTTAGACATCAATATATAGTCGGAAGAAGTCTCAGTGGTTCAGGGGTTGTGTTAGTACACAAGGTTAGAGGTTTTCACTTTGATTCCGGAATATGCGGTCGTGGATGTGTACTGCTGAATTGCACTCTAGGACCAGACAGCCGTCTAATAATTTCAGGTTCCTAATGATGATCTAACTAAACTGAAAAGATAATTAAACAAATAAATTTATAAATTTTTGCAATCACTTCAGTTTAAGCAGTAAAAGTCAGTGAATGTATCATAAGTTTATCACAGCTATAGTGCAATTTATGTACGAGTAATCAATTCTTTCAAGTGAAAGCATAACATTATCTAATATAATAAAATATAATTTTTATCCATATTATGTAGTTCGAGTTTATATTAGATACTGCTAATTCGATATTTCGATTACTAGAAAAATATTGATAAAATAAGGTTCACTGATCATATTAATATATTTGTTAAAAGAAGGTATAATAAATATTCTGTTTTGTACAGGTATCACATCATAAAATTGAACTAAGCATTTATGTGTACAAATTTTTTGTGAAAATAGACAGTTCTAGTATGATCAAATGATCTTTGATTCAAAATGAAAATGGTAATTAATATTTCAACAACTTGGAATAAATCAATCAATTAAAAAAAGAAGTTGATTTACATAGAGCCTAAGTTTTACATGTGTTGATATAATTTAAACTTCAAATAAATTGTTTAATTCATTTATATACCGAATGGTTTATTCTTTCTTAAAATTGAGTCATTTAATTTAAAGCAGCAAGTACACCAACATTTAAACATGATGCTGATGACTTTCAATTAATTCTTTGTAAACAGAACAATTTTCTTGTATAGATAGATGATGGCTAAGACAAGCTCTAATATTCGTTTACATTGATATTTGTTTTGTATACTAAATTAGATTACGGTCACTGAGATTATTCTTGAATTATTATCTCATGATACCTTGTAGTATTTATATAGTACAGAGAATTAATGCTACAAATACAATCTACAAAAATCGATTTACTTAAAAACTAGGATAAAGCTTATCCATTTGTATTTACGATTACAATTGAAATTAATTGATGTTTGACATAGAATATCCCTTTAAAACATGTTAACTTTACATGGTATCTTCAAAAATATACACATAAATTTGTACTAGAAACCTGGGGATTTTCGAAATTAAAAAAATAGTATATGAATCGATTTAGAATTAGCTTGAGGCTTTTACAAAATTGATGACTTATAAGGTGCAACAACAATTTCCAGTAACAGTTCATGATTGAAGACTACGTATAGCATATCGAGGATAGATTTTCGTGACGTAAATATATTTATCATGTATTTTATCGATAATTCTACATGGATTTGATTTAACGCTATGGTGTCGCTGATTATTTTCCCTGTATATTTCAGTAGTTAATATTCTCCTTATCATTTTTCAGTTTATTTCAACCTGGTAGATCTGAGGTTGACATTCCACTCAGTCAACATGAGAAGCTGGAGAAGAAGAAGAAGAAACTCGGTACAATGTTATTTCACTCACTTTTGATAATAAGACAAAAGAAGGATAACCAACATAGTACAAGAAACACTGAAATAGACAGAGTTCTAAATACTTTATACGTACCCACCTTAAAAATGCTACGGAATGTTAAGGTTCTACATTTGAGAGTAACACATGACATTATGATCAACAGGTGCCTTAGTAATCTATCCAAAGGGAGCATTGGGTAATATAAAAAATCTCATGTTACAAGAATGTTAAAGCACTCAAGTTCCCTAAGTAAAACAGTACACTTTTAGGTGGAAATAATTCAGTCATGTCTACTTTCGATTTGTCATTCATGGAATATATTCCCCGGGGCAATTGTTTCCATTAAAACTATCCTTCTTTCTTTTGCCTACGTGTAATTCGAATAAGTTTGAATTTTCACCATGGATACCACGTATTTTGACAGGTATTTAGCAGAACACTTTGGCGAAGATCAGAGCGACTAAGACTTCGGTCCCGAGGCTGAAGTCCATTCTACTAATCCATACTGACCATTATATTATATTTCAACAGGTAAAAGAACCTCCGCTAGATGACAAAACTTAAGTCGAAAATAGCTACGTTTTAAAACATCAAAATAGCATCTAAGAAATGCTAGTTATCTGATCAGAAAAGTTTGGTCTGAAATATTAGAAAAGATTTTTTCGTATTAATAATATAGTATTCAAACGTTTGTGACAAAAAGGAGCATTATTTAAGTCTCCATAATTACTATTACTAGACAGACAGCCCTGCCTATATAAAAATCGCTTTCTTATGTTTTGGAGATAAGGCTTATGACCGAATAACGACCTTGAATCCAGCCAGTTGTCTGTGTGACCTTGAAACATCCGAATCAATTGAATTTCAATTTACAACCAATCAAAAACCTTATAGTTACTATACATGTTTGTTTAAATACGGAACTAAATAAATTGGCCTAGTTTGTAATCCCAATCAAGTGAATACCACAAATTACTGCGATTTAATAATGCCGCTGACTTCACGTTCACCTTACGATAGCAAAACACTGCTTGCTAAATATTATGATTTGCCTCAACCTGATGACACCATCCAGGTCATGTACGTATGGATAGACGGAAGTGGAGAAAATTTACGATGTAAGACAATGACTTTGACAGAGGAACCCAAACTTCCAGAAGGTACGCTGACAATTTATTTCCTACTATTTATACTCCTTATTTCATGAACAAATCTTTGAAGAGAAAACTTCATTGAATTAAATGACTGACTGTTAAATATTCATTTGTACCGGTTGTTTGAATCTTTCCGTTGATGTTAAAGACTGCCATCGATTAGTCTCTTTAGCATATGTTCATCCTGTACAGAGTGCCTCTATATTGCCCTTTAGACTACAAGTATTATTAGCAGAAGTGGATAGTAGCTAGCAGTGTGATCCAGTACACGCATTTCGTCCTATTCAGGACTCTTCAGGTGGATGCACCTGAATTTCAGAGTTGACGCTCATTTCGGAACTCAGATCTAGTATCATATTCCATCGTCTTATCTACTTATTTACTGAGTTCAGATAGTTTTATTAAACTTTCGCTCCCAAACTTTACTGTACCAGTAAAAACCATTTTTTTTCTCTCCATTTCATATGATGACTAAAAATAAATTTTCCATTAGTTTAAGTCTGTCTCAATTTTCAACAGCTTCCAAAACTTATACAAACGGATGGCAAATGTTTAACAGATTACTGAATTTGAAAAAGGATTCATTGATTTAAATTTGACTAGTAATTGATAAGATTACCGATTTAAAAAAAAATTATCCATAATAGACACATTGAGTAGAAGCATTAAAATTGTTATTACATGCATCTACTTCTTATTTTGGTAAATAAGCTGAATATAAATGTTTATGTTGCACACTATAAACTAGTTTACTTCTTGAACTTATATGTTTTCACTCATTAGAAAAGTATTCATTAAACTCAGTTATCTAATAAATTGAATGTAACAACTAATGTTTTAATAAGTCTCAAACATATTAAGTTGATGTTTATAATATCTCTGATTATCAGTTGATTATTTGTCTACTAAAATAAAGTCAGTATAGAGATGAAGTTAGAAATGTTCATTTTAAATCGAAAGTAGGTTAAATAAAAGATCAGTGGCTTTGATCAAAGAAGGCTATGATGCTTGTAGCATTATAGATTTGGAAAATGCAATTGATACAAGTTGAAAACGAGTTTTGATCGTATAGTCTTATTTATCTTCCAACAAATCGGTTGCATTATTTCAGTTCAAAGTCTTATTTGTCTTTATGAACCGGCGAACTATTCTACTTATTCTAACTTAACGTATATAAACCATAATAAATGAAAAACTCATTGATATTCTGATTTGTATTCACTGAAATGACAACATTATTCCGTAAGAAATGTTATTTTAGTCTGAACATTGATACGGTTGCCGAAACAAACATAATTGAGGGTACCGAGGTCTAATGAGACGAGTAGTATAACTAGCCAGCCATCTTACGTGTAATGTGACTCAAGGCTGTACATATACATGTTATAATTACTATAACTGAGGTTGAATGACTAGGTTTTTCTTTCATTCTCCTGCTCAGTGTTAGAACAGATTCCATCAATACAAATAAGTACTGACCTCTTTACTAATGAGCAATGTGAAATTACCACAGAAAATGTAAAAGCAAAATGTCATACCTTTATTTATTTGTATTGGTTGGTTGTCACTTCCCATTGATGTTTAAGACTAAAATTGATCAGCCTCTCTTGGCATATAGAATATATGACAAGAATTTCCTCGATATTGCCCTTTAGATTACAAGCATTATGAGTGAAGATGGATGATTGCTAGCAACAGAGTTTAGGACGCATATTTTGTCTTATTTGTACCCCGTCAGCTGGATGCATCTACATTTCACAGCTGATGTTCATCCTGTAACTCAGTAGCTAAGTAAGTGACGTAATTGCGTTTGAAGCGAACTGTACTGGGTTCAAGTTCCGAAGTGCATATCAACTTTGGAATGTAGTTACATCTAAATGATAAGTCCCAAATCGGACGAAACGAGCTTCTTGAATTTTACTACTAGCCACCATCCTTCTCTGTCTATAATCATTACACCCTTATGCTTACATGACTTACTGAATAGGAATGATGACAGATTTTACACTACTACATGGGTTGACTTTATGGCTTGAAGTTCAACATTGTTCAAATTAAAATTGGCTGAAATTTTAAAATTCTAATCACATTTTCCCCAAATTCCTTACTTATCAAACAATGAATTTGACTCTACTAAGTGTAGATCACCTGATACAGTGTTATGGCTTGATGTTTCGATTTTTTTTTCATAAACCTTATTTCCGTATTGTATGTGTAAATGAATATATCCAATGAATATCCAATGGCCAATAATTATAAAGCTTATTTCATGATAAGTCGATATGTTTTTTCTAAAGATTTAGTGTTTTGCACATGTGGACACTTCACCAACTACAAGTATCTTCATCAGATTTTATGAAGGTGTGCTCTGGTGTTCAGTATGTTAGATTAAATAGTAGAATAATATAGTGATACAATATTTAATGGGTTTATTCTGATAGTCAGGGCACCAAGTTTAAAAAATGACAATCAATAATTCTAACTGTTCTGTAAAAACATAATTCTTCAGAATTTTGAAACAAATTACAGTACACATTCATGAACATTTGTTTTTAGATATATTTTCCGAATAACTCTTTTCTAAACTAAACAGAATTAATGCATAGACTTGAAAATATGAACTCAATTTTTGTCAGCTCTATTACATTGAATCAGAATTCTTTAAGATAAAATATAACTTGCTTTACCAACCACAATATCTGTACAATGAAATAGTTTCGAAAGAATTTATTGCTTTTTATTAGTGTTTTATACTATATTCAGTTTCTTTTTTATTTTTTAAAACAAAAACAGACTGTCCAATGTGGAATTTCGATGGAAGTAGTACAGGTCAAGCTGAAGGTTCCAATTCTGATGTTTATTTAAAACCATGTGCAATCTTTCGTGATCCATTTCGTGGCGGTAAAAATAAATTAGTCTTATGTGAAACTTATGATTATGATAAGAAACCACATGGTAAGAATTTTGTTTGATTGTTTATTTTTGTTGTTGATTTTAAAAATATCAATTGTTTGCTTTTATTCCTGTTACTTTAATGTGTAATAATTTTGATTCAATGTACAAATGTCTGAATAGATTATGCAATATACAACAGCACTAGTAATGATAGAAATCAATTCCGGTCTAAGTCACTTCTTTATATGGGCTCTTGTTACTACGTACTTATTCCAAATAAATTAAGTAAACTCGGAACCAAAAATGACTGAAGACCTACTTCCTCAACTAGGCATCTAATGAACGTGTAGACACGTTCAGCTGGCGTGTTTGCAATTCATCTGTGTTATAAGACTAAATAGTCATTTTTATTCTTTCTCTATTTTTCTAATGAATTTTCACTTGATCTATATATTGACCTTGAAATTCAGTAACTGAAATTCTCGCATGATCGCAACGTTTTCCAAAAATCAATCAATCAATCTTATTTTAAAATATATTAATATTTTGTTAGGTCTATCCCCAACATTTGTGTAGTATGTAATTATACTTTACTATATAGTAAAGATAGACAGATAGATAGATAGATAGATAGATAGATGTGTGGATAGATAGGAAAATAAAATATAAGAAAAGTAGAACATTGTAGAATACAATATGCTACAGTAATGTCATTTTTATTTTTTCAATAAAATAACTTTTTAATGAAAAAGAGAAAGAAGAAGAAAAAATGAAGTAGGTAAATTATGATCAAATCGAAAAGGGAAACTGACACTAGATGGTAAAATGAAATAAAGATACAAAAACAAATCGACTGTCTATTCATCAGTATGACTGATTTTGAATTTTATTATTTACATTTGTCAATTGTTCATTGTTAATTTACACATTTTTTGAAACCATGAATCGATCAATGTTAGACCACCATTAGAAACCTGGAAGCACTGGACGGCCGTTTCGTCCTAGTATGGGACTCCTCAGTAGTGCGCATCCACGACTCCTGCATCCCGCAGGGTTCGAACCCAGGACCTTCGGTAATGTGCGCGAACGCCCTAACCGTTAGACCATTGAGCCGGCATCTAACTCCGTGAATTTGATCAAGTTAGACATTAACACCGTCTAACGTCCTTGACTATCTATCATAGTCGGAACATTAAATTTAATTGTATAACAGGAGAAACATAGAACAATTGTTTTATCCTTGTTTAACATTTTCGAAATCAATAAACAGAGTGAAGAAATATGCCTGTTTAGTTCATAATTCACCTTTTTAGTCAGTCAGAACTTCGTACGTAAGTACATCAGTTCCGGCTGCCATACCACATTGGCACAGAGACACAATTGTCAGATCAAATCCCATAGTAGCAGAGGTAGTCAATGTGTTAACAGTAATCGGAGAGATTTAGAGTTCGGCCATATTATTCAAGAAGTAAAATCTAGCTAAAGAAACTTAAATAGAAAAAGATTACCCACTAAAATTAATTATTTTTTTTTCTCTGGGTTTTTCAAAGGTTTTTTTCTTCTTCTAATATATTCCACTTCTATTTTTCTAGCTTCAAATCATCGATATCATTGTAATCTTGTCATGGAGAAAGCAAAATCTCATCAACCATGGTTTGGTATTGAACAAGAATATGCTCTATTAGATATTGATGGTTATCCATTACAATGGCCTAAAAATGGTTTTCCTGCACCTCAAGGTAATTTTAATTTATAAGTTTTGATTCTTTCTATTCTTTTTATTTTTTTTATTCGTTCATTCATTATTTACAATTGTAATAAAAATAAGTAAAATTAATAAAATTATCTTAGTGAGTTTATTTATATTCCACTTAGTGAAAGTTTTATTATTTGTTTACTTCAGAGTTCATCTAAATCAATGAATGAAATTAGTTCACTCTCATTTTATTATTATCGGTTCTATTAAACAATCTGATTAAGTTGTACTTAGAATTAAATTCCATTTAACTATCATCAGTTGATAAATTGTAACAATTACTTGAATGTATGATAATGTACTGAAAATATGGGTCAAAAAAAAGCCAGTCTGGCATATACATTATTATGATCTGTCTTATAGGCAAAACTACAATGAGAAACTTAAAACAACAAACTACTACTAACAGTATCATTCCAATGCAGCTTAGGTCAATAGAAAAACAACTAACTGATAATGAATTGAACTATTTGAGAAAGTACTACTTCACAGACTAACTGTTTCATTGCAATATGGATCCCAAACCAAATTTTACCTAGAATAGGTAATAGGAATCCAGGATGCTCGCTTCATCCTGTATAGGACTGGCCAGATGAATGTACATGCATTTCAGAGTTGTTATTCACCCCGAGACTCGAACTCGGCACCGTGTGCTCCTAATATCGTAGCGTTATTCACTTAATCACAGAGTACACATTGATCAAATTTCACTTAAAATATCAACAACAGAATAATTCAAACCATTTCAAACTGAATTAACTGGAGTTTATTTTTGAAGTTTTAAGATTTAAATTCTTGGTCAAAGTAAATCATAACCTTATTGACCTAAATATTAATTCACTAGTTGTAGTGAAAAAAATCAAAACAAAGGTACACTTCAGTGTTAATTAATTAATTTAGTTCGATTAATAAAAACCTCTTTCTTCCCATAGCTCTTTCTATTTCACCGTAATCGTTTTCTGTAAATTCTTAAACTTTATTCATTGAGTAATAATATCAACTGGAATAACTTAGTCAAACATTCAGTGATTGTTAGGTATTTTGAAAAGAAATACAAGCAAAAAATACACATGAAAAAAATGTCAATAAGTTCTAGAGGATTAGTGCTAGTTTTGACATACCGATTAGCGTTTATCCACTAGAATATTTGTTTATATCAGTATTATTATTGAAAACCGGTTAACCGTTCATACTTTGTGAATGTACAGCATCTTATAAGTATAAATGTTTGTTTTGTTGAGTTTGTAATGCTATGATTAACATTTGTACTCTTACAATTCATGAAACTTTCGGTCTCTTACATATACGAAACATATGTTTTTTGCTCAATTAATTGGTTTTTTTAAAGCTAAGCTTCTAGAGATAAGGCGATACGGTAATTCAAAGCTATTTATGACGAATGTTACATACTATTTTAAGTATAATTTCGATTACAAATATTGGTGCTGAAAAGTTGATCCGTTGTTTAGTGTTCTGTTGAATAGTTTATCTTTGAAGAAAAGGAATATTAAAATTCATGTCAATAAGAATTAAGTGCTTAATTAAATAGAGATCTCTCAATTTGGTAGCAAAATTCCTACTATCTCTTGGTTTAGTGAAGTTATAATCATTTTTTTCTGAAAAATAATAACAATTGTGACCTAGTTGAAGCTTTCTTTTGCTCTCTTTTACTCATCATATTCCCAAAAGTTAACTGATGATACCCACTTAGTAGCTTGCACTCAATTGAATATAAGACGAATAAATTCAAAAAAAATGTTTAATTATGTACTTTCATATCATGCTAATTATTTCTTTTAAATTTCCTAGGACCTTATTATTGTTCTGTTGGAGCGGGTAAAGCACATGGTCGTGATATACCTGAAGCTTTATACAGGGCTTGTATGTATGCAGGAGTTAAAATTTGTGGTAGTAATGCAGAAGTTATGCCATCACAAGTAAGAATTCTTATTATAAATATTATTATCATTATCTGAACAAAAACTGTATATGCAGTCAAATGATATTTTGCATTTATAAGCTGACGCTGGTCATTAGCCATTATTTATAAGTGAACAGTTATTAGGAAGTCATTTCGTTTTGGCTTAAAATTACTTTTGTAGACCTACCATCACTCAATGTCACCATTTGGTAGCTATCTTGATTCTTGAACACCACATCATACATTGTCTTAGAATGTTAACATCAATAAATTCTTCGTAACGAAATTATCAGGACGGAATAAGGACTCAAAGAGTTTCTAAATTTTAGAGTCGGGATGTAAGTTATTTTATGATCCAGAGAGATTGCACTTCAAAACGAATAAAAGTCGTTTGAATGATAAATGGAGAATTACATTCTCAGGTGAAGTAAATTACAAAAATACCTTCTATCATGGTCCGACAGTTGAAAAACTATTGAAAATCGGTAAGAACTGAATAGATAATATCAGTTCATCATGAAAGCCATCTTCAAATTACAGTCATCTCCACATTGGTACATTGATAAATGATTATTGTGTACAAACCAATGACTAGTTTTGTGACGGATTTGTTAGGTTCCAGTCCTAGAATGTTGTGACCTAAGAAGTCAATTAAGTTCAAATTACTAACTGGTAGTGTTGATGACCTTAAATTGTGAATTAATTGAGATTGAACATGTAAAAAAACTTAATTGCTACTTAGTTATTTAAATACGTAATAATGAATGAATGACTTATATGTTCTGAGTTTAATTATCGTAATTATCGTATATGTACATATTGTATGGATGTTTATGTTATCGCGAGTGTACACTGTTGATAAATCTCAAACGAAGATATAATTGTTTCCAAGCGCTCTGTAATCTCCAGTGGTTCATTAACATTTAGAAATGTTGAAATTATAAGGTGAAAAAAAATAATGTGCTTTTCTAGCTTTTCTATTCCTTGATATCAGTTTTTCAAGACTTTTAACTGTTTTGATTTTAATTTGACTAAAAATCTCAGTGAATAAAATTATTATCACACTGTATACACCATACTATATGTTTAGTGTTATTTAATGTGCACTCCATTCTATGCTAGTTGTATCTAGGTAGTACTTTCCAAAGTATCCTAGTTATTACTAATCACATTATAAAGTATTTTATTTCATCTAAACAATAGAACTTCTGTGGTTTCATATTGTACATACAAAATTAATAACATTCACATATTGACACCGAATTTGTAGGATAAACTGTTCGTGATGTTAAAATTAAAATGTATAATTAACGCCACCAGTTAATTAGGTAAGGAAAATTGTTTATTGATAAAAGTGTAATCAAGTTGAGGCATAATTGAAACAATAAATATGGCTGAACCATTCTACTTGTAACGTGGTGGCTGGAGGCAGTAGATAGGAAACTAAACCTAGGATTTGTGCGATTTGGTACTCGTTAGAAAGGTCTACCTGTAATCTTGAGGGAACTGGCTATCTCTAGAGGGTTCAGTCTCCCGTCATCCAGTTTCACATTCGGAGGCGTTACTAGTGAACCATTCGAATTGTGACTGATTTCTTGTAGGACCGAGATGTATTCACAATTGATTTACAATCGATCACTGGTTAGTGACCAATGTCACCTAGACACAGGGTTTCATGTCGACCACCTGTAACAACCAATTTACATCTTAATTCAGTGCATGCAATCTGGAGTTGTTTAGATTAATGGTCATGTTGCAACTTGATCAACAGGAGTTGATAAGCATGAAGAACGACCCTAAACAAATAATACCGGTCTCTACTCATTGAAAAATCAATCGTAAATATTCTTAAATTAGCAAATTCCAGGAAGCAACAGAAGAGTGGTGTCAAACTTTTTGTACTGATTCAAACTTTAAAAATCAATAAATTTTTATGGTTATTTTCAATGTATCCACATAAAATTAGTTCAAATATAAGTTTTTATTACAGTAATTGTTATTGCGTTCTACGCAAAGGTCAACATTGTAGTTGATTTTTATAACATTTTTAAAGTTTACCAGTAAGTAAGTAAAATATTTCATTGTGCCTGGAAAGAAAGTCAAAGCCTTGTTTATTAAACTTATAAACTTCAGATAGTTACCTATTTTTTAGTGTACGTTTGTACTAACTCTACAGGTAACTCGTGAAAATAGAATGATGAACCGTTTTTGTGTGTGTGTGTGTGTGTGTGTGTGTGAATGGATGGATATCTCAATATTAATTCTATTTATATCATGACATTTCAGTAAATAACCACAGTTGACAAGACCAAACAGATTTTACAATAAACCTTCTATTATAATGTGTTTAATTTTCTTAGTGGGAATTTCAAGTTGGACCATGTGAAGGTGTCTCAGCTGGGGATCATTTATGGATGGCTAGATTTATATTACATCGTGTCGCCGAAGATTTTGGAGTTATTGTTTCACTTGATCCAAAACCAATGCCTGGGAATTGGAATGGTTCTGGAGCGCATACAAATTATTCAACTATTGCTATGAGAAATCCGAAATCAGGATTACAGTAAGAAAGATATTTATTTATTTTTCTTTTTTTAAAGACTGCTTGGATGTATTTATTTTCAGATGAAACTGGTCAACAAGATATATATAAATATTGATTTAAGGAATTTAATTTTGATTTTTATCAGTAAATAAAATTCATTCATCTTGATGAGTATGATAATAAATGAACATAATAGTCACATCTAAATCTCTTTAACTATTAACTGACTTTGATTAACATAAAACGATAGTATTAATGATGAAAGATTGGAATATAGTGATATTTCTGTTCAATAATATACATTTCGGTAAATTATTAAAAGGAACTTTATTGGATGATATGTTATCATTTTTATGTAAGTATTTTCTTAAACTTGAATTCACGTAATGATTCAGTTCTAATCAATATGTGTACAGTACTTACTTGAATTACTTACGCCTGTTACCCCCAATGGAGCATAGGCCGCTCACCAGTTTTCTCCAACCAACTCTGTCCTGGGCTTCCGTCTCCAGTTCTGTCCAATGTTTGTTCATTCCTCTCATATCTTTCTCTATTTCTCGGTGTAATGTGTTCCTTGACCTTCCTCTTTTCCTTTTGCCTTGAGAGTTCCATGTGAGGGCTTCTCTCGAGACGCAGTTCGGTGCTTTTCGTAATGTGTGTCCTATCCAATTCCACCGCTTCTTCCTGATTAACTCCTCCACTGGAATTTGGTTTGTTCTCTCCCACAGTACGTTGTAATATGTGTACAGTAGTGACTTAATATTATCCAATAACAAGTACACTGTATTGAATAATACTGATGAATTATTAATGGTATCTTTTATCTTAATAACTTACGTGAATATTAGAATATTATTTTACATTGATGATTTGACAAAAAACGGATTAATTGCAAATTAGAGAACTGTTTTTATACATAAATTTTTAATAGAAACTAGTAAACGAATTGTTGTTGAATGGTTCTTTTAGTGTACAGTAAACTATTCACTGAAATGGTTGTCATGTGAAAGTATGTTTTAAAATCCAAAGTAGGAAAAGTGTTACTTTATCAGTTCACAACTTGAATTATTGTTTGTTTGTGCAATTTAGTACTTCGCAACCATAACTCCTTGTTGGTTGGTACTTTTAAGGCAAACATTTTTAATGGAGAAAAATATTAAACAAATCAATAAACATTGTAATTTATCAATTCTCTAATTCGACAATATCTCCTTTCAAATTAAACCAAAAAAAAAATCAATTTATTGACTAAATTAACCAAATAACTTGATATGGGCTTTTGTTAATCAATTATGAATTCAGTCGTTGACATGAATTGTTGTGAGTGTCAGTTAATAATTCAACTATCGTGCTCATTATTCACAGATCACTTCATTGGCAAAACATGTGATCATCATATGATGGCAAAATCATATTTACTGATCAGACATTGTGTCCATCCAATTGTTTGTGTCACCAGTGATCGAGTTAACAGTATGATCAATAGCTAGATTGACATTGAAATTGACTTCTTTTAATGTCATATGCTTAGAAGTTAAAACGTTATCAATAGCTGTCATAAATGACAGGCAGAACAATATCCAGTCCTTTTAATAACATGCTAATAATGCTTGTAACATAAAGGGCAAAATCGAGGCAATTTTCACAAGATGCACAAATGTCAAAAGCGATTGATCATTTGCAGTCCTCAGTATTAATTGGAAGATTCAAACAACCAATACGAATAAATTAGACTCCACCCCACTGCACAAACAAGTGATCATTATTTTACTTACGAATTTATAGATGTACTATGATCTATGAATACAGTTTTAACCTATACTGAAGCAAGATAATAATAATAATATTAATAGAAATTACCAGTTGCAAGTCTTAGTACTCAATTTTTAGCGACAGCGCCTATTTGCATGATACCCAAATTAAAACAGGCAGTTGAAATGAGGTTCAAACCTGTCAACTACTGGTTGGAAAGA
Organism: Schistosoma turkestanicum; assembly: GCA_944470395.2. Taxonomy (NCBI): domain Eukaryota; kingdom Metazoa; phylum Platyhelminthes; class Trematoda; order Strigeidida; family Schistosomatidae; genus Schistosoma; species Schistosoma turkestanicum. The sequence goes on from OX103971.1 coordinate 66,343,411, forward strand.
AAATGCTTAATCCACTAAGTTGTTTTACGTACAGCATACACTTACATCAAATTGCTTTCTAAATTGTTTCAATGACGGTAGTATCAGTTGACGAATAAATAAATCAACTCAAGTCTTACTTTTAAGAGACATTTATCATTTGTCTAGTAGAATAGGAAGGGTTTTGTGACCAAAAGGAACGACCTTCACCTTCCTAAGTGGGTATTATTTCCTCTTTCTTTAAGCAGAGTTAGATAGTAGCTAGCAGTGAGATCTAGGACGTGCGTTATGTCCTATTTGAAACTCACCAGCTAGATATATCCGCACCTACGTGTTGATTTTCACACCAGGACTAGAAAATCAGCGTCAAACTAGATCAGTTGGAAGAGGATAAAAACAAAATTATCACAGAAACACAATACAGATGACGCCGCTTCAGATAATAAACCAATATTACCAGGGTAGGTTTTACATTGTGGTTCGTATATCAGTAATTATCTGGTCAGATTATCAAGAATATATTACACCAATATATTACCTAATGTTAAAAAACTTTGCCTTTTCATTGCACCATTCAAATTTATCTAAGTATCTAAGTGCTTTAGAACATTTGTCAACGTAGTTTTGCTTCGCATGAATTCTAGATCTTCTAAAATGTTTTTCCAGTTATGGTGATTATTTGAAAAGAAACAATCACGTGCTTTTGAAGGTGAAGGTCGTTTCTCTCGATCACATGAACAAGTGGGGAATATTTTGTAAAAGTACGACCTGAGTCAAACAAGGAAACTAATTTCTTTGTTAACTGATTTCATGGTCACTAAAATAATTTAATAGGCTATTCGATATGTGTTTACAGTTGGAATGACGATTGTTAAACATTGTTGTTAAACAGTGTATCGTCCAAAAAAGTGCCGTTTAACAACAAATCTGAAACACTAGTCGAAATCAACTGAAGTACTAGCTAAATTCTGAGAATATACAAATCTATTTCCCAACTTAATTCGATACCGGACGTTAGCTTAAACCACATACCATGTGGTCACTACTACTGTTCAGTCACTGACTGCAAAGTTTTCAGTCTCAGTCAATTACTGACACAGCTTACTCATTTGTTTGTTCTATTAGTTTCAACTCATTATTTTCAATATTAAGGGTCAATCAGAAGTGGCCAAACGAGGCTACTTTCTGACAATTGGAATTGTTTTAAAGTACACCATTGGTCAAGAAATGGTTTCATTTTCTAAGGCGAAGGAATATACATATATAAATGGGTATTTGTGTGATTCGGTAGACAATTAGCTTTTCTCTTCTACTTTAGCCTTCTCGCTCAAGTAGTTAGTTTCGGGAATTAGCACGTACTATGATCAGATGTCGGACAGCGCTCATTATAAGTTTTCAAACAAATTTCTATGAAATCCGTTACTTGGTAAGCCTCTAATCACCCCGGTACTCGTATGAGAGCGATGATATACAACTTCAAAAATAAGACTAAACGAAAATGCTGTTGCCTCAGTACTCCTTAAGTTCTAACAGGTGTTCACATAAAATTACTTACTTACTTACACCCGTTACCCCCAATGGAGCATAAGCCGCCGGCCAGCATTCTCCAACCTACTCCGACTGGAGCCCCTCTGGGGCTACTGCCACTTCCAAGCCCGGATAAGGGAGCACGGTTGGGAATGAGGTTGACGACCTCATCCCATAACAACACTTACTCAGAAAACATAATTCAAATAAAATTAATCACAACTAAATACAAACAGTCTATCAAAATTTACTTTTCCGGTCAAACCAAAATAAATTTCATACATTAAACTGAAATATTCACAAAGTAGCTGTTTTATTGATCAACTTCAAAAATCCCAGCTCTGAAGTAACAGTATATACGTTTAATTATGGTTGGAATGACACATTGTTAAATTTAGTGAACATGAAATCAATATCGAATTAGTCTGCGCTAGTAACATTGATTCTAGGTTCCTGAAAGAAGCATTACTCAACAGTAATTCATGCAGATAATAATATCAATAATGATCTTCTCTAGACAAAACACATTAATTATACGTTTACGTGTTTTGACGAAACAGTATCCGAATGTTTTAAAATTCCATATTTCATTTAACATAAACATTCAAAATCACAATAGATTAAAATTAATGTCATTGTGAAAAAAAAATAATATTGCTATCATCATTGTTTTATATTTAGAGCAATAGAAGATGCTATTGAAAAACTTTCGCATAAACATTTGGAGCATATTCAGTCCTATGATCCTAAACATGGTTTAGACAATCAAAGACGTTTGACTGGTAACCATGAAACAAGCAGTATTAATGATTTTTCATCTGGTAAGATGATATTTTAAAAGTATTAACTTCTACATTATTATCTGTTTTATGTTTTCATCTGTATTCATTCAGTGGATACACTAATATGCACTTTGTACACTAAGCGGTTCATTTGTGTAATAGTTTTCCAATACTTTTTTGTACTATCAATGTCTTTAATATTCATTAATTATTCTTCTAAGGTATTTTCAATACTTTTTTTCTGTATTTATCTGATTCTTTGATTAAACGGCTGACTTGTAGAACAAGTATGGAAATCTTGTAGTTGGGCGACTCTGATTCACTGTCTTAGTCTATTGAGACAGAATCATCGGCAAACTTATTTGATTACAAATTGCTGGAATCTGAAGTCTTATTAGCACTAGTTCAACACATTCTGTGTACCACTGGATATGACATACAATACTTTCCTGCTAGCCTGAACCTAATCTACACTCTTGGAGAAATTGTTAGTTAAACTAACTGACTGTACTGTCGTCATATTCAAATTTTATGCTGTTACAGTCTAACAAGCGGACGTACAGTCCCACTGTAATATATGAACGGAGAAACGTATATACCGTTAGTCCTGTTTCACAACAATCTAGGCGTAATTCTAACTTATGACCTTAAAATCACGACTGATTGCAATTTCTCACATGCTACTTTGATTCAATCTCATTTCTTTTTTCATTCATATATTTATCAGTATCTTTCTTTGACACTTCTCTACTTGATATTTTATAGGTGTTGCAAATAGAGGCAGTAGTATACGTATTCCAAGACAAGTTGCTGAAAATGGTTATGGTTATTTGGAAGATCGACGTCCATCATCCAATTGTGATCCATACATGGTCACTAGAATGTTAGTGGAAACAACATGTCTTTAATGATTAATACTACAATTTACAAAATATTACATACAACACAAAGAAATAAAATTTTATCAAACAAAATTAATTCTACGAAATAAATTCAATGTTCCCATTTTTAAATTTAATATAGTCAGAGTTCATTTTTGTTAGTGATCACAATAAATTTACTATTGTATATTCATTGTTTTGATCATCAATATTCTCTAAATCATCAGTCAATTTTTGAATCAATTGTTGTCAACCATGTCATCATCGTCATCAATATCAGCGGCTGAAGTGACATTTACCGCCATCATTAGATGTTTTAATGATCAATATTTTTTTTCTCTATTTTCTAACATTTTCTATCAATTAATTTCTAGTGTACTTCAATAAATAAATTTAGCTACTGTCCTAATCACACTTTATTTCCATTGAACAATATACAAACTATGGAAATTCAAAAAAAAAATTATATTCACTGTGGATGAAAATACTTTTTCTTCTTCTTTGAGTAAAAACAATAAAACATACATCATCCTTTTTTCCATTTGATTGTTTTATGTTACTCGTCATCATCATTATCATTATCATCTAAACTCATTGTTTAGAATGTTTATTTCACAAAAACAAGTTTTCATTTATTTTTGTTGGTTTTGTTTTTTTAATTTAACAATTACGAATAAAAAATAATTCATTTCATTAAATTCTCATCAGCTGCTTACAATCTATGATATTTTAAAATCAAATTTATCTTCAGAGTTGACATACTTATTTATAAATACGAAAATAATTAACGATGAACGATGCAAATGAATATTCCAATAAAGTTTGCTTTAAAGTGTGTGAAAGTCCCAGGAAGTCAAACTAGTGATTAAAATTCATGAATGAATTAACTGAAAAAAAATTCACGGTAATGAAGTATGGTATGAGTTGAAATTAGTCAATGAGAATTTAATTATGAATTCGAGAAAAATGAAAACTTGGGAAAGAGCTTAAAGATGAATGTACCATTATCAAGGTAACATCACATTATGGAAGATTTATTCATATACGTATAAGTATATCAATTTCTATGATAATTCCGATTTTAGAACACCATAAGTTGTCAGTAGCCTAATAAGAATCTAATGAAATAAAATGAATTCATATTATTCTGCATCAAAACTGTGAAAAGTAAATATTGGATGTTATGAAAGACAAAACATCTTAGCCGTTCTTATAATTCATATAACTGTAAAACTTTCCCATTTATCAACAACCTATTTGCAAACAAAGAACGATAGTGGATAGAGGATATACTAAGAATTAAACCATTCGATATGCTTTCTAAAATAAAATCACTTATAAAAAATTGTCCAGAAGGGTAATGATTCTATATTTACAGAGAATCCATTCAGTTTAAAAGTATCTGAACGATAAACTACTGACATACATACTAAGAAATAATCCTCATGTTTTATGACGTCAGCAAGAGATGTTAGAGAGCTTCCCCCAATGTACAATATGTGTTTCCTTTCACAAAATCAGGTGCACAAACCAATCTTTCATTCAAGATTTATTCAGTAAAATAGATATTTACACAAAATCTAAGATATAAAAAATGTGACATAAGATATCCGTAGTACCTGTTATGAAACTTTGTATACAAGAACATGAAAGTAATTTTGCTGCATAAAAAGACAAATCAATCAATATCAACCACTAAGTTTCTTTTTGAACAGATTCATATTTACCATGGTAGTTTTAGAACCATCTGTGTTAGATCGAAGAATCATGTCAATCCGTATTTGTTTGAATCTGACACTTTTACGTTATAGCGTTAGCATTAGGGGGAGGTAAATTTATTGGATCTGGAGTCAATAAAACCAATTAGTTCTATACAACTACCTTATTGTGGTTTGAAACTTTTCAAGAGTCTGCATCTGTAGCTCCTCGAGAGGTCGAGCATAGAATTCTCAGTTCTCTCGTTTAACTCATTAATGCTAGACCACAGTGAGTGTAGATTCAATGGTCTACATTTTTAACTTCAGTTTAATGTTGATATCCTAAAATGATCATTCAGTGTGGCTGGTTGTAACTGTCCCACTACCGAGAAGTTTGAACTCCATCAGTCAAAACGTCTTGTTATAACTTCAGGAATTTATCTCAAATTAATCTTCAGAACCAGTCGAATTGGTTTATGGAAGAGATGATGTCTGGCAGTGGAATATGTAACTTATGATCTGTCCTATTTGAAACTCGTAAGGTGAATATGCCTGGATGCTAGTGTAGACAGTCATATCAAAAATCAGTATTAAAAAGTACTCTTGGTTCTGTATAAAAAAGTACTAGCTTAATTCAACGATCTCATTTGTGGTGAATTAATCTTCTGACAGTACAGATCGAACACCGGCTATTTAGAGCGAGAAATTGCACAGTGAAATTTTTACAAGAGTTTTCTGATAAAATATCTAATTCTGATGCATCACTTCAACATTCTACCTCTCATGATTCTGTCCATCGAATATTGATAACAAAAATGCTGTGGTCAAGAAATGGCCAATCGGTTTTAAATATCATTTTATAAGCAAGGACAGTTTATAATGTTCCGGACTTTTTAATGTCTGTATGAAAAGTCATGTGTTTGAAAAAATGATCTTCAAGTATAATACTTGACTATATCAGATGTTGATAGGTATATTCAGTAATGTTTTATGTGATCTGCTCTATACCAACTATTAAACTGAATCCTAAAACAATCTATATTGAAAGAAAACAGTGAGGAAATTTACTTTATCATTACGGTCGATACCATATTTGTACTTTGCAAAATGGCAAGCGACAAGGATTACACTTTTGTGCACTCATTGAGATCTTATTGTATCACCCTTCACGAAAAATTATATATCAATACTACATGTGAATTTGGATTAAATTAGTGCTTTCCCATCATTATTAAGGTAGACATGAGAATATTTTTTTGTGTTTTCAGGGTAAATCTCACCATGAACTGGTATTAGCAAAAGAACTATTAGAAAACATCAGTCAGTCAACTGCTACTTCCAACTATAATATTACCATTGTAAATTCAGGCCATCTAAAACTGATGAAAAGCCTTGAAGTATAATGGATTAATGTGATACTGGAAAAATTATCCTTCGCACTTTATTTAAATTAACCAAGAGATCAGGGTGTATGGTGTTCTCAGTAGTTTTGGAGTTCACTTTAATTCGTATAAGGAGTCATATCCAAGACCTTTAGATATATTGATAAACATAATACCGTTTGATTGCTTACTTTGAATTCAACAAGCAATACAGTCATGAAACGATTCCACGGTATTATCAGTATCGTATAGATTTCACATGATTTTTGTCAATTTTCAAGCCGTTTATTACCATTATGTTCAGGTCATCATCCAGAGAATTTCGATCATGAACCGAGATATATATTCACTCTATCCAGTTACTCTTCACCTTAAAAGATCATATCGCAGATGTATCTATCACTCTATTTTGTCTAGTCACTCTCAAAGTCATCATAATTCATCTGGATCTAACAGTCACTTACGTATCACTTGTAAAAAAATACATTTAACACAACGGGGTAGATGCCTTTAGATGAAATCAGCTGTTCAAAACGTTTTCTAACAAACCGAACATATTAAACGGCTAGTTAACAAATGTTACCACTATTTGTTATAGTAATCCTTAAAATAATTTCAACGTTATATAGATTCTTCATTCGAATGTTCACTTACATTCCTTTTTCTGTATAATATATCTTCCAATGTAGAATAGAAGTTTTCCTTTAGTTTAACAATACTAATCAGAATTTTCAATATCATATGATTTTCAAAATTATAAACAGGATTAATGCATGATTTGTTATTGTGTTTTTTTAATAGAAAAAACGCAACACATATATCACCTTTTTTTTACTACGTAATAATATAAACAACTAAACTTTAATAAACCATATGATTATGGCTAGTTTTACATACTTTGTACTGGATAATGCTAAATCTTATCACATCTAATGTTTCATCACTTGATTTGTACAGAAAGGTATTAAGGTGAACAAAGTATTTATCAACTTAACATATGTATTGATCAAAATTCAATGTTTATCAGATTTTGTTTTCTTAATACTGGCATTTAGTGTGTATTTTACATTGGGATTCTCATAGTGATTTCTTTATTCATTTCACTTATGCCATTGTATTCTATAGTGTTGAATAAATGTCATAGTTCGTGATCTTTCATGTTACGGTTTCGCTTAAGTATGAAGTGATTTAATTGATTTCTACTCGTAGTAGAATAAACGTGATAGTGATTAGGGATAAAGATGATTTTTGTCTTTACGGAATACTTCTCAAATGTTATCAGTATTTAAATCAAATCTAAAAATCAATCATGAATCATTTTGCGAAAAAACCAAAAATAAAACTATCTGACTCAGCAACATTACACATATTTACGTTCTTAGTCAAGGCTTATTGGTGGAAAAAGAAGGTCTTTTGTAATGTTAAATTATTGTCCTGTATTATCTAGATTTATAAAAAGTATGAACATATACACTTGGCTTCTCTCTTCCCGAGAGTAGAAATTATGAAATTACATTTCTGACAGTCTACACAACATTGGATTGGTAGTAAACTTAAGGAAGAATGTGGTGTTTGATGGTTAAAATCATTTGAACCATGACCTAGACATGGATTTGGTACTGTCTGAAACTTACCAGAAGTATTTATCTGCAACTTTCAGAAGTATATTGGTTAGATCTGTACACCGCTGTATGCTAGTTTATTTGCCCAGAACTCATCTGTACTCTAAAAAACTAAAAGTCCTGAGTTTAGTCCCCTGTGAGATCGTGGATACGAATTAATTGTGAAGTCATGTTAATATGAGACAAATGTTGAATGCTTCCTGGTTTTATGCTGTTATGTAACCAAGACCAGCCTGTAGTATAAACTGTAAAATTAACATTTTTACGTAACTTAGTCTCATTCCTGAAGTTTATTCCGTTCCTTCTTTATTGCTTCATTTTTATTGCTTATATCAATGACTGATCTTAGCTAAACAGTCACCGAAAACGAGAAACAGTCGGATAAATGTTCCATCCGAATACAAGATCCTTCAGCCGTCCTCACTCCCGATCCCATCAAGGATCAAATACGGGACCTTCGATTTCACGGTGGACACCTATATATATATATATATATATATATATATATATATATATATATATATATATATATTATGGAACCACCTAACTAGTAATCATAATTCAAATGATTTGTAACCTTACTGTTGCTTTTGATGTTTATTATCTCGAAACAATTTAGTTAAACGAACGATGTCGGTTGTATTGGGAGTTTCCCACTAAAAGAAGGATACCTATGTAATCATTTTTAGTATGTTATATCGTATGACTAAAGTACTTGGTAAGTGTAGAGATATGACGTCAATGCTGTGGCTATGTACTGATGTGCAGCAGCTCAAGAAAATAAATTATTCCACACCAATGAGACCATTTCCAGAGAATTTTTGAAAAATTGATTTTTAAAATCATGAAAATCGTAAAAATTCCACTTCTAATCAAATTTTACATAGCAATGATTAATAACTAATTAAATAATTATTTTGGTGGAAAGAAAATGAACGCATAGACAAACTGAGCACATATTTTAACAACGTTTAAACCTATCACTATTTCATCATTATATATGATCACATACTCAAAATTTATACTTCGAGATACGAAAAAACGACAATCGATTTCATGTCAGCCAACAGTTCAGCATTTATCATGTTATAAAGCCACGGTGTAATTTTCACTGCACTTTTATGACATGATAACCGTCGAAATGTTTATCTATTTCTATTTGACCTCTTATATGAATACATAATTATAAACAGACTTGAAATATTGTAAACGCATGATTGTATCTAACCGAAACATTCATTTGAAAAATAAATAGGTCAAATAGATGAACTAATCACATGTTCATATTTCTCATTAATATTTATCTGAAAAGGTCACTAAGTTAGTTTAAATTGAAATATACAAAATTAGACAGAAAGTAACAGTATTTCAAAACCTCTGTAAAGATGAGATGATTAATCCATGCCTAGAGTTCCTTCAAATAAGTGATGATATGTTAGAATGTTCTATCAACCATAAACTTTGAGATTATGGAAAGATACCTTCACGTATAACTTTTTTCACCTACTGTTTCATTTCTGCATATAATACATGTGATTTATTGGCGATATTGAGGAAATCCAATAGGAACTCATCAGTTACATGTCTAAACACTAGTGAGAGGATTCAAACAACCAATAGACATAAACTGAGCTTAACTCCATTGCTCAAGGTAGTGGCTGACTAAACTCAGTAGCTTACTGGATAATTTGGTGGCATTTAAAAAGATCAGCACTTAGTCCGAGTCGCGGACAGAGAATGAACTCTGAGATGTAGGTGAATCCAGCTAACCAGTCGCAAATAGCATGAGGCATACATTATGGAATCCACCGCTAGCCAGCATTCATCTCCGTCTTAAAGCTGAGAATAGATTATATGTAAAGATTAGAACCATTTGGGGTACAAGTATATTACACTGATGACCTTGAGTGACCTACTAACCAATCATGAAAGTCTGCTTAGTTATGAATCTGTTAGAAGCATAAAGCAGCGGGATAATAGCTTTGATGAGAATCAGTTTAGATTTTAGGAGTCGGGCAGGTGTTATGAGACAGGGTTATCACTCCCTAGAGTTTTCTGCGTTAACTGGCAAAAGGTTTGGGTGAGGTATTGGGAGTTAATCTGTAGTTCTTAGTTGGGTTTAAAAACTAGGGTTAAAATTTTTATCACGAAATGACATCAGCCATGATGCAACGGTTCGTCATTCTTCTGTTTACAAATTTCAGAAACTTAGAGTTGAGGTCACAGCTAGTCTAAAGGCTTAGTGATCGTGTGCAAGATCGAAGCCCTCAGTTTCGACTCTCGAGCGAGGGGTCACAGATGAGCACTGCTAAGAACTACCATACTAAGACAAAACAGATTTCCAGTACTTACAGGCTTTCAATTATGGTTTGGCGAAGATCGGTTAGTCAGATAAACTGTTTGAATCTATTTTAATGACAAGAATTTATGTACATGTGTTAAAGATTTGTACCACACGTCATGAAATAAAGGCACTTTTCCAAACAATGTTTGCCACTTTTTACTTTCAAAACTGCTCACCACTGAACAAACTTAAACCTGTCAGAATGGAGGACATTTCGTATGATTGTTCCTTTTTTCAGTTGAATAGCTTGATTTGATGCAAGTGGTATAGTCAAGCGACGATTACTTACAAATCTGAATTAGGAAAGTGGAACGTCTGTAGTAAACGGATATTAGACGACATTATTTCCTCAATAAAATATGAATTGTGTCATATAACAAAATGACATAGTTATACAGAAATATTTAACAGAAAAATGAACGAAATTAAAATTCATATAAAGAATAAATAATTATATACTAAAAATTCCTTGTGTAATTCACATGCCCATAAAAAAAAATGAAACATAAGCATTAAACTTACTTATTGCGCACTTTGTTAAGATTATCATAACAAGTATTCACAAAGTAATGCATGTATATACCCTACAAACCTTTATTTCACACACTCATCTTAAGTGAATAAAAGTAACATTATTCGGCTTTTTGTCAACTGTTCAATTCTATTCATCTTTCTTAAATCTGTTAATCTGTGTAACAATTTTAAACAGTATAGTTTTTCTTCACCCTATAATGACTTAAACGAAATTATTGAATTTCGACTAGAATATTAGGAAAGATATTATAATGAGTAGTTTCATTGTTTGATTGAACTGATCTACAATACTAACAATAGAGTTTCACTTATTCAATCTACTAAGTAAATGAATAGAATGAAGGTTATTAAGTTCATTCATTTAATAATTTTCGCAATAAATTCCCAAACTATTGATCGATAAATGAACTATCCTCATTTATCATAATAGAAATAAGATACACAGTAAGAAAATAATCATATTAGGATATTCATCATTTTATTTGATTCAATGTTGAAAAGTATTTCAAACAAAATTATCATTTAAAAAGTAACAATATAATCACAAAGACATGTGGGTTTATGCCGAATGTGTTGTAAACCAAATTATAAATTGTTATTGATGTAGAAAATTTATTACAAATATTATTATTGAATGATTTAATAAAAAAGTAAAATATTTCCTAATTAAATAGCAAACACGTTTATTTTATTTCATTTTATTTTATTCATATAAATCATAATTAGCAATTTAATGCCTCAACTAATTTTAATACTTTCACATTGCCTAATGCTTCTGTGACAATGATTCGTTTACGTTGTATATCTGTTGTGATAGCCATTGGATGCCAAATAGAATGTGTATTCTTCTCAGCAATTGGTTTCAATGGAGATAAACTAGTCGAAGTAAATTTATGTTCATTCACACCGATATCATTCCATTCATTGATTTGTTTTGTTGATCTATTGAAATCATTGAATAGATGAATATCATTTTCATTTATATGTTTAATTTGACATGATTGTATACGATGATTAACATGATCTGAGATTAGAAATGATTTAATCCATGAAGCATAGCATATTCCGTAAGGTTGTAAAATCTTTCAAGAATAAAATAATAATAAAAGAAGAATATAGTATAAAGCAATCAGTAAAACATGAATTGTTACATGAAGAGATCGATCAATTACCACCATTTATAAGATGCTTTGAAGACACTGAAGATATATTTCAAAGTACCGGATTGTTTTATGCATCTAATTAGTAAAAACTATCAGTAGTTAACTGTAGTATTCCGTTAAGCTTTTTGATTCTTCACTGTCCGGTTTATCACCAAAATCCACGTGCGAGGAATAGATTTGTACAAATAAGTGATTTTATGAATTTTCACTTAGATTGAGTATATTATTATTATTATTATCAGTTGTAAATTTTTTTCCGAAACAAAATTTCCAACATAAAATGGTCATTCATTACAGAGTTGTGAAGATTGCTGAATTTCTTTGAGATCATGATTCAGTCATTGTTAGACTCCCATCGGAAACCTGGAAGCAACGGACGGTGGTTTCGTCCTAGTACGAAAACCATCAGCAGTGCTTATCCACGATCTCTGCTAGCAGGAATCGATCCGGAGGGCTTCAGTCTCACACACCAATGCCTAAGCTCCAGATTACTGATGATTCCCGTACTAGGAAGAAACGGCCGTCCAGTGCTTCCAGGTTTCTAATGTTGATTCAACAATAATCGATTCAAGAACGCAATAAAATGATTTTATCTCATCTCCAAATGGATCGAGTTTTATAGATCATGTTGTTATGTGAACATTAGGCTATGTAACTAGTTAAAAGCTGCTGTGTATTTAATGAAGATTATTATGAACTCTTTAGAAATATAATATGCATTATCAAGTAAAATGACTTAACATGCATCACAATTTAAAAATCACCTTTCATGATCAAAATAATTATAAACACTATTCAATTCATTTTTTTTCTGTAGATAATAGATTCATTTTGGCCTGTTCATTTATTATGAACCAAATAATTAAAAATAAATTTAACATTACTATTGAAATTGTTCTTCCGCTTATCTACGAGCATGGAAATAAAATATTCTATGTATTAGAACTTGTATCATCGGGCTTTACAACAGAAATCCATGTCCATAATAAAATGGTGTAAATTGACCTTCTGTAATACATATAAACAGTAGCAGTTTACAATGAATGTTAACCCATTGTTTGTGTTAAAACCAACAACTAAAAGTTAATTCAAAGCCTATGGACTGTGAACAGGAATAAATTCAGAAGACAGCATACTTATCATATGAAGAAGCTTAAGTAATTAGAGATATATCTTGATAGTGGTGACTAATTAGTACTTACTAAATGTATTTCAAGTTTAAAAATAAACGTTTCAGAGTGATAAATTGATTGAGTTTATTATCTTCGTACTGTCAATTTATTGCCTATGAAGTTCATGAATAAACATTTAATATTTTCACTGGCCAATCAAATTCCATCAAATTCCTGTCATGTGACCGAAAATATGAAGGGACGACCTTGAGAGTGATGGTAAACAAATATTTTGTTGACGTGTGAAACCAATCATGAATCATTGATACAAATGGTTTGTGAACTTAAGGACATAACACGTTTATCCGCCTTACAAATTGTTTATTCATTACATCTTATTGTTTGTTTCCTCCTACGACCTTGAAACGGATGTTTATTTTAGTTAATCATTAAAATAAATGTTATCACGTGTGTTTACCGGGTAGTTAAAAAGAACGAAGGTCAAAGCATATATTTTCTAAGGAAATTCGTTAAAATATTCATCAAATAATTTGTTCGCTAGTCTACATAAAGGAGGATAAGAATATGTATGCAATAGGATGTAGGAAAAGTTGTTTATGTTGACAGAATGAAATTGTATCTGCAAAATAATATATCAAACAGAGGCCTTTTCTAGAAAAGTAGATTAAGTATTAATCCAAAGGGTTCTATTCAGATGATAGGTAATTTCCCGAATGTACTTTTAATTTCCAATTGATTTCAGCTAGTAAACCAGTTCGTAGGAAAAATTATCTTAAAGTCGCCACAAAACCACCTCACAAATACGTGTACTTATAACTGACTTCTTATGGAGAAAACCTTGATCTGTGGCGTCAGATGTGTCACGAGTAGTGTCATATTTGAATCGTGATATTAGGTATGAATTATATTAGAACACGAGCTTACTAAATTTTACAATATTGACTAGTGGATTCCGATTTAATAGTTTGAATTTTATCCTTCCTATTAGTCAGCTATGAAAAAAAAAACAATTTAAGGTACAGAAATTTTGTGCCATTACTGTTCCACCTGAACACTGTCAATAAGTAATCAGATTACTTAGCCCAATTTTTGGAATGTACTCCTGACTTCCTCAGAAAGGGATATATTATTGAAAGTCAGTGTTGAGCTACTTTCAGGCGTACGTTGTAAGATATTCAACTTCATCTCCCTTTCTTTGTATCTAGTGATTTATGCTGTAAGTCAAAGGTATTTCACAGTGAAGGCAATGTTTACTCGACGTATAACTAATCATGAAACAATTATGTTTTTCAAAAAATGTGTCAAGTCTTATTATTTTCCGCCCCGAAGTATTTTTATGAAAATTAAAGTATGATATCTTATCATATATTTAGTAAATATACTTCTTGAATGAAGCCTAAAATATCTTGATCGTGTTATTCAAAGTTATTGATGATTCATAAACATTTTGACAATTTATACCTACTAACAGTAGATTCCACTAGAGAAATAACGAATTACAATAACAAATAATAACTGAATGATAATTTTCAAAGTAGTCAGTTGAATGAAGAATATTTGAAATGTATATTTCGAAGAAAAACGAACTAAAATAATAAATTTTATGATTGTTATTATATTATTTATGTTTTACTAAATTGAAAAATAATGAATTTATGCAATATAGTAGTGGGTAAAGCAAAATTCTACCTCACACAAAGTTGATTACATTTTCAATAACCAGTTACTTTTACTTTTACAAAATTCAAATTCACCATAGCCAGTCTGTGGTGATTATTGTATATCCATAAATTACAACGTGAATTGACCTTAGTTAGACGAAATTTGAAAACCAAGAAGCATTATTAGACAGCTGTGGTAGAGGTCGCAAATGTGCACTACTGTAGATAAAACATCTCTGCAGAATATAGATATATATATTCATTATTTATCGATCTGGAAAAATCTTAATAAAATATCAATTGAAAATTCTTTTTCCAGCTTAATTACTTACGCCTGTTACCCCCAATGGAGCATAGGCCGCCCACCAGTCTTCTCCAACCAACTCTGTCCTGGGCTTCCCTCTCCAGTTCTGTCCAATGTTTGTTCATTCCTCTCATATCTTTCTCTATTTCTCGGCGTAATGTATTCTTTGGCCTTCCTCTTTTCCTTTTGCCTTGAGGGTTACATGTGAGGGCTTGTCTCGTGACGCAGTTAGGTGCTTTTCGTAGTGTGTGTCCTATCCACTTCTAGCTCTTCTTACTGATTTCTTCCTCCACTGGAATCCGGTTTATTATCTCCCACAGTACGTTGTTGCTGATGGTGTCTGGCCAACGAATACGAAGTATTTTGCGTAGACAGCTGTTAATAAACACTTGTGTCTTCTGGATGATGGCTTTGGTAGTTCTGCATGTTTCCGCTCCATACAGTAGAACTGTCTTGACATTTGTATTGAAAATCCTGATTTCGATTTGGGTTGAAAGTTGTTTGGAGTTCCAGATATTTTTCAACTGTAGAAATGCAGCCGTTGCTTAGCCAATCCGTGCCCTCACATCTGCATCCGATCCACCTTGATTGTCGATGATGCTACACAGATATGTAAAGGTGTTAACGTCTTGCAAGGCATCTCCATCAAGATTGATTTGGTTGGTGCATGTTGTTTTGCATCGGAGAATTTCGCTTTTTCCTTTATGTATGTTGAGACCTACTGCTGCAGAGGCTGCTGCTACACTGGTCGTCTTCTCTCGCATTTGTTGTTGAGTGTGCGATAGAAGAGCCAGGTCATCTGCGAAGTCCAGATCGTCCAGCTGCGTCCTAGCTGTCCATTGAATACCGTGCTCCCCTCCAGATGTTGACGTCTTCATAATCCAGTCGTTGACCAGGAGAAAGAGAAAGGGTGAGAGTAAGCAACCTTGCCTGACATCGGTCTTCACTTCAAAAGAGTCTGTTAGCTGTCCTTCGTGTACAATTTTGCAGTTGAATCCATCATAAGAATTCCGTATGATGTTAACTACTTCTCAGGTACACCGTAGTGTCGAAGAAGCCTCCACAGTGTTTTCCTATCCACGCTATCGAATGCATTCTCGTAGTCGATGAAGTTGATGTAGAGTGGTGGTTTCCATTCAATTGATTGTTCCACAACGATCCGTAATGTTGCAATTTGGTCAGTACACGATCGATCCTTACGAAATCCGGCCTGTTGATCTCGAAGTTGGACGTCTACGAAGCTCTACGAAGTCCTTCATTCTGTTTAACAATACCCTGTTGAAGACTTTGCCTGGTATTGAAAGAAGAGTGATGCCTCTGCAGTTCTCACACTTGCTGAGATCGCCTTTCTTTGGTATTTTGGTCAGGTATCCTTCTTTCCAATCTGATGGTACTTGTTCCTCATCCCAAATCTTCTTGAAGAGGATGTAAAATATTTTCGCAGTTGCTTCCACATCTGCTTTTATTGACTCTGCTAGAATGTTGTCTGGCCCTGCTGCTTTGCCGTTCTTGATTTGTCTGATTGCCATACTGATCTCCTCAATCGTAGGTGCGCCAATATTAATTGGGAGGTCCTTGGATGCTGCTTCGATGTTGGGTGGGTTCAGTGGAGCTGGTCGATTCAAAAGTTCCTTAAAGTGCTCTACCCACCTATTTCGCTGTTCGTCAGTGTTGCTGATTGTTTTCCCTTCCTTGCTTTTCACTGGTTGTTCTGGTTTACGATAGTTACCGGCCAGCTTCTTTGTTGTTTCGTACAATTGTCTCATGTTTCCTTCTCTTGCAGCCTTTTCCACCGTCATTGCTAGATCTTCCACATATTTTCGTTTGTCAGCTCTGATGCTCTTCTTCACTTCCCTGTTCGCTTCTGTGTATGCAGCTTGTGCGGTAACTTTCTCTGCTCTTGTTCGGCTGACATTCACTGCTGCCTTCTTGTTCCTCCTTTCTTCAATTTTTGCAAGAGTATCAACAGAGATCCATTCCTTGTGATGGTACTTCTTGTGACCCAGAACTTCGTGACATGTTGAAGTGATTGCCTCCTTAATCCCTTTCCAACTGTTCTCCAATGTTGCGTCCTCTCCATTGTGTAGATCCTGAAAGGCCTGGAACCTATTGGTGAGGGCTATCCTGAATTCGTTGAGCTTTACAGTATCCCGAAGAAAGGCTGTATTAAACTTCTGTGATGTTGTCTGTCCCGTTTTCCAGTGCTTCTTTAATTTCAGTTTCATTTTGGCGATCAGCGAATGGTGATCTGAGGCTATATCAGCTCCTCTCCTGGTTCTCACATCCTCCATGGTCCTTCTGAACGTTCTACTGATACAGATATGATCAATCTGGTTTTGAGTAGTGTGTTCCGGTGAAATCCATGTCGCTTTGTGTATGCGTTTGTGTGGGAATATTGTGCCACCGATGACCAGTTTGTTGAAGGCACATAGGTTTGCAAATCTCTCACCATTTTCGTTTCTTTCTCCCAGTCCATGTCGTCCCATGATGTCTTCATATCCAGTGTTGTCCATTCCAACCTTGGCATTCAGGTCTCCCATAAGAATCGTCAAATCCTTTGGTGAACATTTGTCGACGATTGACTGCAGCCTTTCGTAGAATTGATCTTTAACGTCGTCATTGTAGTCATTGGTAGGTGCATAACATTGGATGACGTTCATTGTAATGTCCTGTTTCTTTGTTTTGAAGGATGCTTTAATGATCCGGGGTCCATGATACTCCCATCCTATCAGTGCCTTTTGTGCATGTTTGGACAGCATCAGTGCAACTCCTTGTGTATGTGAAGCGTTTTCCTCTTCATGACCAGAGTATAACAGCAGTTCCCCTGAAGCAAGTTTCAGTTGTCCTACCTGTGTCCGATGCGTTTCACTGATTCCAAGCACCTCGAGGTTGTATCTTTTCATTTCTGCCGCAACTTGAAATAGTCTTCCAGTCTCACATAATGTACGAACGTTCCATGTACCTAAAATAATGGTTGCTCTGGTTGTCAGAAGAGGCATCAGCCCCGTGACTTCCGAGGGAACTCGGCTTTCATCACGCGACGTCATAATTCTTCCTCCAACTCCCAGGGCAGAGTTAAAATGGTTTGAATTATGTTGTCTGGTTAGCGTTTTTTTGGCAAGTGAGATTTCAACGGAATGGGGTCGCCAACCCCATGTCCAACCCTCCTCCTTTACCCGGGCTTGGGACCGGCAGTAGCCCCGAAGGTTCTACTGGCGGAGTTTTTTTCCAACTAGTTTTCCTTTTTCAAGACAAAAACTAAGACCAATGAAAGCAGATCCACTTAAGTTTTTTAAATATAAATAATAGAGTTAGACATTAACACCGTTGGATGCCGATCCAGTGGTCCGATGGTTAGGCGTTCGCTCACAATACCAAAGGTCCTAGGTCCGAATCCTGTGAGGTGCAGAAGTCGTGGATGCTCACTGCTGATGAGTCCCATGCCAGGACGAAACGGTCGTCCAGTGCTTCCAGGTTTCTAATGATGGTCTAACAATGATTGATTGATGATTTTAAACAGGTCACAAAATCGATAATTTAAAAGAGGATAACATGGTATGGTACTGAAAGTACATAGCCTTTTGAATAACATCCCTCTTATGTGATTAGCGAGAATTGCTTACATTATAGTAGTATGAAAACAAGTTAGAATGGAACAGATGAAGAAATATAATCGAAGATAGATAACATAACATACCAAATTTTTGAAATATTCAAGAGAAATCTTCCTGAAAGATACATCAAAAAAGAAGTGTTTAAAATTGAAAGTCCTTAACCGTGATTCTAATGATCAAAGCACTGACATAACCTTACATATATACAAAAAGTTGTTAAGTAAACAAGTATAGCCACAGTCAAGGATATCATCACTAAATCTTTGTGTAATAATAGTATTTTACTGGTGTATTTAACAGGTGCAACAATAAACTAATATGACTACATCTAAAAGAACTATTCGAAACTATAGAAATCATCAAAAGACTTCATGGTCTGGGACCATATAGACTAGTTCGCTTGTCACATTCACTGAATTTTCTAGTCATATGCACCAATAATAATGAAGGTAAGTAAATTTATCAACTAACTAAAATAGTATATATTTAATTATATCATTCTATCATAATGTATTTCTTAATACATCGTATATTTCATCTCACTCATTAGAATAGAATAATGTTTAGCTTTAATCCATCGGTTTAGTTATGTCACGAAATAAATCTATACAATGGGCTTTCATAATGTTCAGACTGATATTCATTTGAATTTATACAAGTTTCCGACTTTACTATGGCTGCCTTTGTTTTGTTTTAGCAATCATGTGTATAGTGGAAATAGAGGAAGAAAATAAGATTTGTATAGAAACATGTAGCTGTATGAATGACTGTTCAACAAAATCAATATTTCGTCAAAAATTAGCCCAGCAAATGAATGCTTCTATATATATATATATATATATATATATATATATATATATATATATATATATATATATATATATATATATATATATATATATATATAAAATGTTATTTCTGCAGAATCACATATGTATGTATGTATGTATATATATACGAATAGCGTGTAAATGACTGAACAAAAGTACTCTATTCACGGAAGTTTCTTTTGTAAATAAGCTTTCGAAAATGATGAATAAACATTTTGCAAATTATTGTTACTCTTAGAAAAATAATCTTTGTTATTAGAATCGAGAATTCCAGAGCTTTTCTTCATATAATTGTCTGTGCAAAATTTGCCATTACAGAAATGCTGACTTTAGACATTAATAGATAAACTTGTGCACTGTTTGTACACTATATGAAATTAGTCATTATACACCACTTTGTACAAAACCGGAGCCCAGAAAATCTCCTGCAATAACGTTGTTTTTACCAAGCTTTTAATCGATTATAAATTATAGTAAAAATCTACACAATTTAGTAATCGTTTACAAGGTTAAATATAAACAAAGTTAAATCTTCATAATATTTATTAGAAAAGAGAAAAAGAGGAAACAAATTTCTTTCATACAAGATGTATGATTTGTAAGTGAACACAAACTAGGCTGAATTCTAGCTACGTGGAGTTCTAAAATATACAACAACTTTAAATTACGTCTTAATTACTGTTTTACATGAAATAAAGATTAATTGGACAAGCGTCTTGTCACTCTGAATTGCTTATCTAGCACTACGTACTCTAAACACCAAAAGGGATTGAACTTAGGAGTTTCGGACCTCACAAAAAATACAGTAGAATCTGGTTACTTATTTAATAGTTCAGTGTTTGAATTTCCCACACTTAGTTACTATTCTGAGTAAGGCTACTGTAACTGGCTTCACAGTAGCAAATGAATTGGTATACACACATGGAAGAGCCTATCATCGGGAGTTCATCCTTGATTCATTGTGCTAGTACTGGTTTCGTTGAGAAGACTATATGTATCTTGGCGGCATGATGTGTCTTTTCAACAGATCTCTTAAGTAGATTTTTAAAATGCCACCCACTATGTACTTTTTAAAATCGAGTTTTATCTAGAGAGTTTTCTCTCTCACCACGTTATCATTTGTTCTATTTTTCCGTTCCGATAGAAATTTCCTAACAAAATCATCTGAGTAGCTATTGTGTCATAATATTTTCTTTAGTTTATCTATTCGGTTATCAATACTCTTCTAAAAACATAATAGTTTAATTCTGTGGCTGAAACATTTGACTAAATCTATTTTGAACTGAACTGTTGTAAAGCTATAGGAAGGGGGATACTGACCTGTCTATGTATTCTTTAGAAATATGTTTCTTTTATGGAACTGTCTATCCTTCTAGAAGGCAGGATATCAAACGAAGTTTTACTATTATCGTCCTCTTCTTCACTGGTGTATTTTATAGCAAGGTAAACGTTATCTTAAAGGTTTAACAGTTGTTGATTGTTCGTACGTGTCATCCGTTTACCGACAGTAATAATCTAGCATACTCAGGATGTCATTTAGCTGTCCATTCCGAAATTTAGTAAGGAAAATATCAACAAGGAATGAATCTAGCGGTGATACCATTGCTACTCTATCTATCTGTTTATAGAATTCGTTTTTAAACAAAAAGTAGGTATTCATTAAGCATATATTAAATTTATATAATCAATTTCTTATAAATAACATGATATTATGAACATACATTATCATTCGTTGTACCATAACCACCAATAGAAGATAAGAAAGAACCATTCGTCAGTGAGTACAACTTCACGCTTGGAGCAGCCCAATCAGTAACACATATACATCCTCCACTATCTTCAATAAATTCAACATAATAAGGTTCAGTTAATACAGTTCGACTATTGAAAACAAATTTATTTGAATTATCTTCTCCAGATAATCCTAAACCACCTCTATCAAATGGTATTTGACGTACAGGTGAATTAGAATCACAACGTATATCATAAAGACTAATATGATGACGTCGACTCTCAACAACAGCTAACAATCCAATACCATAGCATACACCACGTGGATGTTTAAGTTTATCTTTTGTTAATGTACCCTGTGAACGTCCATCAAAGCTGAATAGGCGAATCTTTAAGAGAAATAACGAGAAAAAAAGTTTCACTAACTGTTTATTTTGCAGAAAATAATATAAAAACTGATGGCGGCGATTTAATGGTTGTATATATTGATGAATATGTAAAAAAACAAACAAACATTTTTTCCTCCTTGTAGATAGTTTAAAGATAACTAATAACGAAACAACTAGTCTTATGATCACTGGAAATAATACCAAAGAAGTTCTACTTTATTTAAATATCATACCCATTTGTATCTAAGACGAAGTATTAGAGACTTTAATTCAACCCATTATTCTTTGATGGCTGTAACTCATTCCGCTACCAGAGACAAATCTATTAACTAATTACTGAGCTATTTAATACAATGAACTCAATGAATGGATACTATTGAATAAACCTCACGTATCAAGAACAAATAGAAAGTTACGATATTTACGACTTAATAAGGGAATATAAGATTGATCATTCACTGGAACAGAAATCAAAACAAATTCAGTAATTTATACATTTATTTAAACACAAGTGTATGATAAGCATGTTTCATATAATTTTCATCTTGATCAGTATCGTAAGATAAGTCAAGCAACTGTTAAGTGGACAATCAATTTTATTCTGTCAATCACTCACTCTTAATATCTGTGTCTGAATCCAGTATTAAATGCAATGAGGTAGGATGCCAAAACATACGAGCTAGTATGTTTTTGATAAATCTCAGCTTATATGAAGTGAATATAACTAACTCTATCGTTTAAATGATTACCTATATGTACTACTTTCATTTACCTCTACAACTGCACATTCTCAGCCGACAAAATTAACTTACAGATTTAGTGTATATAGGCGTATTTTAAAAAGATTTAAAATTTAATTATACGTTTTAAATCTTTAAATCTGAGAAACAGTAATCATATTACTATGCTTTCTTTTAATATGTTAAGAGAAAATCAATAAAAAGCCTTCAACTGGTACTTCATTTATGTTAATATTTCTAAAAGAAAAAAATCATTCATTCATCTTAGTTTTGTAACAGGTCAATAAATTCACACTACAATCAAGTCAATAACTCACCTCATCTAGTTGATAATCTGATACAAATATAGTCCCTCGACTGGATGATATTGTAATGTCAAATGGACTTACAAGTCGATCACTCATTTCACCGGTATCACCTAAACTTGAAATAAATGTTCCATCATGGGTAAAAAGCTTAAAAATAAGCAAAGTATAGAGAGGAATGAATACAAATTAACAAATAGTTCAATAATATTGGGGATATATTCAATATAAATATTTTAAGTAGAATTCCATTGACGGATGCGTGATTATTTTTAAAATGTGCAGTAACTTTTAGTTTGGTGAAATTTCTGTACATACACTTAATTAATACTGAGAAACCCTATAGCTATTTTAAGTTACGGTAAGCTATTTAATGTTTATACCGTTTCACAATGGTTATGTTAAAACAAAATTCTACTTTTTACAAAGTGGCTATTAATAGGTATAAAAAACAGTTTACGCAGGTCATCAAGGCAAACAAATAACACTGACATTAGATGGAGTAAGATTCAATGAGATGATTTCGTCATAAAAATAGTTAAAAAATACTTTTTATCTATCCTCTGATAACCTTGAAATGGCCTGACATTATATGATGATAATTGAGTAGGCTGCCGATTATCCAGGCCAAGTGAGTGGATATCAACAACTTACAATCTTTTCAATTAGAGTTATGGAGATTAGTGTTTTGACACATTTGAAATCACCAATCAATCATTGTTAGACCACCATTAGAAACCTGGAAGCACTGGACAGCCGTTTCGTCCTGGTATGGGACTCATCAGCAGTGAGCAACCACGACTCCCGCACCTCACAGGATTCGAACCTGGGACCTTTGGTATTGTGAGCGAATGCCTAACCATTGAACCACTGGGCCAGCATCCAACGGTGTTAATGTCTAACTCTGATTGATCTAGGGATTTTGCGTGACCTCACCCATTTGTCTTCGATAGTTACTGCCTATACCCGACAGGAGTGAACTCCACTGATCACGTCTTCTCACTATAACTCCGAGAATTTCCTCACGAAGCTAGTCACTAGGGAGCACATTTTACGATATATCGTCCCGGGTCCGAGTCCTGTGAGGTGCAGAAGTCGTGGATGCGCACTGCTGATGAATCCTATACCTGGACGAAACGGCTGTCCAGTGCTTCCAGGTTTCTAATGGTGGTCTAACAATGATTGATTGATGATTTGAAATGTGTATAAACTTATAATCTCACAGTTACAAGGTACAGTTCTAAAATTTGTTTCCTTTTTATCAGACATCTTAAATATAAAAAAATCCTTTTATTTCTTGTAGTTTGAAGTTAGAGATATAACCTCTTATATAAATATGTTAAACAATCTGAAGTTAGCTTTCTGAGTTTGAAATCATACATGTATACGTTTCACTTGATATATTTATTTATCGCCTATTAGACAAAATAAGTAGTTGAGTGAAGAAAGTGATAATTCTAATAAACATATTCAGTTTGAAATTCAAATTATTCACACAACATGACTGATCATTTGTTGTAGATGAACCAATAAACAATGTATTGAATACATTTTAAAAAAACTTTCTAACAAAAACAGAAGATGATGTGACTACAAAAAACAAATCATGCGAATTTCAGTCATTTGAACATGAAAGCATAGAGAGGAAGAAAATCAGTTCACATTATTGGGTAGTTTTCAGTTGACCTGTGGTGATGGGGGAGATATCTTGTAAAAATGATTAAGTTTTATTAACAATGTAACAAGAAATTGATGGAATAGATTTAATCAAACAAAAGTATGATACCTTGATTCTAGAATTATCTCGATCCACAACATAAATATCTCCATTGGATTGATTTACAGCTAATCCAGTAGGCCAAACATCACGTAAATCAGTACTGACTCTTGCATCAAATTCTAATTCATTTAAC
This sequence comes from Schistosoma turkestanicum, assembly GCA_944470395.2. Taxonomy (NCBI): domain Eukaryota; kingdom Metazoa; phylum Platyhelminthes; class Trematoda; order Strigeidida; family Schistosomatidae; genus Schistosoma; species Schistosoma turkestanicum. Next base: position 66,367,942 of record OX103971.1, read on the forward strand.
ACTTCATATTTAGATGAATTGGCATGTTCTTTAATCTGTGATTTATATTTCCTGTCAGTAGACATATAACCATTTACTGATGATAGATAATGATCACTGCATAAAATATTTAAAAAAAGGCATTTATTTGAAATTACTTTTGGATAATTCAAAGAGTAAAGTTGCTTTCGGGTTATTTCATTTTCTAGAGCTAAGCAATCATATTTGTAGTTTCAATTAGACAATCGTAAACATGATTACACATAATAAGAAAATGAAAACATGAAGAAAAAACAACAGAGTTATGCAATACTATGCAATACTGAAATGTATCACAGAAGAAAGACAATCTGAAAAAAAAACTGCTACTCCGTACACATGAAATAAATGTTTCACTGGTTGAATCCTATTCAAAAGTAAGCAATCCGATGAGGTGATTAACAGATTTAAATTCCGTGAGGAAATGTTGGCAATGAATGATCATAAAAGTCCAAATGTCAATCAATCAAACTATAGAATGTTTATGTTGATGATGATTGCATAATGCATATGTTTATGTGTTCTGGGACAGGAGAGTTTAAAAACTCATAAACTAACAATGTGTGTGTGTGTGTTGTAAGCGAAGTAAACTATCTGTATCAATCTCGTTAAACATTACATGACTTCATATCACAATTCTTATTGTTACATTATTGTGTCTATTCATTGTTTACTATTTTTTTTTATGTCATGTAACCGATTGAAATTTGATTTAGACAGCTTGTTAATCAATCCGTAGAATAAGTTTCTCTTTACTGAATCTAGTGTTTATATTATTGTAATAAGAATCATGATATTTTTGAATGAACATTTACTGAAGTGTATTTGTAATTATTTTAATCTGTAGGCATAGTTTATTCCAAATTGATGTCAGTTTGGATATCAATGCAAACTAGGGACATTGAACTGCAGTTTTATCCTAGTAGTGGGCACCTATGCGTTTGCTAAGACCTCTAGGTCTCACGGTAAGTATTCGGCCATTAGAAGTAGTGGAGTTTGGATCCAAGGGACATACGTTCAACACCAATCGATTTGTGATTATATAGTACAGTGATTAACCAATGCCACCGGTCATTTCATAACTTTGCATAGAAATTGAATTGTATTTAACCAGTTACAATACTGCACAACTTGACAGTAAAAATGAAGCAAGGATGAAGAGATGTGGAAATAAAACTAGTCATAATATTTGTTGCTTACTGGAGCATACAGACACATCAATAAAGAATATATCGATGTAAAAGGATAGACAATAAAAGTTAAGAAAGTAGTGAAAACTTAATTTCTTGAGGCTACATTGGTTTGAATACTACCAATTATGTTAGATGGTTGGAGGTAACCAACAGAAAGTTCGAAAACTAGAGCCTAGGTTCGTTATCTCTTATCTGCGGGATGTATGTTTGAGGAACTGTTTTCCCCCACTGAACTGGAATTTGTGAAGTTTAGTATTCAGAAATATTGGGACTAAGTTCTTCACAAATAAGATGCGCTAAGTTTATAGATTCCTTATGGTCTCATTTTATAACTTAAGATCAAACGAAACAATGTAAAATAGTGCTGATCCAGTCAACGTAGCAGTGACATTGCAATTTTATCCAATCGAATTTAATATGAATTATTGATTCAGCAACATAAATTTACTTACGACTTTGTTATCAACCAATACGTTCCTGATTCTTTGAGATCGAAATATTAAAAATTCTTTTCATATCAAGAATAGAGCGAATTAATATGATCATGATCTAGTGTGATGATTATAAAACTAGAGCAGATAACATTGAACCTATCTGTGTACCGCTATATACATGCAACGACGTAATGTTGTTTAGTTCTCTGTTTGAGTCATATTGATCATGTGGAATGTGATCACTAGTCTGAGTGAATCAACTATATGATTTTTTATTTTTATGACAGCTAGTTGGATGTAAACGGTTGGAAACCCTGATTTTTCGCACAACCGTCAACTCGAATCATTCCGCTTGAAACTTGAATTCATATCTTTCTGCTAACCATTTTTCAGCATACTACACAAAAAAAAACGGAAAATCAACTTACTCTAAATTAATTGGGTGAAATTCACTATTATTATTATTATTGTGATTACCAAATCGATTATTCCCATGAAAATTATTTAATATTGCCAGATCTCGTGGACTAGTATTGACACCAATTGACACTTGATCATGATTTAAGCACATATTACCAAGTTCTAATTTAAGTTCATTTTGTTGATTCCCAGCTAAACAACTGGTCAATTCATTTTTAACAAATTCTTCTACAATTTTTTCATATTCAATACTTCCAAATAAATATGATGAATTGAATAGATGACTATTTGTTTCTGTTTCATTTTCACTATATTTATAATTGCCAATTTTGAAATAGGGTTTGATTCGTGCTAATGAGAAGAGAAGATAGAAAATTAAATATGTTATAACTATAAAGTCAATTCTTACATGAAATCGTTCAAATGAAAACGTATCCTATAACATAATGGAATACTTTTCCAAACTTTTCAGAACAGTCACCTATTCTTTGCATTTATATAACAATGTTAACAACAGTATAGTTGAATGAATTTCACAATGTTACCAATCATTCAGGAGTTAATTCAGCGATAAAGTTTTTTACGTTAGGAAATTCATAAATTAAGCGGTTAATAGGAAAGCCAATAGAACTTTAAGAACTGCGAAGTATAGTTAATCAGTCTCTTACTTTTCATCTATTTTTCCTTGAATTTCCAATAGAAATTTTAAAAGTATTTAAAAGTCAACGACCGTATTTTATTGGCGTTCATCAGGAAAAAAAATCAAAGTTATAACTAAATAGCTCTTCCACTTAGATGCACGTGAGAATGTTTATGAATCAAGCCTGAAGACAATTTAGGTAGTTTTTTGAATATTTCTTATGATTTTATAGCTTTTGCCTATCTGTATGGTTGATAACAGCTTTCTAGTTATGATTAATCTGTAATACAACTTTCAAAAATGTATTTAGTTATCATAATCCTGGACGTAAATCACAAGGACGACCTTGAAGTGCTTTTCGGCCAACAGGGAAACGTTAACTAGTGAAATTACGATCGATGAATGGTAAACCTGTCTTTTAGAATCATTAGAGAATTTCATCACGAACTGAGGCCAAATATTTATTCAAAAAATATTTCGTAGTCATTTGAGTAGATAATTTTGTTCAAGAAATCTAATCGATTCGTTTATATATTTTACTTCTTCTATTATTACCTAAACTAATTAGCAAGAAAAAATAATCATTAAGGAGCTTGTTGGCAGATTAAAAAACGCCCAATTTCCAATATATATATATATATATATATATATATATATATATATATATATATATATATATATATATATATAGTAATTTGAAGTTTTGAATCGTTATACTGAAAGTAATGCTTTCATTGTTTGACATTTTATTGACGAGAGACATTTTATAAAACAAAGCTTAAATCATTAGTTAAAAGAAAACAGACTAAGTCTTGCTAATCTTTTCATGCTACGTCAATGGTACAAATAAATTATTCACTGTATGTATCAATGATTACTCTTTAAATATCATTCTGAAGTATACTTTAAGTACTTTTGTTTTTCTAAAATAAAAGTATTAAGAATTAGTGACTTTTTTTAATCGGATAACATTAAGTGGTTGATTATAGACTAAAGTGTTCATGTTTTTTTTAAATCCATTGTATAAAACAAAATACACCACTTGGTGGACTACGATTCATGGATGAAAGAACAATTTACAAATTTATCAAACTAATAAACATTTTTAAGACGTTCATCAAGAAAAAAAATGTACCAAATTTAAAATAAATGAATAAATAATTTGCTTTACTAATTGATATCAGTTGGAAAACTAATGGAAACCAGGAATTACTGCATGATTTAGTGTAAAATTTGAATCTATCAGTAGTACACACTAGAAACTTCATATGATGTCAAAATTAGGAATAATAGTTCTCAAAGTGAGTATGTTACTTCTGACCAATGAGACAGATTCTAATGATCCAATTTCCAAATTTTATTTGACATGCCGAACCACCGACTACCTCGACAAGCTATGTTTTGTGGTGTAGGAGTAGGTTGGAAGAAAGTTAAGGGCGGCCAGACCAAAACATGGAAGAAATCCGTGAAGTCAATAACAGCTGGACTGAGTCATGTTGGTAGATGTAGGCTACCTGGTTGGGGTCCGCGAGACGAAAGTCACCAATGGTTAGAGACCTTGAACGACATGGCTCAGAATCGTTTGCAATGACGCAGGTGCATCCACTCTCTGTGTGCTTTTTAATTTTAACCTTCTGAATTCCTCATAATCTCTACCTTTCTACTTCTAAGTTTATCTCACTGACTTATACTTCTTGAATCATATCTTCGCTCTCTAATCTTCTCCATTACTGCTAATAATTCTACTATCGCTATCACTCTGGGATTTGAAGTGACAGTTACGTCTCTGTGCTGACGTGGTATGGCAACCTGAACTGATGTACATACGTACGAAGTTCTGCGTTGTATCTATCTGTCTGTCTGTCTGACATGTAATGTAGCCCAGTTCAATGCTATGTTTTCAAACCATTAAAGAGTTTCAAATTTAAGATGTGAAGTAAGTATCTAACACCTCTCAATTTACGATGGTTTTTCAATGAATTCAAATTGATGATGTAATAATTTCCTCAGAAAGAGCCTCTCTGAATGAGGAAATTCCGCTAGAAAGAATGGTTTAATATGTTTTGATTATCCTCATAATTTACTGTTTATCACTGTAATCATAGTGTTCTGTTGACTATTTTTGAAAAAATAGAAACCACAATCACTTAAATATCAGACTGTCCTGGCAGTTTAAGCTGAAATTCCGATGAATACCGCAAAATATTGTTTCGAAATTTTATTCACAAATTAAATTCCTAACTTAAGCTAGTTTACACTAATTACCCACCAAGTAGTAAATTACATCATGATTCATTGTTACTAAGGACTGGACGCGAATACCAATCACTATCAAGTGACAAAAACTACCAGTGATCCCAGATCTAAAGGAGATGGCTTGAAATCGAAATAAAGGAGTTTAGAGTTGAGAAATTCTCACTAGTTTTATCAAGATTTCAGATGAGTCTTATAAGAAAGTGCCAACAGAACCCAAAATTTAGGCTTATAGATTTGCACAGATTGCTTCTAATCGCCTGACATAAGCTATTCAAGTTGGAATTAATAGCAATATGGAAGTGATGAATGTGGTGGTGTTTCGTTCTCTGAGCTGGTTGTTTTGGTTGTGGAGCTTTCATTGTTCTTCTGAACAACATCATCAGCACGAACTTCAGATAGAAGTGAAGCATTAGAATTTCTCCACGTTTGACCTGTAGCTTGTTCTGCTAACCTCGATCTTGATTGGTTGTTGTTGACCTTTGACCTGTCGTTGTTTGCAACTATGTTTTGATTGCCTCCCTCTTTTGATCTGTTTCTTGATCCAGTGTCACCTATGATTCTCCTGATTGGTTGATAAATTGGGTCAATGTCGATATGTTTGTTGATTGCTAATTGACCTGAGTGCCAAGCTTCTAAAAATTCTCTAGTGTTCTTTGTCCTCCCCCTACCCAGTGGGTAGGTAGAGGATGATGTTGTTCAGAAGAATAATGAAAGCTCCACAACCAAAACAACCAGCTCAGAGAACGAAACACCACCACAATCATCGACCTGAGCTACAAGTTTTCTCCACCATCTCGGAAGTGATGAAAGAAGCTACTGTTGACCATTGTTTAAAGAAATAATGTTCACTGAGGTCGAGAGGAATGAAAGTAACACCTGAAAAAAAATTGCACCATAAAATTAATTCATGTTTCAGGTTTAAAACAAAATGTTTCAATCAAGAAAAAGATTTACTGTAGGTTGTTCAAAAATGATATTTGTAATGTAAGATAGAGATAGATAAGAGATTTTGGTTATTTTCAAAATAATACATTGCTACTTGCATATAATTAAGTAGTAATAATAATTTGAAATAAACATGATTTTGGGCAAAATGGATTCTTTTGAGTTCCAATGTACAGATTGTTCACTTCAGAGTTTGGTTTCGTCACTGATTGATATTAGATTTAGCAAAAGCTATTGACGATTACGACTATACCATTGTTCAGTATGTTCTGGTTTTTATTGTTTCTTTAACTGATGTACATATATTGCCATTTTACAGAACTAAAACAAAATTTAAAATTGTTTCAAACAATTTCTCTGTTCGTAAATGTGAATAAGGCTTATTTATATAACTGAACTGACAGCTAACCGAATTAACGAATCAATGAAGTGAATAAAACATTCACAACATTACTAATATGAACTCAAACTATAAAGTCATTTTAACTAGATAAAGTAGAAACATTGAAAATATTTGTCAATTATAAACTTGTTCATTCTCACTCAGTTGAATAATGTGTCTTTTTTGCAAATTTTTAACAGAGAGACTTTTAACCATAAGTAATTACTGAAAGTTGTTAACAATAAAAATCAATATATTTCCAAAGAAGAAATTTTACCAGGTGAATCGCGACACAGATGTATAGCGCGTTAGATTATGCAAACTATACACATATATCGAAATCTTTTAATCTGTACTTACTGTTTAATAAACCAGAATCAGGCACCATAAAATTCCAGTTAGCTTATATTTTTTTAGAAAGTAAAGTGGTGACTTTCTCATTTGAAATACTAAGTTTTGAACCAATAGTTTTTAAGCTCAACTTTACCCTGCTTACTTTTGTTTAGCCATTTCGTTAGTAACATAAAATGTGTGAGTCAAAGACAAGTATGTAGACTTTTGTTTGATAAATAACTTTCATTTGCGTTATTGTTGTCAATAACATAAAGCAGGATGGAAACTTTATACTAATCTATACAATATTTCTTAATCGTAATTATAAATATACTCTGAAAAAAGGTGATTTTACTTTGGTTTCAAGAAAATCAGATTCAGTGCAACTTGAACATCATACCCTGTTCATGTGGGTGCAAATACAAAAGTAACAAAAAACCTTGTTAGATCATATTTATATTGTATAGAAGAGGAATACGAAAAATATTGATCATAATTAATAAATGAACACTAATTTCTACCCAATTCATGAAAAGCATTTGTAAGTTTGATAGTCATTCAAGGAATGCCAATAACTATTTGGAATCATTTAAGCTATATTATTAAATATTGTTTGATAGGCCAAATCATGTTTAATTCACCTTCTAAATATTCAATTTTCTTTTGTCCTAAATAATTCAATTGTTCATTCACTTGATCAAAACAGAAAAGTAACTCTTCTGGCCTAAAATGAAAATAATTTAAGAAAAAAGATGAATATTGTAAAATTTAAGACATAATTAATGAGTATCTGATTCATAGTCGTTTATTACTGCTGACACATTAAACGACATTGACTGTAATGTAACACATACAGACTGACTAAATAACTAGCTAACTGATTAACTGGTTAGAATAGTTCAAGTAACCTCCAAACGTCTTATTCGGTTTCGAAATGATGATTTCCTATAATTCCAATTGTAAAACTAATGAAATTCATATCCTCGTTCAAATAATGTCTGTTAAAGTCAGGTATATGATCTTGACTTCGTTTGTAAAAATTTTTTATCGATCCCATCAAATTAATAAACAAGAATAAATCATTTAGGAATCACTTAATTTTAATTAAGATTCATTTATTTGACTGACATAAATACTGATCATTTAAAAGTTCGAATACTAGACAGTAGACAGACAATATTTGCTATCCTAACTAGCTTTCAGTATCTTTAACTCATTTAGTTTCAGTTTTATCAACTATTTAGTTTATAGATTTGTGAGAGTATTCTGAATAATGAGATTTTGACGAACATATTATGTCATCTGTCAACTTATTGACATCAGTTTCATAATATTGATAAATTATTATACCATAATATTATTGTCTATACACAAAAATCAAATGAAATTTTATCAGCTTATATTCTCATGGTAAAAGTGATTTGTTTGATAGAATTATTGAGTAATATGTAGATAAATCATATTTCTTGAACAATATATATTGTTTAACATTTAATTTCAAATAATTTTGTTCATATTGAATGGTTTGCACACTCACATAGTTAATAAGTAAAATCTGTTATACTTCAAACTACCGGTTTGGTTTTTATCTCGAATGAATATACCTTGAATAACTAACACAAACTATGATGAATTGTGTTATTAAGAAACACTGCAGTTTTACAATCTTTCTATTCAAATTGATTGTCGATCATTTGAAATATTAGAATAAGTATCTCAATGCATTAAATGACATTTATTTCCTCAAAATACTTACTTCCATGTATGATGACTATTTTTTTTTTGAAACTATCTTGAAGAAAGAAAATGTTTATTGAAAAAATTGGTTTTTTGATATTTGTTTTTCGAGAAAAAGAAGCTACTTATGAAAAGTTATGCTTATACTAAATACCTTGACTATGTATTAACTCATATCAAATATCAGATCAAAAGAAGTGAGAACATTAAACTTCTACATAAAACAGAAGTATGTGAAAAAGGATTTGTTTGTCTTAAAGTTCGTATAGGATCAGATTAAATGACTGTCAATATGATAATCCACCAATGATATAAAATATTCAGAAGTTTGGACGAATTTGATGGCATAAATTTATTTCGAAAGTGTAACTCAAACAAAGTGATCAGAACACAGAGGAGTTAATAAGATTAATTGACACAATTTAACAGGCAAACATATATACACATGCAAGTAAGTCTTTGAGAGTTTCAGCAACGTTTAGGTAGATAAGAGAAATATATCAGTAGACTGGTACATGACTTTGAATATATGCGTAGTTGTTTGCACAAATATTAAGCCAGGAAAGTAGAAACGAGTTATTAACGGCCAAAAATAACACTGTCTTCCAAATAAACTTATTCAAGGGCTTGATTGATTCCAACGTATATAATCCTATATGAGAGTAAAGCCCCTACTTTGGGGATTCGGTCATGTTGAGGCAATTGCTAAGCATAACCAGTAACCATTCTGCATATTCTTTTTGTGTTTCGTTATACTGAATAATTAAGTTGAAGTTATTTCCTATCACTGCTGTTCACATTATTAAGACGATTTAAATAAAAAAACAAGTGAAGTTGTTTTGTCACCCTTAAGTTCGCAGTTATGCTCAATATATGCATTCCATTAATTATTCTGGCTATTTGGTTTCTAACTACTCAACTATATAATCCATCATTTATTTACTACTTCTTTGACAGTATCGAGTACGTGTTAAATAAAAATATAGATTATCGTATCCAAGGATGTTGTAACCAAAGATAGCATATTTATAATGAATGTTTGACACTTTTGCCAAGAAATTTGAACTTAATCTATGCTTTGTGTTTGTTTATACTTGCAACTTGGACCTTTAAACAACGCTAACTTTATATGCTCTGATGAAAAACTATGAGCCAGATATTTATATCAAGCTACTATTGATTCCTAAGTGTTTGAATTTTATGGTAGTTATTGTAAGAGTTAATTTTAACTAGTCTCTTTTTGAAATGCATGCATACTGAGTTGATAGCCACAATATTACTAATAAGTCATAACTATTCATGCAAAGATGAATAGTGGCTAGCAGTGGAACCTAGGACGTGTTTCTGGGAGTGTGGAACGAATAATATTCTCTTCGAGTCTCTGAGTAAACGTTAACTCTGTGACTTAGGTGTATCCAGATGATGAATCTGAAGTAAGACGAAACGTATACCTTTGATCCCATCAACAGTCACCATCCAACGTTATTTTCCATGAAGCTCGTTCTGTGCCACCAAACTGTATGTTTTTCAATATATTCTTAAATTTAACCACCGAGTAGTTGTCCTTAGATAATGAATAAATGGTAGACTAGTGGATTTTTCTCACTCTTCAAATTATCTAACAAACCAACATAATCTACAGTACTTTGCTATATATTCCTTTTAAATCATAATGGATATTCATATTTAAAGCTTTATTTGAATAACGTGTAACCGCTAAGTGATCACTTGTGAAGTAGTTCACTGAATCTCCACTGATGGAGGTGGGTGGGAAATATATCACGAATTCCTTAGTGATAATTCCAGTCGGTTGTTAGAATTTCTTTGAAAAAATTGCTGAACACATGTATAACCCTTGTGAATGCATTGACCTCATATATTCATCTGTAACTTGATTTTCAATATTATTTCGTACTGTACCGAATAATTCATCTCAGATACTGTTTCCTGCGTATTGGCTTCTGAATAATTCTTACCTACTATAACAATGAGAACTGAGACAACTTGGATAGATGTGCATTTGTGCTGATTGACTGACTGACAATTTTTAGGATTAGCTGAGTTCAAATATACTCCACTATCATTACTGTTTATAGTTAGGTATTCAAATAAATGAGATATATTCACTTCAAAATTACTATTAGAGATACAAATCACCTTCCAAAATCTTTCAGTGCATCAGCATATCGACAGGCTACTTCACATTGGACAATTAACGGATATAAGAACCCTGCACAATCGTCAATTAATTTCGTTTCACTATCAATTTGTTGGTCAAGTTGACTGATTAGTTTATTAGCTATTTGATCAATTTCTTCTTTTAATTGTTTTGCTCTACTTTGAATTTGGTTGGTTGTATTCAATTCTGTTTCAGTGAGTTCTTGACCATACTTTACCAGATGACGTAAATAATTCTGTTAAATAAACAAGAAAGCATAAATCGAGCAGAAAAATTATTTTCTTCATGTGATGAATATACATTTTATGACCTTATGATATGGTGTTATTTTAACTCGGCTAGTCAAGCCAATTAACCGCCACAGTATTTAATCATTGAATGTATTGATTTTCTCCTTGTTGAAATATACAATCGTATTATTTGACGTTTTAAGATTGATGAAAAACGATATAAATACAGATATTTCTAGAATCAGATAAAAAAATAGCTTTCAATTACTTTAGAAACACTATTACTAATTACTGTTAATTGTTGTTATCTTAGAAAATCAATTTCACAACAATTATTCTAGATAATTATAAGATTGAAGAGATTTTTGAAATATTATCGTATCCATACTGATAATTGTAATATATATATTCATAGATTTATATAATTTGATCGTCACTTAGACATGAGCTATGATTCTCGCCTAGAAATCCTATACATTTAATTTTGTCATCGGATTAATTTGATTGTATTATTTACAATTAAGTGGCACTTAGTAACGTTTATTTTAAACATGAGATGATACATTGATAATTGCTTCACTATTAACAAATATACTCTGTTAATGAATATTTAAAATAAACTAATCATGATTAGGGAAAAAAAGATGTTCTAATGACCAATTGAATGAATGCTACAAATAATTTACTATATTTATAGAGTATACAACCAAAAGTGTTATTTACAATTTATTAAAACCTTTTAGACAATTTTCTATTTATTTTTCAATCTGTAGATTCATTTCCACTTATTTTTGTCAGAAATGTGATCTTTCATTATAGAGCTATGAAGATTGTTGTTTATTATTAGAATCATGATTTAATTATTGTCAAAACGCCATTAGAAACCTGGAAGGATTGGACGGCCGTTTTCGTCCTGGTATAGGACTCATCAGCAGTGCGCATTCACGACTTCTGATAATCGCTGGATTTGAAACCAGAACCCTTGTATGCGAATGCTTAACCTCCTGGACCACCGAGCCGGCATCCAACAGTGTTAATGTCTAACTATGATCAATCTAAGGTTTTCAATAATAAGGTTTCTAATATTGGTATAACAACAATCGATTCATAATTTCAATGAGAAATCTAATCATCAGTAGTAATATATTAAAATATCTTTCCAAGCTGACTGTGTTATCCATTAATAGATTTATTTTAAAAAAAATCTTATTATCTAATCCAATCATATTTGTTTATGATAAACAACAGATTATCGTTTTGTTGATTACTTAGAATAATAATAGTAATAATAATAATGATTAAAAATCGCTCAATAACTATCATGTTGTTTAATATTGTGCACAATTACAACAGAACACGTTAGATTTATATTGTATTAATTCAAAAAGGTAGGATAATATCTATTATACACAAGTTCATTCAGCGTAACTTGATTAGGTCTACAATTATTAGGAAGCAGTGAGATGAACTTAACTGTACTTAACTGTAAATAGTATACAATTTCTGATCACCATAAATTAAAGCAAATCAAAATATTTATTAAATTAGTCTGACGAAAAAAATTCCTTTAGTCTAATATGATGAATGAATACATTGTTTGAATTAAATTCTTTCAAATATCCATTTCTTTTTCATCATAAATGACTAAGCAGAAATGGACAGTGGCTTGAAATGGAATCCAAGACGAGTGTTTTGTCCTATTAGGATCTCATCAGCTGTATGTACCTGCAAATGTTGATTTTATTATTACGAATGTTATGACTGAAATAATTAGTTGGACTCTGAGAGCCAACTATGCCTCTAATATTTTGCTGATTTTTAAAAGATTCTATCTTATTCGATTACTTACTCAACTATTATCTCAGTTATCAGTTTCACTCTTTATATTCTTTCTTATCGGAATAATTCAATATTTATGTTTCATACAATGATGATTTTCGACGTGTTTTAACAATGCTAAGGAGGGACATCAATTTGTTCAAGACCCTATGAGTATTTCGGTTATAAATACAAAACGTATGAAATTTATGTACATAAGTTTACCTGCTATTTTTCTTCAACCATTCGATAACTGAAACTAATCACATTTAATTGAACTATTGAAAAAAGTGACTTACTTCAAATTGTGAATGGCTTTTTCTAACTCGATCAGTTTGTTCATTAATTTCAAGTTTAGCATCATGTTTAGCATCATGAACAGCCTTTTCCAATGGTAAGACAATATGATTTCATGTTCTTTACTTTTAGTTGACATGGAAAAATGTCCGCTACATTCAGCGCATAAAAGTTTATTACATGGTTTACAGTAAAAACAAGCTGATGGTGATGACCAGTTACACTCATAATCAGAGATAGTTTTATCTTTGTTACCATTAAGAGTGACCGTAGTAGGACTAGTTCTGATTAGTTCATCCGATCCATTCTGATTATTACCAACCATTTCTTTGTTCGAATTAACTGTGTTAAACTTAGGGAATCCATGATCTGTACATTGAGTAGGTGGAGCCTCTCTCATGCGTAATAAATATCCGTTTACTAAAATATCCTGTAAACACAAAAGAAATCAGTGAGTATTATTAACTAATAAAATAGCCAGCAACATCAAGAGCTCGATATTTTCAATATATTGATCACTCCAAAATCACCTATGATTGATCAGGCATACTTTATGATGAAATCTTGAAACAGATTTCTTCAAAGAACCTGATAAATGATCCCTGTAAGACTTTGCAACAACTCATATGAATTGTATCAGATAATCATATGGATCAGAATACAAATCCTTACAGTTTTTATTAAGAGAGTTAAGTTCTGATGAATGTTTATTATGCTTAGCACTGAATAGCATATGACTGGGGTGGATCGATTAAGGTAATTGAACTCATCCCTCCCGGATATGTTAACGATTGACATAACAGAGCTAAAACATATTTAAAAAAAATAATAAGGCCAGTTTATACACATTACTCAAGAAATGGAAAGTGATGTTCATTTTTGTAATAGACCGACCTTCCGGTGAGAACAACTTCAAGTACTTTATGAATGAAAGTCTAATAGCCTCTTTAGTGCAATAAATAGCCTATGAGTCCCTTGATAATACTCCGTCATTTCATGAATGTCTTCATAAGACATATCTCTAGATAAGGTCGTTATTATTAGTACTAACTAGCAATATTCAACTCAGTGTTTCAATTTTATTAGTCAAACAGTTCGATCCTAAGGTTCAACCCTAGCTGTGACCAATTATTAATCTCGATTAAAAAAACGCATCATTAACCAATCCTCTGCTCTGATATACACAAAAAAGACTTCCATTTTATCCTACATAATTGATCTAATCTAGAAGAAGCGTTTAAACACATTTTCAAATTCAAACTCTCATCATAAAGAACAGAGGATCATCTACTTTCAGATAAATTTTTCATTGGCTACTTTAATATATTCAATGAAATTTACACTTAGTCATTTCCTTCAATATGGAATCAAATAAAATCGATTACTGTTTTTTATCGACTTCTGTCTACTTTTACTTTTTTCGAAAAAAAGAAACAAACAAACGAGCATTTAATCTAAAATACTTTTTTATTACATTTTGTTAAAGTGCAAATTTATGCTAATAATTCAAATATTGTTATTGCTTTCATTATTGCAATATCAACTAACGAAATTGTTGAAATAAATGAGAAATAAAATATTTGAATGATCAGTAATGTTGGTTTTCATTTTCATGGTATTCAACAAAAGCATAATTAATAAATATCAAATTATCGACTATTCTGAATTAATTTAATTCAATCAAATTCCATTGATATTAATTATTCGTGTTTTCATACATAAACTGAGTGTACTGAATGATATGGTTCAATATCATACAGCCTAATGAATCATTAATTTTTAATTTTGTTTTAACAGTAAATTAGATGCTAATTTCAGTTTTTCATCTTTGAGTAAAATGTGTCTAATTTTCATGTGATTGATTAGAAAGAATAAAAGAAAGTTTAGATCAAAAGCATAATATAACATATTCCCATAAAGTTGCACATTTAGTGATTTTACAATCCCTTCTATCACCTAGTTATAGTACTAACTTTTCGTTATAACTACATAGTTTAGGACCCAACATCTAACTTCGATCCATTCAATTTACATATATCATTCTTAGGTGAACCCAGTTTGTGCGACGGCGCAAATAACAAGCCCAATATAAACTCAGTTGAACTAGTTTGCTTCATGCAATCGTGTAGACGGACGAACATGAGAGTAAGAAGTGTGAAAGAAAAGCGAAGTACGAAGTAAAGCAGAAAAATTCGAACGGATCAATTCAATGTAATTCGACATGATTAAGTATTTATTGATAGTTAGACAAAAATAGGCCATACACACAGACAATAATAAATTACAACAGCAACCAAGATTTCAAGCGAATAGTTGACAAGGTCGAAAGACATGTAAACATTAGCTTGGGCAGAAAAGGTTAATTGGTTTACCCAAAAGCTAGGATAAGCCACTTATAGACCCTCTGAGGCTACTGTTGGTCCCAAGCCGGGATAAAGTAGGAGGGTTGGGCATGGATTGGTGACTCCATCCCGTAGAAAACCAACTCGCTAAAAAAACGCTAACCAGAAAAAAATAATTCAAACCATAAGCCGTGTTGGCTTGACGTATTTGAAAACACTACAATACTTCCTGAATACTCCTTACTATTGATATTATAACTTACTTGTTAATCTCTCAAAAGTCAGTCACCTTAAAACTGTTTTTAAGATGAAATTAGATGTAACCTTTTGGTGAAGAGAAAAAAATAGTCAATCTAGTTGATTAGTAGTAGATATACTTGGGTTCTGAAACTCAATGAAGGTGAAAGTACGGTCAATGAAACCTTGTTTATAACTAAAATCTATCCAAGATTTAAATTCTCATGATTTAGTTGAGTCGACTGACTATGAATCATAGTTTATTATCAAATAAATGTATGTTCATTCTTATTATCTATGATAATCAATGAATAAAACCAGCATAGTTCTCATTACCTCCGCATGTACCTGACTCATCAAATAATTCTTAACTTTTGTCTTTGAAAGTTTCTTTCATCAAACCATTATAGCTTATTCATTTATTTCATTCTAAATATCACATTGGTTATGTCAACTTTGGTAACGGTTGAATAATGAAAAATAAAATGATTTGTTGAGATTAAAGTTAAGTTGTGAGTAGTTGTTATAGACCAGTTAAGCTGTTTCCTTTTGAAAGTATTCTCTTCAGTGTTTTTCTATCAATTTTTAGGGTAATTTATCACAAATTTATCATCTTATTTAATATAACTCTTCAGTGTTACTTTCGTTAATAAATTTAAATAACTGGGTAGTATGAATTAATTTCAACGTCTTATATGCTTCTGAAGTATCTTGTGGATTTATCCTCAAGTTACATCTGAGCTGGTTTTTCCTCTTAATCACTAATCAGTTGAAATATGAAGTATAACTCACTATAATTGACTGCAATAAATTGCTACTAGAGCAGTGTTACGCTATCATAAACACAACAAACTCATGAATTAATTAAAGGCCTAGTTTCTTCTTTCTGCAATCAATGTGTGTTGTTTAGCAACAGTATTGTCATGATAATCAGTACAGACATAGATTGGTTAGATTATCAAATAAGTATAATTCTTTAAACAATACTCACTCATGCAACTGAGCTCTAACAAACTAAAATAACTTCTGAACACCATTTTTTTTTTGAGTCAATAAAAAGTCAAGTGAACTACTGTTATAGGAAATGGTTATCTCGTACCATGTTTATTAAATATATAATATTGTATTATGTCAAAATGTATGTCTTGAAATTTTCACTGTTTAACCTTTCTTTGAAGGGAATAAAAAAAAATTAATCCAAGACAAAGATAAAAATACACTGTGACCTAGTTAAAAATATTATTCTTTTTTTCTTATAAGAAACAAACAAGTGCAGAATTTCCTGTTTATTCAGAGAAAAAAACAATACAATATCCCAGTTTTAAATTCTAACCAATTCTTTTATTAATAATAACATGCGATTGTAACGCCTATTGTTATGAGTAAATTTTTTTCATCTTTCAGTGTTGAATTTTCTATCTAATTACTGTGTTTATTAGTAAACTCACCTCATTTATGTACATAAAATATTATTAAGATATTTTTAATCAAGAAATAAACATTTCAATAGGATTTGAATTTTATTTTGCGCACATTGAAACCATCAATCAATGTTGCACTACCATTAGAGACCTGGAAGCACTGGAAGGCCGTTTCGTCCTGATATGGGACTCAACAGTTGCAGTACGTATCCACGACTCCTGCACTTCGCAACATTCGAACCCAGGACCTTCGTTCTTAAGCGCGAACGGCTAACCCCTGGATCGCTGGGCGGGCATCCAATGGTGTTAATGTCTAACTCTGATCAATCTACAGATTTTACCCTATTATTAGAATATTTCCACGCAAATTCATTAAAATTGTGATTAGCCGTTTAATATATAGATGTTTAATTTAAGCTAAGCATTTACATACTTTTCATTAGATTTTACTCAAGTTCTATAATAAACAATGTCATATTTTCATAAGGTTTTATTCACGCACTCATATCTTTAATTGAGTTTTCCTGGTATCACTTAACTCATAGTCTTAAGTTCGAACTAACTGCAAAACGAATTCATGATATTCGTAACTAAATAAATCTAACTAGTGAATGTAATAGCATTAAACAAATGTACCTGTCTGATTGATCTCAAGTAATAAATTAGAAGTCGATCGGAAAAATTTTCTATCCCCCAACTATCGAAATAAAAATATGGGTTTGTATCCTATGAGGAGCATCAGTTTTATATGTGTGTATCACCCTACTAGTAAGTTTGAATTAACATAAAACATAGGCTACGTCGGTCTTCCTCTTAATTATCTCCAACCATCTATTAATCTACGTAAAGTAGTTATATTATTAGAGGAATCATCAATATAAACTATGAATATATTCGGCAAGATTATCTACCCTTATGAATCTAGTTCTCTAAATAATAATGAACAGTTGTATTACTTATTCAAACTATGATTATTGCTTTGTATGTTTTTGATTTATTCATTCTTTTAAAATCGTTTGGAGATCGTACATGGAATGATTTTATTGATAGTTTAGCGATACAGTTAAAAGATATTTTTACATGAGTTAAACAGTCAGTTAATATCCACATGTCATTACTAAAATACCTGATCAGTTATCACTAAAATAATGTATACTCTTTTGATCAGTTAGCTTATGTAAATGTAAATTTTCATATGACATATATTTCAGCTAAACGATCTTTTCAAACTACATTCTCGATATGTTAACTGTACTCCTAGATTGCTCGAACCTTTATAAGCACAGTCAAACTTCATTTGCAATTCACCGGTTAAATGTAAAGTACGTGTACCACTGAACTGAAAATGCACCTAAAATTTATGCAAAAAAAATATTTAAAACTGTAGACTTACCTCATATGAAAGCAGAGTGTGAAGTCGTGTTATTCTAGTTCGTTTATGAGCTTGGGCACATGGTCCACACAAATTATCACCACACTCAATACATCTAAACAAAACGAATGATAGGAAGTTTAAATAAATTCATTTTATATTTAACATCAATAGTAGCATGTTATAATATTAAAAATATGAGATAGATTTTAAAAAATATTCTCTTTCTAAACTATACTAGATATACTGTACCGACGGTTTACAATGAAAACCAATTTCAACAACATTTTTATGCATCAAAAATTCAATGTTCTACTTCATTGAGTTTGTAACTAATAAAATATTTTCTGACTAAATATAGTTTGAAAGCATTTCACTATTGTTTGAAAATAACTTTACGATGTTTTATATTAGGTAAGTATAAGTTTAATTCAACACAGAAAAATTAGGTAATATTAGGGGTAAAATCTCATAGATAATTTTATTTGAAATGAATATTGTGACCGTGAGTAAATCATTCAGTTAATGTTTAGAGGTTGCAGGCTCACAACTCATCCTGCCTACTTCAACTTTGACATCTGTGTATGATCATTGTCACTCATTTATCAAAGCATGGATCTAAACGCTATATATGAACCAGTAGGTATTTGATTATTACAGCGAATATGACAACGAATTGGTTAAGTTAGAAATCTTATATACAAAAATTTCATTTACCTGAATTTTGCATACCAGTGAAACTTACCGTGAGAGAGTTAATGAATCGAATTGATGGATTCTTTAGTTGTGAATGATAAATGATTAGTATCACAAAAATAAGTTGAATACATGCGATATGTACAGCTGATTAGTCATGTGATCAGTCAATAAAAAATGAAATTCTTTAAGTGATTACTGAAAGTTATTGAAGAACTGACCCTAGAGTTATAGTTCAACTGAGTCATATTTTGTTTTTATTGATCGAGTTTGAACAAACAACACGAGTTGGACGCAGAATAATCAGCTAGATAAACCTGAAATCCTTTGAACTTGTATAGTTCATCTACGATGCATCTAAATTCATTTCGCTTTGCTGATCACACTCTCAAAGTTCTAAAATAATACAAACATTGAATTTCAGGATTCGTTAAATTGACGGATCTATACGATTATTGGGATCAGTAAATCAACCAGCAGTAGTGAACTCGTTCCTATTCACTACTTCGATTATCAGCAATATGTAAGTACATAAACTAAGTTTGTTAAAGAATAATTGTAGTTTTTCTACATTGGGTCAAAAGAAGTGGTATATCACATTAAAATTAAACTCATTCGTCAAAAGAATCAAAAATTTATTCATCCACACACACAGGTACAAAAATACGACACGGCATACGAAGTATAACAACTATAATAATATATCACATGACTAATGATGATAAAATTTTAATTATAACTAGGAATATTCATGCCAAGATCAGAATAATAAAAGCACAATCAATTTTTAGTATCAACTTATTATATTTTCTGGTAAACATTGTTCCATCATGAAGATCCTTTCTAATAATTCACCTGAATAACCAAGTACATTTAGATCCATACACTTTTTGGAAGTGTTATGTATCCTGAGTTGAATGGTTTAGCCATGAAGCTTTCACTGTGTTTCTAGGCAACACGATTAGCACATACTTGAATAAGAGGTACAGGCTGATGATGCTATCGAGAAAGACAATGAAAGCTTCATGACTAAACCGTCTAAAACCCTCATCGTGCACTACAACTATTCTACACCATTTCATATTCCGATATTCAGCTTTGAGAGACACTTCTATGTATGTGTGAATGTGATAATGGCTTCACTACAAATAAAGTAGCCAAAGTATGGTTAAAAACCAAGGCCCGTTTACTATTTATCACAGAAACGGCAAAGTAGTTAAATTACTGGTTTGTATATAGGTGGTTATTGGATTCTAGCCCCTCTCCATGTGGGTCAGTTTGAACAACTAGATAGTAAACCTGTCTCTCATGTATAAATGTTGGTAGAATCCAAGTAAATAAGTCAGTATTCATCTTTTTAATAAGGCACATTTCATTTATATATAAGCCCATTATAAAAAAGCACTATTTTAATTTGAAAAAAAAACTAAATTTATGACTGCTTTTGTTATCTCTTTCCTGATTATGTATCTGAGATGCTTTTTGAGTATCGTAAAACACAGTTCACTCAATGTGTCGGATGGTTGTTTCTCTATATATCAGAAACTGACTGAATTAGAATTTAATAAGGATAGATTCTGAAGCAGTGACCAGTCGAGACAGTATAGTACTTGACATAGTTCTATATACGGCTGAAAAAGTGAGAGACTTTCACCAGTTAGCTAGTTGAAATCGATTAGTAATGGAAACTGTCGTAAAACTGATGACATAAACTACGTGCTGAATAACTTTATTCTTAATTTGCCTGAGAGGAGTGCAGATGCTTTGCAATTTAACTGTAGATATCCTTCAAACACATCAGTACACTTAGAATCCTAACTGAGCAGAAGTTTGTAAAGTTGTTACACTGTCCTGGTTCGTAATGATGATTCTAAGGATTTCAGTCAGCTATTTAAAACTCATATCAGGATTTGTTCGTCAGCAAACATTTCTGATATTTATTATTTGTTATGATCTAACACAATTAGATGAATATACTATGTTATCTGACATTTGGACGACTTATATAATCGAATTGCATATGTTGGCTGTTTCGGATGCCCACCTTCCCTTCACATAGTCTATTTTATTACTTAAGTGTTAACTGTTCATAATGATTTTTCTCCAACATTTGAAATGAATAGTTATACAGACAGTGAAGTTCTCTATGTATACAAACATATTCGAAGTGAGATAGACACAAACAATCTGGTATCTACTCTGATAATATTCAACTGTAGTGAATTGAAAGTCATTCCCAATCGATGAGATATAGTTTGAAAAATAATTGATTTCAGGCGAATGATTTAATTTGACCGGCATAAATTCATCATGAATACAAGTGAACATACTGATATTGATTAGTTAAAAATATTTTCATTAAGGATGTTCTGTATATAGTTGAAAATAGTTTAACGATGAATGAAACCATTGTTCAAAAGATGACAGTCGGATATAAATGATGTTTACTTCAGTTATACTGCTGTACCGTGATGCGCTTATCGTAATCCCACAACGAGTCATCCCCAAACCTTCAGTCTCGTGCTGAGGCTGGGCTGAATATCTAGACCCCCTGAGCTGGGAATCAAGAAAAAGGAAAATAAAAGCGCAGCATTTCAGATTTATTCAATCTAGACTTGCTCGTCACTGGATCTTGATCCAGGCATCTAGATGTTAAGTGATTACTCGCAAAACCGTAAGGTCCTGGGTTCGACCCTCAGATTAGAAGTCGTGGATGAGTACTGTTAAGGAACCTCATACTATGATAAGACGTTTGTTTAGTGTCTCCAGATTTTCAATGGTTGCCTAACTTGGATCGGTTAGCGATCTCAAAAAAAGTGACGTGGAATATTTTTTTTAATTGTTTTTTTTCCCAAAATTCAATTTAGTCTAGCCTCCGAATATGACAAGTTCGACTATTCTCAATAATGACTTTAGCAAAAGTATTATCTTCCGATATTGATTAAGTGCAACTAGTGTAACGTATATTATAAAGCCCCAAAGTTGCTACTGTTTTATTTTCAATATGATGATCCGTTCATTCGAAGTTGAAGTGATATAAACCATGCGATTATTTGTTTCCAAGAAATGGATATTTTCATGCTAGTTTTGATAGTGTACTGAAAATCATCTGATCAACTGTATAAAAGACAGGAAGCAATTAAAATTTAAAAAAATTAAATGTTAAAACACCGTATTTATTTACTGTTTGTTTGAAGCCTATGGGAACATTTGGGATAACTATCTATGGTGGGAATATCAAAATCTGAATGGGGAAACTAGCTGATAAGTATATAATCCGTTTCAGCAGCTTGTATAAATCCCTCTAACTATTCAACATTGTATCATTTATCCATCACTCTCATTTGTTAATAAAGCGTTGATTTTAGAATCTTCTATTACTGCTGAGAATATTCATTTCAATATTTTAGTTTATCTCTTATTAAACAAGCATCATTATAGGGCTGCGTTGTTAAAATATGGCAGTCTCTTCTTCCAGTAGTCACCGATTTTGACAACTTAGTAAATTATTCATGTACATATGCTTGCTTTGTATTGTAGATTAATGAGAACTATGCATCAGAGTCAAGAATAAATGAATTATTTAGTCAAACTATACTCAAACTATGGACTCATAAGTTATAGGTGGTTATTAAAATGCCCTTAAGTAGGATTTGATTTTTGATATATACTATAGCTGTATCAAAAAAAGTTCAGTAGAACCATGGAGGATGAGAGAACAAAGAGGAGGAGCCGACACAGCTTTAAATCATCACTTGGTGTTAGCCAAAATGAAAGTGTAAACAAAGAAGCACTGGACAGACCAGCATGACAGAAAGTTCATTATGGCCTTTCTTCGGGATATTGCGAAACTTAAAGAATTCCATATAGCCCTCAGAAATAAGTTTTGAGCTTTTCGCGATCTACTCGATGAAAAGGAAACAATCATGGAGAACAAGCGGAAATTGGTCAAGGAAACAACAACTTCAACATCCTATATGGACCAGAAAACATTACAGCAGTGGCACGTAATAGTATCTTCAAAATAGTATCGTCAAACTTCGAGATCAGCAGGCTGGATTCCGTAAAGATCGATCATGTACCGCCCAAACTGCAACATTACGGATCATTGTGGGACAAACAATTTAATAGAACTCACCACTCTACATCAACTTTATTGGCTACGAGAAAGCATTCGATAATGTGGACAGGACAACACTTTGGAGGGTTCTTCGACACCACGGCGTGCCTGAGAAGATAGTCAACATCATACGGAATTCTGATAATGGAGACCGGTGTCAGGCAAGGTTGCTTACTCTCACCCTTTCTCGTTCACATGATAGACAACTGGATTATGAAAACCTCAAAATGTCAGGAGAAACACGGCGAACAGTGAACAGCCAAGATGCAGCTGGAGAATCTGGACTTCGCAGGTGATCTGGCTCTGCAATTGCACGCGCAACAACAAATGCAAGAGAAGACGACCAGTGTAGCAGCAACCTCAGCAGCAGCAGGTCTCAACATACATAAAGGGAAAAGCAAGATTCTGCGATACAACACAACATGCGCCAACCAAATCACTTTTGATGGAGATGCCTTGGAAGCCGTAAAAACCTTTAAATATCTGAGCAGTATCACTGATGAGCAAAGTGGATCTGATACAAATTTGAAGACGTCAATTGGCAAAACAAGGGCAGAGTTTCTTCAACTGAAGAACATCTTGGACTCAAACTAACCGCCAACACGACACCAATTCAGATATATTCTCAATATGAATTTCCTACTATGACCAGTTTCTGCCCGACTGTGTGCAGTGGTTTATGAACTTGTGGAAGGAGCTCACTGATAGGGACACATTTGAAATAAACAAACACAATAAAGGGTGTGTCGGTGGAATGTGGGTGATGCACGTGTTCTATTATGTCTGCTCTCGAAACACAACAGGCCGCTGAGGAGGGGCTGAAAGAGAGGAGTTGCACGTGCTCACTGTGTCCTTTCGTGGTCTTCCAAGTTTCCACTCCGTGCGGCAGAACTGTCTTGAAATTCATATTGAGAATTCTGAATTTGGTGTGTGTTGGCAGTTAGTTTGAGTCCAAGATGTTCTTCAGTTGAAGAAACTCTGCCCTTGTTTTGCCAATTGACGTCTTCAAATTTGTATCAGATCCACTTTGCTCATCAGTGATGCTGCTCAGATATTTAAAGGTGTTAACGTCCTCCAAGGCATCTCCATCAAAAGTGATTTGGTTGGCGCATGTTGTGTTGTATCGCAGAATCTTGCTTTTCCGTTTATGTATGTTGAGACCTTCTGCTGTTGAGGTTGCTGCTACACTGGTTGTCTTCTCTTGCATTTGTTGTTGCGCGTGCAATTGCAGAGCCAGATCACCTGCGAAGTCCAGATTCTCCAGCTGCATCTTGGCTGTTCACTGTTCGCCGTGTTTCTCCTGACATTTTGAGGTTTTCATAATCCAGTTGTCTATCATGTGAACGAGAAAGGGTGAGAGTAAGCAACCTTGCCTGACACCGGTCTCCATTATCAGAATTCCGTATGATGTTGACTATCTTCTCAGGCACGCCGTGGTGTCGAAGAACCCTCCAAAGTGTTGTCCTGTCCACATTATCGAATGCTTTCTCGTAGCCAATAAAGTTGATGTAGAGTGGTGAGTTCTATTAAATTGTTTGTCCCACAATGATCCGTAATGTTGCAGTTTGGGCGGTACATGATCGATCTTTACGGAATCCAGCCTGCTGATCTCGAAGTTTGACGATACTATTTTGAAGATACTATTACGTGCCACTGCTGTAATGTTTTCTGGTCCATATAGGATGTTGAAGTTGTTGTTTCCTTGACCAATTTCCGCTTGTTCTCCATGATTGTTTCCTTTTCATCGAGTAGATCGCGAAAAGCTCAAAACTTATTTCTGAGGGCTATATGGAATTCTTTAAGTTTCGCAATATCCCGAAGAAAGGCCATAATGAACTTTCTGTCATGCTGGTCTGTCCAGTGCTTCTTTGTTTACACTTTCATTTTGGCTAACACCAAGTGATGATTTAAAGCTGTGTCGGCTCCTCCTCTTTGTTCTCTCATCCTCCATGGTTCTACTGAACTTTTTTTGATACAGCTATAGTATATATCAAAAATCAAATCCTACTTAAGGGCATTTTAATAACCACCTATAACTTATGAGTCCATAGTTTGAGTATAGTTTGACTAAATAATTCATTTATTCTTGACTCTGATGCATAGTTCTCATTAATCTACAATACAAAGCAAGCATATGTACATGAATAATTTACTAAGTTGTCAAAATCGGTGACTACTGGAAGAAGAGACTGCCATATTTTAACAACGCAGCCCTATAATGATGCTTGTTTAATAAGAGATAAACTAAAATATTGAAATGAATATTCTCAGCAGTAATAGAAGATTCTAAAATCAACGCTTTATTAACAAATGAGAGTGATGGATAAATGATACAATGTTGAATAGTTAGAGGGATTTATACAAGCTGCTGAAACGGATTATATACTTATCAGCTAGTTTCCCCATTCAGATTTTGATATTCCCACCATAGATAGTTATCCCAAATGTTCCCATAGGCTTCAAACAAACAGTAAATAAATACGGTGTTTTAACATTTAATTTTTTTAAATTTTAATTGCTTCCTGTCTTTTATACAGTTGATCAGATGATTTTCAGTACACTATCAAAACTAGCATGAAAATATCCATTTCTTGGAAACAAATAATCGCATGGTTTATATCACTTCAACTTCGAATGAACGGATCATCATATTGAAAATAAAACAGTAGCAACTCTGGGGCTTTATAACATACGTTACACTAGTTGCACATAATCAATATCGGAAGATAATACTTTTGCTAAAGTCATTAATGAGAATAGTCGAACTTGTCATATTCAGAGGCTAGACTAAATTAAATCTCGATAAAAAAACAATAAAAAAATATTCCACTTGACTCTTTTTTGAGATCACTAACCGATCCAAGTTAGGCAACCATTGAAAATCTGGAGACACTAAACAAAAGTCTAATCATAGTATGAAGTTCTTTAACAGTACTGATCCACGACTTCTAATCTGAGGGTCGAACGTAGGACCTTACAGTTTTGCGAGTAATCGCTTAACCTCTAGATGCCTGGATCAAGATCCAGTGACGAGCAAGTCTAGATTGAATAAATCTGAAATGCTGCGCTTTCATTTTCCTTTTTCTTGATTCCCAGCTCAGGGGGTCTAGATATTCAGCCCAGCCTCAGCACGAGGCTGAAGGTTTGGGGATGACTTGTTGTAGGATTACGATAAGCGCATCACGGTACAGCAGTATAACTTAAGTGAACATCATTTATATCCGACTGTCATCGTTTGAACAATCGTTTCATTCATCGTTAAACTATTTTCAACTATATACAGAACATCCTTAATGAAAATATTTTTAACTAATCAATATCAGTATGTTCACTTGTATTCATGATGAATTTATGCCGGTCAAATTAAATCATTCGCCTGAAATCAATTATTTTTCAAACTATATCTCATCGATTGGGAATGACTTTAAATTCACTACGGTTGAATATTATCAGAGTAGATACCAGATTGTTTGTGTCTATCTCACTTCGAATATGTTTGTATACATAGAGAGAGAACTTCACTGTCTGTATAACTATTCATTTCAAATGTTGGAGAAAAATCATTGTAAACAGTTAACACTTAGGTAATAAAATAGACTATGTGAAGGGAAGGTGGGCATCCGAAACAGCCAACATATGCAATTCGATCATATAGGTCGTCCAAATGTCAGATAACATAGTATATTCATCTAATTGTGTTAGATCATAACAAATAATGAATATCAGAAATGTTTGCTGACAAACAAATCCTGATATGAGTTTTTGAATAACTGACTAAAATCCTTAGAATCATCATTACGAATCAGGACAGTGTACCACCTTTACAAACTTCTGCTCAATTAGGATTCTCAGTGTACTGATGTGTTTGAAGGACGTCTACAGTTAAATTGCAAAGCGTCTGCACTCCTCTCAGGCAAATAAAGATAAAGTTATTCAGCTCGTAGTTTATGTCATCAGTTTTACGACAGTTTCCATTACTAATCGATTTCAACTAGCTAACTGGTGAAAGTCTCTCACTTTTTCAGCCGTATATAGAACTATGTCAAGTACTATACTGTCTCGACTGGTCACTGCTTCAGAATCTATCCTTATTAAATTCTAATTCAGTCAGTTTCTGATATATAGAGAAACAACCATCCGACATATTGAGCGAACTGTGTTTTATGATACTCAAAAAGCATCTCAGATACATAATTAGGAAAGCGATAACGATTGCAGTCGTAAATTTCGTTTTTTTTTCAAATCAAAATAGTACTTTTTTATAATGAGCTTATTTATAAATGAAATGCACCTTATTAAAAAGATGAATACCAACTTATACACTTGAATTCTACAAACATTTATACATTAAAGTTATGCTATCTAGTTGTCAAAATCGAACCACGTGGGGAAGGGCTAGAATCTAATAACCACCGATAAACAAACCACCACAATCATCCACCTGAGCTGCAAATTTTCTACACCATCTCAAAACCAGTACTTTAAATACTGTGTAGTTTCTGTGATAAATAGAAGGTGGGCTTTAGTTTTTAACCATAATTTGGCTGCTTTATCTGTAGTGAAGCCATTATTGCTATCACACGTACATAGAAGTGTCTCTCAAAGCTGAATACCGGAATATGAAATGGTAAAGAATAGTTGTAGCGCACGATGAGGGTTTTAGACGGTTTAGTCATGAAGCTTTCATTGTCTTTCTAGATAGCATCATCAGCTTGTAACTCTTATTGAAGTATGTGCTAATCATGTTGCCTATAAACAGAGTGAAAGCTTCATGGCTAAACCATTCAACTCAGGATACACAACACTTCCAAAAAGTGTATTGATCTAAATGTACTTGGTTATTCAGGTGAATTATTAGAAAGGATCTTCATGATGGAACAATGTTTACCAGAGAATATAATAAGTTAATACTAAAAATTGATTGTGCTTTTATTATTCTGATCTTGGCATGAATATTCCTAGTTATAATTAAAATTTTATCATCATTAGTCATGTGATATATTATTATAGTTGTTATACTTCGTATGGCGTGTCATATTTTTGTACCTGTGTGTGGCTGAATAAGTTTTTGATTGTTTTGATGAATGAGTTTGATTTTAATGTGATATACCACTTCTTTTGACCCAATGTAGAAAAACTACAATTATTCTTTAACAAACTTAGTTTATGTACTTACATATTGCTGATAATCGAAGTAGTGAATAGGAACGAGTTCACTACTGCTGGTTGATTTACTGATCCCAATAATCGTATAGATCCGTCAATTTAACGAATCCTGAAATTCAATGTTTGTATTATTTTAGAATTTTGAGTGTGATCAGCAAAGCGAAATGAATTTAGATGCATCGTAGATGAACTATACAAGTTCAAAGGATTTCAGGTTTATCTAGTTGATTATTCTGCGTCCAACTCGTGTTGTTTGTTCAAACTCGATCAATAAAAACAAAATATGACTCAGTTGAACTATAACTTTAGGGTCAGTTCTTGAATAACGTGCGGTAATCACTTAAAGAATTTCATTTTTTATTGACTGATCACATGACTAATCAGCTGTACATATCGCATGTATTCATGTTATTTTTGTGATACTAATCATTTATCATTCACAACTAAAGAATCCATCAGTTCGATTCATTAACTCTTTCACGGTAAGTTTCACTGGTATGTAAAATTCAGGTAAATGAAATTTTTGTATATAAGATTTCTAACTTAACCAATTCGTTGTCATATTCGCGGTAATAATCAAATACCTACAAGTTCATATATAGCGTTTAGATCCATGCTTTGATAAATGAGTGACAATGATCATACACAGATGTCAAAGTTGAGGTAGGCAGGATGAGTTGTGAGCCTGCAACCTCTAAACATTAACTGAATCATTTACTCACAGTTACAATATTCATTTCAAATAAAATTATCTATGAGATTTTACCCCTAATATTACCTAATTTTTCTGTGTTGAATTAAACTTATACTTACCTAATATAAAACATCGTAAAGTTATTTTCAAACAATAGTGAAATGCTTTCAAACTATATTTAGTCAGAAAATATTTTATTAGTTACAAACTCAATGAAGTAAAACATTGAATTTTTGATGCATAAAAATGTTGTTGAAATTGGTTTTCACTGTAAACCGTCGGTTCAATATATCTAGTATAGTTTAGAAAGAGAAAAAATTTTAAAATCTATCTCATATTTCTAATATTGTAACATGCTACTATTGATGTCAAATATAAAATGAATTTATTCAAACTGCCTATCATTCGTTTTGTTTAGATGTATTGAATGTGGTGATAATTTGTGTGGACCATGTGCCCAAGCTCATAAACGAACTAGAATAACACGACTTCACACTCTGCTTTCATATGAGGTAAGTCTACAGTTTTAAATATTTGTTTTTGCATAAATTTTAGGTGTATTTTCAGTTCAGTTGCACACGTACTTTACATTTAACCGGTGAATTGCAAATGAAGTTTCACTGTGCTTTTAAAGGTTCGAGCACTCTAGCAGTACAGTTAACGTATCGAGAATGTAGTTTGAAAAGATCGTTTAGCTGATATATATGTCATATGAAAATTTACATTTACATAAACTAGCTGATCAAAAGAGTGTACATTATTTTAGTGATAACTGATCAGGTATTTTAGTAATGACATGTGGATATTAACTGACTGTTTAACTCATGTAAAAATATCTTTTAATTGTATCGCTAAACTATCAATAAAATCATTCTATGTACGATGTCCAAACGATTTTAAAAGAATGAATAAATCAAAAACATACAAAGCAATAATCATAGTTTGAATAAGTAATACAACTGTTCATTATTATCTAGAGAACTAGATTCATAAGGATAGATAATCTTGCCAAATATATTCATAGTTTATATTGATGATTCCTCTATTAATATAACTACTTTACGTAGATTAATAAATGGTTGGAGACAATCAAGAGGTAGAACTACGTTGCCTATATTTTATGTTAATTCAAACTTACTAGTAGGGTGATACACACATATAAAACTGATGCTCCTCATAGGATACAAACCCATGTTTTTATTTCGATAGTTGGGGGAGAGAAAATTTTTCCGATCGACTTCTAATTTATTACTTGAGATCAGTCAGACAAGTACATTTGTTTAATGTTATTACATTCACTAGTTAGACTTATTTGATTACGAATATCATGAATTCGTTTTGTAGTTAGTTCGAACTTAAGACTATGAGTTAAGTGATACCAGGAAATCTCAATTAAAGATATGAATGCATGAATATTACCTTATGAAGATGTGAAATCGTTTATTATAGAGATTGAGTAAACCTAACGAAAATTATGTAAATGCTTAGCTTAAATTAAACATTTATATGTTAAACGGCTGACCACAAATTTAATGAATTTGTGTGGAAATATTTTAGAAATAGGGTAAAATCTGTAGATTGATCAGAGTTAGACATTAACACCACTGGATGCCGACCCAGTGGTCCAGAAGTTAGGCGTTCGCGCTTAAGAACGAAGGTCCTGCATTCGAATCCTGCGATGTGCAGGAGTCGTGGATGCACACTGCTGATCCGTCCCATACCAGGACGAAACGGCCGTCCAGTGCTTCCAGATTTCTACTGGTAGTGCAACAATGATTGATGGTTTCAATGTGCGCAAAAAAAATTCAAATCATATTGAAAGGTTTATTTCTTGATTAAAAATATCCTAATAATATTTTATGTATATAAATGAGGTGACTTTACTAATAAACACAGTAATTAGATAGAAAATTCAACACTGAAAGATGAAAAAAATTTATGCATAATAATAGGCGTTACAGTTGCATGTTATTATTAATAAAAGAATTGGTTAGAGTTTAAAACTGGGATATTGTATTGTTTTTTTTCTCTGAATAAACAGGAAATTCTGCACTTGTTTGTTTCTTATAAGAAAAAAAGAATAATATTTTTAACTAGGTCATAGTGTATTTTTATCTTTGTCTTGGATTAATTTTTTTTATTCCCTTCAAAGAAAGGTTAAACAGTGAAAATTTCAAGACATACATTTTGACATAATACAATGTTATATTTAATAAACAAGGTACAATATAACTATTTCCTATAACAGTAGTTCATTTGACTTTTTATTGACTCAAAAAAAATGGTGTTCAGAAGTTATTTTAGTTTGTTAGAGCTCAGTTGCATGAGTGAGTATTGTATAAACAATTATACTTATTTGATAATCTAACCAATCTATGTCTGTACTGATTATCATGACAATACTGTTGCTAAACAACACACATTGATAGCAGAAGGAAGAAACTAGGCCTTTAATTAATTCATGAGTTTGTCGTGTTTATGATAGCGTAACACTGCTCTAGTAGCAATTTATTGCAGTCAATTATAGTGAGTTATACTTTATATTTCAACTGATTAGTGATTAAGAGAAAAAAGCAGCTCAGATGTAACTTGAAGATAAATCTGTAGAATACTTCAGAAGCATATAAGACGTTGAAATTAATTCATACTACCCAGTTATTTAAATTCATTAACGATAGTAACACTGAAGAGTTGTATTAAATAAGATGATAAATTTGTGATAAATTACACAAAAACTGATAGAAAAACACTGAAGAGAATACTTTCAAAAGGAAACAGCTTAACTGGTCTATAACAACTACTCACAACTTAACTTTAATCTCAACAAATCATTTTATTTTTCATTATTTAACCCTTTACCAAAGTTGACATAACCAATGTGATATTTAGAATGAAATAAATGAATAAGCTATAACGGTTTGATGAAAGAAATTTTCAAAGACAAAAGTTAAGAATTATTTGATGAGTCAGGTACATGCGGAGGTAATGAGAACTATGCTGGTTTTATTCATTGATTATCATAGATAATAAGAATGAACATACATTTATTTGATAATAAACTATGACGAAACTATCTTTATTCAAAATAATGTCGCTAATCCTATAAATCATAGTCAATCGACTCAACTAAATCACAGATTTTAGTTATAAACAAGGTTTCATTGACCGTACTTTCAGCTTCGTTGAGTTTTAGAACCCAAGTATATCTACTACTGATCAACTAGATTGACTATTTTTTTCTCTTCACCACAAGGTTACATCTAATTTCATCTTACAAACAGTTTTAAGGTGTCTGACTTTTGAGAGATTAACAATTAAGTTTTATTATCAATAGTAAACACTATGGAATAATCACTAACTAATGTAGCGTGTGTACTAATATGTTGAGACTACATGACCTATCCTAGTTTTTAAGTGAATCAATTAACTTTTACTGCACAAGCTACTGTTTACATGTCTTTCGACCTTGTCAATTATTCGGTTAAAATTTTCATTGCTGTTTTAATTTATTATTGTCTGTGTGTATGGCTTATTTTTGTCTGACTATCAATAAATACTTAATCATGTCGAATTACATTCAGTTGATCCGTTCGACTTTTCTGCTTTACTTCGTACTTTGCTTTTCTTTCATGCTCCTTATTCTCATGTTCGTCTGTGTACACGATTGCATGAAGTAAACTAGTTCAACTAAATTTATATTGGGCTTGTTATTTGCGCCGTCGCACAAACTGGGTTCACCTAAGAATGATATACGTAAATTGAATGGATCGAAGTTAGATGTTGGGCCCTAAACTATGTAGTTATAACGAAAAGTTAGTAGTATAAGCAGGTGATAGAAGGCATTGTAAAATCACGAAATATGCAACTTTATGAGAATATGTTATATTATGTTTTTGATTTAAACTTTCTTTTATTCTTTTTCATCAATCACATCAAAATTAGACACATTTTAATCAAAGATGAAAAAATGAAATCAGCATCTAATTTACTGTTAAAACAAAATTAAAAATTAATGATTCATTAGGCTGTATGATATTGAACCATATCATTCAGTACACTCAGTTTATGTATGAAAACACAAATAATTAATATCAATGGAATTTGATTGAATTAAATTAATTCAGAATAGTCGATAATTTGATATTTATTAATTATGCTTTTGTTGAATACCATGAAAATGAAAACCAACATTACTGATCATTCATATATTTTATTTCTCATTTATTTCAACAATTTCGTTAGTTGATAATGCAATAATGAAAGCAATAACAATATTTGAATTATTAGCATAAATTTGCACTTTGAAAAAAATGTAATGAAAAAGTATTTTAGATTAAATGCTCGTTTGTTTGTTTCTTTTTTTCGGAAAAAGTAAAAGTAGACAGAAGTCGATAAAAAACAGTAATCGATTTTATTTGATTCCATATTGAAGGAAATGACTAACTGTAAATTTCATTGAATATATTAAAATTGGCCAATGAAAAATTCGTCTGCAAAGAGATGATCCTCTGTTCTTTATGATAAGAGTTTGAATTTGGAAATTTGTTTAAACGCTTCTTCTAGATTAGATTTATTATGTAGGATAAAATGGAAGTCTTTTTTGTGTATATCAGAGCAGAAAATTGGTTAATGATGAGTTTTTTTAATCGAGAGTAATAATTGGTCACAGCTAGGGTTGAACCTTAGGATTGAACTGTTTGACTAATAAAATTGAAACACAGTTGATTATTGCTAGTTAGTACTAATAATAACGACCTTATCTAGAGATATGTCCTATGAAGACATTCATGAAATGACGGAGTATTATCAAGGGACTCATAGGCTATTTATTGCACTAAACAGGCTATTAGACTTTCATTCAAAAAGTACTTGAAGTTGTTCTCACCAGAAGGTCGGTCTATTATAAAAATGGACACCACTTCCCATCTCTAGAGTAGTGTGTATAAACTGGACTTATTACTTCTTCAAATATGTTTTAGCTCTCTTTAACATATCCGGGAGGGATGAGTTCAATTACCTTAATCGATCCACCCCAGTCATATGCTATTCAGTGCTAAGCAATAATAAACATTCATCAGAACTTTAACTCTCTTAATAAGTACTGTAAGGATTTGTATTCTGATCCATATGATTATCTGATACAATTCATATGAATTGTTGCAAAGTCTTACAGGGATCATTTATCAGGTTTTTTTATGAAATCTGTTTCAAGATTTCATCATTTGATATGAAAGTATGCCTGATCAATCATAGGTGATTTTGGATTGATCAGTATCTTGAAAATATCGAGCTTTTGATGTTGCTCGCTATTTTATCAGTTTGCTTTTCTTTTCTGTTTACAGGATATTTTAGTAAACGGGTATTTGTTACGCATGAGAGAGGCTCCACCTACTCAATGTACAGATCATGGATTCCCTAAGTTTAACACAGTTACTTCTAACAAAGAAATGCTTAGTGATAATCAGAATGGATCGGATGAAATAATCAGAACTAGTTCTACTACTGTCACTCTTAATGGTAACAAAAACAAAACTATCTCTGATCATGAGTGTAACTGGTCATCACCATCAGCTTGTTTTTACTGTAAACCATGTAATAAACTTTTATGCGCTGAATGTAGCGGACATTTTTCCATGTCATTTAAAAGTAAAGAACATGAAAATCATATTGTCTTACCATTGGAAAAGGCTGTTCATGATGCTAAACTTGAAATTAATGAACAAACTGATCGAGTTAGAAAAAGCCATTCACAATTTGAAGTAAGTCACTTTTTTCAATAGTTCAATTAAATGTGATTAGTTTCAGTTATCGAATGGTTGAAGAAAAATAGCAGGTAAACTTATGTACATAAATTTCATACGTTTTGTATTTATAACCGAAATACTCATAGGGTCTTGAACAAATTGATGTCCCTCCTTAGCATTGTTAAAACACGTCGAAAATCATCATTGTATGAAACATAAATATTGAATTATTCCGATAAGAAAGAATATAAAGAGTGAAACTGATAACTGAGATAATAGTTGAGTAAGTAATCGAATAAGATAGAATCTTTTAAAAATCAGCAAAATATTAGAGGCATAGTTGGCTCTCAGAGTCCAACTAATTATTTCAGTCATAACATTCGTAATAATAAAATCAACATTTGCAGGTACATACAGCTGATGAGATCCTAATAGGACAAAACACTCGTCTTGGATTCCATTTCAAGCCACTGTCCATTTCTGCTTAGTCATTTATGATGAAAAGAAATGGATATTTGAAAGAATTTAATTCAAACAATGTATTCATTCATCATATTAGACTAAAGGAATTTTTTTCGTCAGACTAATTTAATAAATATTTTGATTTGCTTTAATTTATGGTGATCAGAAATTGTATACTATTTACAGTTAAGTACAGTTAAGTTCATCTCACTGCTTCCTAATAATTGTAGACCTAATCAAGTTACGCTGAATGAACTTGTGTATAATAGATATTATCCTACCTTTTTGAATTAATACAATATAAATCTAACGTGTTCTGTTGTAATTGTGCACAATATTAAACAACATGATAGTTATTGAGCGATTTTTAATCATTATTATTATTACTATTATTATTCTAAGTAATCAACAAAACGATAATCTGTTGTTTATCATAAACAAATATGATTGGATTAGATAATAAGATTTTTTTTAAAATAAATCTATTAATGGATAACACAGTCAGCTTGGAAAGATATTTTAATATATTACTACTGATGATTAGATTTCTCATTGAAATTATGAATCGATTGTTGTTATACCAATATTAGAAACCTTATTATTGAAAACCTTAGATTGATCATAGTTAGACATTAACACTGTTGGATGCCGGCTCGGTGGTCCAGAGGTTAAGCATTCGCATACAAGGGTTCTGGTTTCAAATCCAGCGATTATCAGAAGTCGTGAATGCGCACTGCTGATGAGTCCTATACCAGGACGAAACGGCCGTCCAATCCTTCCAGGTTTCTAATGGCGTTTTGACAATAATTAAATCATGATTCTAATAATAAACAACAATCTTCATAGCTCTATAATGAAAGATCACATTTCTGACAAAAATAAGTGGAAATGAATCTACAGATTGAAAAATAAATAGAAAATTGTCTAAAAGGTTTTAATAAATTGTAAATAACACTTTTGGTTGTATACTCTATAAATATAGTAAATTATTTGTAGCATTCATTCAATTGGTCATTAGAACATCTTTTTTTCCCTAATCATGATTAGTTTATTTTAAATATTCATTAACAGAGTATATTTGTTAATAGTGAAGCAATTATCAATGTATCATCTCATGTTTAAAATAAACGTTACTAAGTGCCACTTAATTGTAAATAATACAATCAAATTAATCCGATGACAAAATTAAATGTATAGGATTTCTAGGCGAGAATCATAGCTCATGTCTAAGTGACGATCAAATTATATAAATCTATGAATATATATATTACAATTATCAGTATGGATACGATAATATTTCAAAAATCTCTTCAATCTTATAATTATCTAGAATAATTGTTGTGAAATTGATTTTCTAAGATAACAACAATTAACAGTAATTAGTAATAGTGTTTCTAAAGTAATTGAAAGCTATTTTTTTATCTGATTCTAGAAATATCTGTATTTATATCGTTTTTCATCAATCTTAAAACGTCAAATAATACGATTGTATATTTCAACAAGGAGAAAATCAATACATTCAATGATTAAATACTGTGGCGGTTAATTGGCTTGACTAGCCGAGTTAAAATAACACCATATCATAAGGTCATAAAATGTATATTCATCACATGAAGAAAATAATTTTTCTGCTCGATTTATGCTTTCTTGTTTATTTAACAGAATTATTTACGTCATCTGGTAAAGTATGGTCAAGAACTCACTGAAACAGAATTGAATACAACCAACCAAATTCAAAGTAGAGCAAAACAATTAAAAGAAGAAATTGATCAAATAGCTAATAAACTAATCAGTCAACTTGACCAACAAATTGATAGTGAAACGAAATTAATTGACGATTGTGCAGGGTTCTTATATCCGTTAATTGTCCAATGTGAAGTAGCCTGTCGATATGCTGATGCACTGAAAGATTTTGGAAGGTGATTTGTATCTCTAATAGTAATTTTGAAGTGAATATATCTCATTTATTTGAATACCTAACTATAAACAGTAATGATAGTGGAGTATATTTGAACTCAGCTAATCCTAAAAATTGTCAGTCAGTCAATCAGCACAAATGCACATCTATCCAAGTTGTCTCAGTTCTCATTGTTATAGTAGGTAAGAATTATTCAGAAGCCAATACGCAGGAAACAGTATCTGAGATGAATTATTCGGTACAGTACGAAATAATATTGAAAATCAAGTTACAGATGAATATATGAGGTCAATGCATTCACAAGGGTTATACATGTGTTCAGCAATTTTTTCAAAGAAATTCTAACAACCGACTGGAATTATCACTAAGGAATTCGTGATATATTTCCCACCCACCTCCATCAGTGGAGATTCAGTGAACTACTTCACAAGTGATCACTTAGCGGTTACACGTTATTCAAATAAAGCTTTAAATATGAATATCCATTATGATTTAAAAGGAATATATAGCAAAGTACTGTAGATTATGTTGGTTTGTTAGATAATTTGAAGAGTGAGAAAAATCCACTAGTCTACCATTTATTCATTATCTAAGGACAACTACTCGGTGGTTAAATTTAAGAATATATTGAAAAACATACAGTTTGGTGGCACAGAACGAGCTTCATGGAAAATAACGTTGGATGGTGACTGTTGATGGGATCAAAGGTATACGTTTCGTCTTACTTCAGATTCATCATCTGGATACACCTAAGTCACAGAGTTAACGTTTACTCAGAGACTCGAAGAGAATATTATTCGTTCCACACTCCCAGAAACACGTCCTAGGTTCCACTGCTAGCCACTATTCATCTTTGCATGAATAGTTATGACTTATTAGTAATATTGTGGCTATCAACTCAGTATGCATGCATTTCAAAAAGAGACTAGTTAAAATTAACTCTTACAATAACTACCATAAAATTCAAACACTTAGGAATCAATAGTAGCTTGATATAAATATCTGGCTCATAGTTTTTCATCAGAGCATATAAAGTTAGCGTTGTTTAAAGGTCCAAGTTGCAAGTATAAACAAACACAAAGCATAGATTAAGTTCAAATTTCTTGGCAAAAGTGTCAAACATTCATTATAAATATGCTATCTTTGGTTACAACATCCTTGGATACGATAATCTATATTTTTATTTAACACGTACTCGATACTGTCAAAGAAGTAGTAAATAAATGATGGATTATATAGTTGAGTAGTTAGAAACCAAATAGCCAGAATAATTAATGGAATGCATATATTGAGCATAACTGCGAACTTAAGGGTGACAAAACAACTTCACTTGTTTTTTTATTTAAATCGTCTTAATAATGTGAACAGCAGTGATAGGAAATAACTTCAACTTAATTATTCAGTATAACGAAACACAAAAAGAATATGCAGAATGGTTACTGGTTATGCTTAGCAATTGCCTCAACATGACCGAATCCCCAAAGTAGGGGCTTTACTCTCATATAGGATTATATACGTTGGAATCAATCAAGCCCTTGAATAAGTTTATTTGGAAGACAGTGTTATTTTTGGCCGTTAATAACTCGTTTCTACTTTCCTGGCTTAATATTTGTGCAAACAACTACGCATATATTCAAAGTCATGTACCAGTCTACTGATATATTTCTCTTATCTACCTAAACGTTGCTGAAACTCTCAAAGACTTACTTGCATGTGTATATATGTTTGCCTGTTAAATTGTGTCAATTAATCTTATTAACTCCTCTGTGTTCTGATCACTTTGTTTGAGTTACACTTTCGAAATAAATTTATGCCATCAAATTCGTCCAAACTTCTGAATATTTTATATCATTGGTGGATTATCATATTGACAGTCATTTAATCTGATCCTATACGAACTTTAAGACAAACAAATCCTTTTTCACATACTTCTGTTTTATGTAGAAGTTTAATGTTCTCACTTCTTTTGATCTGATATTTGATATGAGTTAATACATAGTCAAGGTATTTAGTATAAGCATAACTTTTCATAAGTAGCTTCTTTTTCTCGAAAAACAAATATCAAAAAACCAATTTTTTCAATAAACATTTTCTTTCTTCAAGATAGTTTCAAAAAAAAAATAGTCATCATACATGGAAGTAAGTATTTTGAGGAAATAAATGTCATTTAATGCATTGAGATACTTATTCTAATATTTCAAATGATCGACAATCAATTTGAATAGAAAGATTGTAAAACTGCAGTGTTTCTTAATAACACAATTCATCATAGTTTGTGTTAGTTATTCAAGGTATATTCATTCGAGATAAAAACCAAACCGGTAGTTTGAAGTATAACAGATTTTACTTATTAACTATGTGAGTGTGCAAACCATTCAATATGAACAAAATTATTTGAAATTAAATGTTAAACAATATATATTGTTCAAGAAATATGATTTATCTACATATTACTCAATAATTCTATCAAACAAATCACTTTTACCATGAGAATATAAGCTGATAAAATTTCATTTGATTTTTGTGTATAGACAATAATATTATGGTATAATAATTTATCAATATTATGAAACTGATGTCAATAAGTTGACAGATGACATAATATGTTCGTCAAAATCTCATTATTCAGAATACTCTCACAAATCTATAAACTAAATAGTTGATAAAACTGAAACTAAATGAGTTAAAGATACTGAAAGCTAGTTAGGATAGCAAATATTGTCTGTCTACTGTCTAGTATTCGAACTTTTAAATGATCAGTATTTATGTCAGTCAAATAAATGAATCTTAATTAAAATTAAGTGATTCCTAAATGATTTATTCTTGTTTATTAATTTGATGGGATCGATAAAAAATTTTTACAAACGAAGTCAAGATCATATACCTGACTTTAACAGACATTATTTGAACGAGGATATGAATTTCATTAGTTTTACAATTGGAATTATAGGAAATCATCATTTCGAAACCGAATAAGACGTTTGGAGGTTACTTGAACTATTCTAACCAGTTAATCAGTTAGCTAGTTATTTAGTCAGTCTGTATGTGTTACATTACAGTCAATGTCGTTTAATGTGTCAGCAGTAATAAACGACTATGAATCAGATACTCATTAATTATGTCTTAAATTTTACAATATTCATCTTTTTTCTTAAATTATTTTCATTTTAGGCCAGAAGAGTTACTTTTCTGTTTTGATCAAGTGAATGAACAATTGAATTATTTAGGACAAAAGAAAATTGAATATTTAGAAGGTGAATTAAACATGATTTGGCCTATCAAACAATATTTAATAATATAGCTTAAATGATTCCAAATAGTTATTGGCATTCCTTGAATGACTATCAAACTTACAAATGCTTTTCATGAATTGGGTAGAAATTAGTGTTCATTTATTAATTATGATCAATATTTTTCGTATTCCTCTTCTATACAATATAAATATGATCTAACAAGGTTTTTTGTTACTTTTGTATTTGCACCCACATGAACAGGGTATGATGTTCAAGTTGCACTGAATCTGATTTTCTTGAAACCAAAGTAAAATCACCTTTTTTCAGAGTATATTTATAATTACGATTAAGAAATATTGTATAGATTAGTATAAAGTTTCCATCCTGCTTTATGTTATTGACAACAATAACGCAAATGAAAGTTATTTATCAAACAAAAGTCTACATACTTGTCTTTGACTCACACATTTTATGTTACTAACGAAATGGCTAAACAAAAGTAAGCAGGGTAAAGTTGAGCTTAAAAACTATTGGTTCAAAACTTAGTATTTCAAATGAGAAAGTCACCACTTTACTTTCTAAAAAAATATAAGCTAACTGGAATTTTATGGTGCCTGATTCTGGTTTATTAAACAGTAAGTACAGATTAAAAGATTTCGATATATGTGTATAGTTTGCATAATCTAACGCGCTATACATCTGTGTCGCGATTCACCTGGTAAAATTTCTTCTTTGGAAATATATTGATTTTTATTGTTAACAACTTTCAGTAATTACTTATGGTTAAAAGTCTCTCTGTTAAAAATTTGCAAAAAAGACACATTATTCAACTGAGTGAGAATGAACAAGTTTATAATTGACAAATATTTTCAATGTTTCTACTTTATCTAGTTAAAATGACTTTATAGTTTGAGTTCATATTAGTAATGTTGTGAATGTTTTATTCACTTCATTGATTCGTTAATTCGGTTAGCTGTCAGTTCAGTTATATAAATAAGCCTTATTCACATTTACGAAAACACAGTGAAGCACGTGAATCTCTCTATTTTTCACCTCCTCGGATGAAGCTTTCTATCTCAGATCGTTTGCCTATGATGTAGAAGACAGCC